>JAODJW010000043.1:16537378-16567602 GCA_026777045.1 Hyperopisus bebe
GTGTGCATGTGGAGGGGGGAGACTGGGCTAGGTTTTCAATACCAAAAGCACACCCTGCCCCACAAAGAATGACTGCCAACGACTGACACTTACTGAAACAGCAAGATACTTTCAGTACTGAAGTGCTTCAAATGGCTTTCAGTTTCCATTCAATTTGAAGCATCTGTCACACTGACTAAAACAGACCTCTGCCATGTACAGACGACACCCGAGACTTTGGCACGACAGGATGAGCTTCCAGCTACTGGCTCATTAGTTCAATCCATTGTGTGAATTTGTGTGAGTTTAAATTCATTTGCTTGAGATACAAACATGTCCCGGTTCCTGGATCTTTGAGATTCTGGAACAGAAGAGGCCCTCTTTTGTTGAGTTTGTCCCCTTGATAAGGGGCCTGCTGATGTCCTGACGTGGAGGCTTGGATGGGTGCAGCTCCACTGACAGCCAGCCTTTGCTGGCCTCAGATGACCCTCGTTTCACTTTCTGCCCGGTCACGCACACGTCACCCTCTCTGAAGCACATAGTCGAGTTGGGGGAGGGTCTGGGTGAATGAGGAATGCTGCATATGAGCAGGCCAGAAGCCTCAGGAATGGCCTCCAAATGGGAACCCCCATAAGAACAGGATTAGGGCAAATTCCAGCGCAATCTTTCTAGCTCAAATCCCGAGAGTTAATCAGCGTGTTGAAGGCAAGCCATGCGGAATCAAACATAAAACACACCCTGTTACTCTAACTAACCTTTAGCTCTAACTAGGCATAATACTGATCTTATAGAGGTTATAGAATCCATCTTTTCCCATGAGCCAGGGGAACACCCTAGATACATAATTTAGACACCAGCTGATCTAGCTGCGCAGTCTACACATGTCTGCGCATGCATTTGGCCTCCACCTGTATTACCTCATTATTAGGCATATTACACCTTATTAGGCAGCATATCCCTGTCAGATGGGACGTCATCTAAGGGTACATCTGATAACAAGGAGGGGAGACTAAAGCTTGGCCCCCCTAGCCTGACATAAAAACTGCCCTTCCCAGCCTTGGGTTAATCCTTTGTCAGCAGCCCACGTGTCCCCTTTGGCTTAATTCAATAACGAGCCTTTAGAGGATTTTATGAAGAAGGGGCGGAGTCACCCTGACTGGCCACGGTCCCTGTACTTCTAGCGGAAAGTAAATGTCCAAACTCCTCAACATCAGCACTTCTGGCAGCTTGTGTAACGGGAAATCCAGGGCTTAGCCTGTGCTAGTCAGTCTTTCAGCACGCAATCAGTGTGCTGGAAATCATATCAGTTCATATTAAGTATGCGCAGATAGGGGTGAGCTTTAACATATTTTGGTCGTCCGTGTCGTTTGACGTCTCTAGTGTGCTGGATCTTGGTATCCTGGACGGGAAACTTGCAGTTCAATGTTTGGGAGTCAACATTTCCAAAAACTTTTTTAGGCTCAGGAGTTTTGCTAAAAAGGTGCCTTCAGCTTTCCAGGAAAATTACTCACCCATCCATCCATCCATTTTCTATATCCGCTTGTGTGTGAAAATTATAATATAAAAAATCCTATTTTTTCCCATGGTTCAAATTCCACCGGCCAAGCCCCACGGGGTTCCTGATGAATTCCTAATGGATTGTGAATGGTTTGCTAATGGACTGGCTAACGGTTAAGTTGAGCAGGGGGAGTGATGATGCATATTCAGAAAAATCATCTTGTAACCCCTCGCAGTTATTTGGCAACCACCCAGAGGGTGATAAGATAACGAGTTTGAACCCAAAAATCTACAGAAGCCCGTCCCACCTGACCCTCACTTGACAGTACGGTTGCCTGTCCACCAGCGTCTGGCTGCAGGTCTGCAGTTTGAGATCCACTGTCGTATACGGATGAGAGGTCCAGTGTCACAACCACCGAGTTGCTGAAAGGTTGCATATCCCAAACAAAACAAACGGTGAACAAGGCTGCAATGTCGCCCCCTACTCCTGGAGATGGAGCAGCCAGTTTCGACTTCCTGTGTCAGGAACACATGGCAGCACCAGGTTCTAGGTGTCTCCCCATTAATGGGGTGGGGGGGAGGGTCCACAGAGGGAACCATGAAAATTCAGATTAGTTTTAATCAAAGCTGTAGGACACGGTAAGTCCCTGGCCCATAGGTGCACTCCTTGCACACCTGCTAGCTGTGACCTCCCGCCGTTCGGCCTGCTCTCGTTCCGCAGTGCCAGGGGATTATATAAAGCGCTTTTTTGGGGTATAGCGGCCCACTGCTTGCTGCCAGCGGCGCCATGGCCGGAGCCAGCTTTCACGGGCTGGCTGAAATTCGAGGAGATTAACCTCAGTGGGGCAGCCTCTGGAAAAGCTCACTGTCCCTCTGAAGGAACACGCAGTACCAGAGCAGCCCTTCATGCAGGGCCTTGACCTTTAACCCTTTCCTTTATCGAGTGCTCCTTTATCGGTTTTACGCTGGCTGAGAGTCGTGTGGGTCGAGCTTCATGATTTCTGGCTCACAGTGGAGGAGCACACCTACGATGAATTACTTGTCTTGGGCAGTCATGCAGCGGCATTTTACTGGAAGGATTCCGGTTAGATAACTGGAAAGGTCCAACAGCAGAACTCAAATCTTGAAAACCTTCATGTTTTATAGCTTGGTGTTCTCAACCACCACCATCCCCCCACTGGCCTCGATCCTGGCTCCTTGCCAAGGCAAACCGCTGTGACAGGCCTGCCCTGACCCCCCCTCCCCCCACAGAAGGCATTAGAGATTGCAATTTCTTAAGGACGGGGCGACTTATACCACATAAAAAAAAAACAGAAGGTGACCTAGCCACTCAGGGTGACGTCCTCGTCACGTCTCCTGGGATGTCATGTTCTTCTAGGATAATTATTGAAAAAGCTGTAATTACTATATATGGACAGGTAACAAACTAATGCTATAACTAATGATTCCCTGTGAGAAACATATTTTACTGTCTAGTTTTTAAAAAAAAAAAAACAATAACATATATTGAAGCCATGTGATTTATTTTCCATGTGTCACAATGGATGGGTATGCATCTCTCGGCTTTAACATTTTGTTAAACACAAAGAATAAAAATGACACAAGTAAACTCTAAACCCAAATGTTGCTCGTTTACTGCTCAACCCGTCCACCGGGGACGAGAACAGCCTTCATGTCTACTCGGCAGTCCCCGAAGAGTGAAAGCAAAAAACTGTGACTTTCAGACATTTTTACACGCATATTTCTGCACAAAGGAGGCCTTGACTCCTATTTTTCAAAAGTATGACTCAATTGCCTGTTTTAGAAGAGCTCAGAGAGTCATTTTCTGTTTTTACCCATGTTTTTGTAATTCCTTGACAAAAAATCCACTGTGAAAATAATAACAAGTCATGATTGGCTGGTTGGTGTCATGAGTGGACAAGCAGCTTGAAGCCGAACCCAATGAGAGCAACGCAGAGCAGAAGGTAAATCAGGCTTGGTTTAGAGCAGGCCAGCCTGTAGCGTGGGGCTCCTGTGCAAGACGTCCGTCCCCCTAAAACTTCAGAGAGATTTCCTGTCCCTGCTCTTTGCTCCCTCAGCTAATGGCCAGGAGCCATGACAGATCCATCAGCTTTGCACAGAAGCAGCCATCTGGAAGGGAGTCAGGCCAACACCAGGCTGGAAGGCAGACTCGGCTTTTAAACACCGCCTTTCTCCAACGAGGTCCCCCCAGCCGGCGCTGATTAGATGCGACGCGAGCGGCCCGTGGGCCGGGCGGGACTGCGGCTGATTCTCGCACGCATTTTTTTGCTGTAACAGCGTTTTGGTGCGGAATGACGCAGAGATGCACTAATTCAAACAGGATGATGTACCACTGTTTACAAAATACTCCCAAGCTTCTGCAATCGTATCCAAGGTTACTCTGAACGTCCTTTTTGTCTAACTGCTCTCTGCCTGAGCCGTCTCCCTGCCATGGCGACGGCGAGCTCTAACAGAGACACCGAGCAGCTTAATCTCACACTGACCCTCTAACACAATCAGACACCCCAGGCCCCTTGCTTCACCTCGTTAAGGAGTTCTGAAACTTCAACATGTCTTACAATATTTAGAGAAACTTCATGTGTAGAGGATTTGTGTGTAACCATAATTAATTAGCTATATAATAAATTATTTCAGATGGGAACGTAGATGAACACTTGGTTGCACTGGGATTTACAATCAAACCTGATTTTTGGTTTTCTTAATGCACCATGTTTTGGTGGGGGTGTATTTTAATACAGAATCAATTTTAACTCGCTTTGACACAAGCTACGGCAAAATCACTGCAGTTACCAGTGAGCGACACTCCCAGCGTACCGCCTGTTAACATAAACAGGCAGGAATTTGTCACATTATGCTCTGCTGCCCCTGAATCATCTCCCACCGACCATTTTAAGGGACGTTAAAAAGGCTCCATAAATCGGTTCATTCACTGGCCTTCTTTGACTTTCGTCATGTTAATGGCTGCCGTCTGGGCCCATTGTCAGCTGCAGGGTAATTTACAGCCGCCACCTTCGCTAAGGACACCACATCGTTTCTGCATGACTGTCACTGAGACTTCAAGCTGTACATTTCCCATATTATCTCTTTTATAATTAAACGCAACTGTATTTCGTTCCAAATACTCTGTTGCGTCATTAATATTACTGTATTAGCTGTTCAACCAAAACTTTATTATTTTCATATACTAAACACATAGAGCCCAGTTTTAAACGAGCCACAAAACTGACCAATAACAGAGCCTTGTGGCTAACCCAGCTAGTCAGAAAGCGTTACCTTAGGCCTGCCAAACTACGCAGTATCTTATGAATAATCACTTCCCAGTGTGTTTCCTTAAGTTTTCCCGCTATTCTCTTGACAGTAACCTCGATTTCCTCTCCCTCAGACCGATAGCTGAGTTTCTGCTGGCCTGTTCTGATCCGCAGGCTGACGCAAAAATCGGGCCGTCTGCACTGGGAACCAGAGATGACAGATTTTGTCTGGGTTTAAATTTAGCAAAGCCAACTGGGTCTTAGGCGGTGTTTATACCCTGTTTCTCGCTATTAATAGCTACACAGTGTCGGCCTATACATTTAAAACACAAATGGAGGCTGCAGAAATGATTGTATCCAACCTAAAAATGCAGAAATACAGGCAGTGCAATTGTCTAAACCAAACTTCTCAGGCTTCCTTGGGGAAATTCCCTAAAACCCATCCTCACAATCTGACATTCTGGTTGACAATGACCTTGAGAACAGCTGGTGAAGCAGATGACTTGGGCCCCGTCCAGGATCTCCCAACACGGATGAGGAAGACAGGAGGAGAACAAGCCTCACCTGGGGCAGCGGGTACTTCTGTCAGGCCGCCGGCTACGATAAGGGCCTCGAGGATCTTCGCATGATGCTCTGGGTTCACGGCGGCACTGCCGAAAATGGAAGAGCGCGAGATAAGGGGGTAGCCGTCATTCTGACAGAGGAGCCGGTCTGCATACCCAGGCTACAAAATGCAGTCTAAAAAATCTGCAGGGAAACGTATAAGTCAACTGCACGGGGTTTTATCAAAGACTTAAAAATGAGACTTTCTCAGTGTCCTATTTCACTGCTCCCATAAACCGCAGTTAAACTGCGTCCTTCCCACTGCCATGCTCAGGATGGTTTTCAGATACCAGAGCAGATAGAGGTACATTTCCACATCTGTCTCCATTGCTTTTGGCATGAAGTCAAAATTATATAATGACATATTTACACACACCACTGCATGGTAAGTGACCCATGCTGGTACATAATAGCATGTTAGTTCTGCACATGTTAAGGATAATAACACATTTAATAAAAATTTCAGGGCACTATGGATGGGATGGAATACAATGCCAATGTTTTAAGCAATTCTCACAATGATGTTATGCCATCACAGACATAGTTAAGTAAATTAAAGTGTTCAAATACTAAAATAAATATTCATTAGCCACTTAAGTATTGGAACATAAAAATACATAGTTACCTAAAAACCAAGACAGCAGTTTTGAGTGTAATGATTAATTGGTGTTGAGTACTTAAATTTAATTAATTATCTGTTTTAGTCACTTTCGTTTTCTCTGAGGCAGCTGATTTGCTGTGTGCCATATTGTGTTTGGTTTTCAAGATCAGTTGTTATTTACCTAGAATGAGAATGTTTGAACAGGACTTCAGCATAGGCCCGGGCCAACATCCTGGGGCTCGCCTGGCATTGTGCCCCACTCTGAGCAGCTCCACACAGGTGCCCAGTCACGTGTAGCAGGAGCTGGTAATTGGTCTGCGGAATGCTGGGCGACTCAAGGATTTTCTTCAGCCGCTGACCGCACTCCTCCAAGCTGTGAATCTCTAAAAGACACACGAGGAACAGGGCCTTAAAAGGGACAGAGCACAACACACATGTGCTGACAGAAAGGACCACTATGGACCACAGAAGAATTCTTGGAAGAAGAGCCTGTCACAAAATAGCAAACCAACCGTAGCAAAATGAGATCCTGTCTAGAACTGGCCGCTACCACAAAACGGTTAAAAAAATAAAAAGAATTTTAGTTCATATTGTCCTGAAAAGAACAATAGTTCTGTTCTTCTTCTTCTAAGAAGATGTCAGACACATTTTGCAAGTATAGGCTGGTACTATAGTTAGCAAAGCACACTTAAACATAGCATACAATCCACACGAAAGCATGAAGGTGGCCATGGACAGCTTCCCTTTAAGTGAAACATTTAAAGCGAGTATTTTTGGGGTCAGAGGTCACAGGACAGCAGGGGAACCGACATGCTGAATGGCAGCTGGCTGCCAGCCAGGCTGACCTCAGTGTTGGTGTCCTTACAGGCACCGCGGGTGATTTTCAGAGGTAGCCACTGAAATAGGTTTACAGGGGGCAGCAGGTGTTCGAGTCTCAGCGGTAAGAGGATAGCGGAGGATCTAGGATTATAATGCCCGCCTCAAACAATGAAGCGCTAAAACAATTAGCTTAGCAAATGGCAAGTGATGGGCAGCCCTCGAATTAGGGCAGGTCTTTGTGGCACAAGATGGAGATTTCTCAGATTATCAGAGGTTTCTCTGTGAAAGCCCATTGATGCTAGTGATTTGGTGCCCTTTTAAAGGCCCTGGTTAGACAGAGTCCACATCAGCTTTGGTTGAACTCTATCTCTCTGGCTCCACTCAGCTCATGACCCATGGCAACATGCCGGGCAACAGACAGCGGCCTATTCATTTACACATCATGTCAAGTGGCATAAGCAGCAAATGCAACACGGTAGGGGTCTAGCTCGGCTTTGCACGGCTAAGCAGGCGTAGGAACATGCTGAGCATTTGCAGAGCATTGAAATAACCGAAAAATCCTCCAGTATTTTGGTAGTTACAACAGAAATATGGTAGCATTTTCACACTAAAGATTCATGACATGCGATCTGTGGAAGAACAAGCATGTCAGTGCAATTAGCGGTTAAATTCACAGCCCAACTTATGACTCATAGTAACACCCCATGTTTTCACACAAGGGTTAACATAATTAATGAAAAATGTTATGATGAAACCTTCATTCATAATCTCGAATTTAGGATCCAGCCAAATGGTATCCATAGATAGATATATACCAAACTAAGTCCATGCTCTGTACATTTGGATCACACCAAGACACAAGGCTAGTTACCTTGGGCCGTGTAGACCATCTCACTATAAACCACATCTGGGACCACCGGTGATGAAAGGTTCCTTAAACTTCTCCTCAGGGTGTCCTCCAGATCAGGGAGCCCACGCTGGTCCAGAGTCAAGGGGCAGTCTGCAATGGGATCGCGGTGAGTTTGGGAAGAATCTGCAGGCCCTAAACCAACAACCTGAAACTGTACATTTCACAGATTCTGAAGATGTAGAAAATTGCACTCGAGCGTTGTGAAAAATGTGGATAATTGTGGCAGCAAACAAATCCACAAGACATGGATACTTCGAGCAGGGGAACCTACTTAAGCTCTCTAATTTAACCATGAGTCCCAGTCTCTGCTTCCCCTACCAGACACACCAAACATGCCTTATCCTTTTAATACAGCTATTACAGATGACTAGAGGAGCTCATCCTGCAACCTGGCCCCTCCCCCAAAATATCCATGGCCTCCCTGTGTTTCACACAGATAAACTGCATGAAGCAATCCTTTCTGCCAAGCCTTTAAGTGTTCATCCTCAGCATACATATGATCCCTCACTTCATAAAGCACCAAGTGAGACAATGTATGAAAACAGACACCCGGTGACCACTCAGCAGACATACACTTCATTCGGCACAAAAAGACATTTGCTGTGGGCCAAACCACCTTTTTGCAACATTTTTGGATTTTACAAGTATTCAAGACAGGCTGCAAGACAGCTTCTAAAATTCAGAGACAAAAGCCTTTCACTGGGAATACATCAAAAGCACCAGATGAACACAGCTCCGCGGACCCAAAGACCGCACAACTGCGAGTTAAAATGTAGAGAGTACCAGACTGTTGACTGTGAAAGAGAGCCAGAGGAAATGGCCAGGGGGGGTCTTCCTGCTGGGGGTGGAGGGGTGCTGTGTCTGGATGGCGGACAAGCCATTTCCCAGATATGCCATGCAGGAGTCCGCTCACACCCCTTATTTCCCATCCGAGGATGGCGACATGCAGGAGGTCCCCATGACTCACCCAGATTCTCCCTGTAGGACACACATGTGTGCCACGGCAGAATGTGACCTGTGTGGACAGTTATCCTTGCTACTGGCCCCACCCCCCATCATGACCCTCCTTCACTCGACACACTCCAATTTTCCTGCTCCTCTCAGTTTCCTTCCTGCCTACACAGACATCAGACCCCTAGAGAGAGATGTTAATGACATTGATTCAACCCTGATTAGCTCGCTTGATGGTCCGGGAGTCAAGTGATGCAGTCATTACACGGTGACGGCACCCTCTTCCCGGCCATCGCAATCACTCTTCAGCCGGCCTGACTGACCCCCCGTCTTCAGGCCACAGCTGTAGACCAGAGGTGGCCTCTTCCATTGGCCTATGAAGGCATGCTAAGAATATAAGAACATCCTGTTCATATTGCCCATTACGATATTTGGTAAGTACCCAGAAAGCAAATGCAAAAAGTCCCCACATCTACTGCACTACCAGGAAGTAAGTTTCAAGCCCCCTTTGTGCAACAAAATACACTTCTTGGTTTTTGATACAAATGGGAGACATACTTCCACAGACTGAAACAAGCCCCCTCTGTCTGTCACTGTGTAGAGCACTAAGTCATCAAGAAAAAGAAGCTGTCTCCCTACCCCACCCTTAACAGAACTAGATGCCAGGAAGCTTGTGAACCACTAACTCTGAAATCATACCACTGCAAACCCAAAGTTGGTTTCAGGGCTGGCTTTGGGCCCTACATAGCGGGTGAGGCACAAATGGCTACTCCTCTTTGGATATTATTGGTGACTTTTCTTGAAATCTCATTTCTTGAGAAAACCATGAATCATAAGAGACAATAAGCATGTCCTTGCATTTCCAGCCTGCTTCAGTATGCAGCATTACCCTGGACTGGCAGTTGATAAAATGGATGAATTTGTTAAGCAAATTATATAAATTGGCTCAAAGAGATGGCAGCAAAGAACCTGGGAGGGGGGTGTGGAGCTCAGTTAAAACTATTATATGATTTTGGTGCAAATACAAAAAAATTGGATTGAGATAAATTTGACTGCTACACGTGTCAGTGTCTGCTGACAATATAAATGACATGTTATTAGATGGCATTATGAATGACCTACCGGTTAGTCGTCCGAAGAGATTAGTTGGAGTCACGCTAATTGAGTTGACCCCTCCAGTTGCACTTGACGTATTGCCCTTGAGAAACAACAAGGGCCCCCTGACCACAAAATATGCAAACAGATTGGGGTGTTTGGCCTGCTCACACGATACACAGCTGAACCATTTGCACAGTATGCTGTTTATGTCTGTGTCCGTCTCCAATCACACCTCGACTCATCAACATGATAAAACGCCAGCATTGGTTCCTCTGCTCACCTCCCGCTTAATCTGTTCATCCAATCAACCAATATGAATTCTCAATTTTTTTAATCTGCCTCCAGAAGGAGCTGCCATCCATTATCTCCTGGCATTGACTGAACACATATCATAGCCCACTTGATGCCTCATCAGCAATTCCTGACTGTCCTAACAAGGTTTGTCTCTCACTCTCCCCCTTTGTTCTCCGGGCTGGTCTGTCAAGCTGGAATGACCTGACCCATAGCTTCGTCGTAAACCATTTCACACACGTGTCAGTATGATTTATCGTGTGCCTGTGCAGCAACCCGCGAATGTGGACCCGTCTGTATTCAACCGGCGCACACCATGTTAAAAAGCAGTTGTGGGACTCTGTGGTTACAAGAGCTGGTGGTTCGTTAAAGCAACAGACAGATTGAAAAGTCACAAGGCGAGATCCCCGCGAAGAGAACAGGGAACACTCAAATTACCCTAATAGCTCAGTCATCTCTAAAGTGAAGATTGCCAGTTTAATCTGGTTTCAGTGTGCATAAGGAGGCACAGATGGCTAAATCTATAAGCTAAAGATCAACCACAGGGAGAAGTGCTACACATAATTACTCCATGATGTCGCTCTTGATCACAGTGATTCCAAAGACATGAATCGGGAAGGCAACCCGAACCTAGGTAAAAAACCCACTGTTATATTAAGCGGCCATAAAAACAAACATTCCCGGCTCGTAAGGCCTCCTAAAACAATACTCTAAAGAGCAACAACAGAGGCTTCTATTTGTCTTCCCTTTCTCTGACCTCTGGTCTTTGTTTTTGTCTTGAATGTGCTCATACAAGTTGTGGTTTTTGCTCGGAGCTGGCCCCTTATGGAATGATGTGATTAGCCATGCGCTCCTTGGTAAGGGAGAGTGGGGGCAGCTTCTCTGTCACCCCTGTCAGGCTTTGGTGTCTGTTGTGCTGCCATTTGAGAAGGATATGGTGGTGGTCCAGGCCATGGACCTAGAAAACAAAGGCGAAACTAGCTAACAAAAAACTGAGTAATACACAGAATGGCCCAAAACCAATTCATATGCTTTTCACACATGTAACAAGGAAATTTTATTAATGTTCCCCATAGATGATTTATTTCCAGTTTAAGCCACCTTAATGTAAGTTTTGAAGTTCTCACAAGTCCTCCTTAACATAATACTTAATTCATGAAATTGGCCTTTTAAATATTTAAACATAGACCGGTGTTTGCTACACAGATGTGTATAAAAATGGGAGCAAGCTAAGGCTTTTTCAGAATATTACAAGAATTAAAATTAAATAATTTTGCCTTCACTTCCGGAAGCTGAGCAGTTCAAATTCACAGGTAGCCAGCGAAAAGGAACCACCTTAATATCGCCGAGCCTCTCGCTAAACATTCCCACATATTCTTACCCTGACACGTTCTCGCTGGCTTACTGCTTCCCAGAGCTATTTCGGTTATGCCACAAGCCTCAGCTTCCAGCTGCTACGGTCTGCTGACCCTCCGTCCTTAACCACAAAAGCAAAAATCTCACCCTTACTCCCTCTCCTCTGCAGATTGATTCCTGCCTTAAAGGAGTCAGAGGAGATGTGTGAATGACATGAAGCAGAAATCAATTTCCATCACAGCCTCCTGACTTGATGTAGGAGAATAACCACTTAAATGAGAGAATTGAAAGTCAATGTTTGTCTTATTCCTGTAAGAAACAGCATTTAAAGTAGTTCAGAAACACAAAAATTCAATACAAGTTTATTACATGCAGTCTGTCTGTCAATGCCTAGCATTCTAACGGTTTAAACATAGTACTTAACATTTAAAGTGTTTTTATTGAGTAAGAAGCAGCTCTCTGCGGCTTTTAAAGATGTCTGAGCAATGCCCATCCTTTACTGACTGGGGTCGTGGTTCAGTTCAGGCGAGATAAAGGCAAAACCCAATCGGTAGCACTGTTGCTACTCATCAGTCATTTTTAAACCCATTTCATCGATCAAAGCACCATTTGTGTAATCAAACAAAGGTTGAACATACATCGATCTACTTCATTGCAGTTCTCAACTGAATACTGCTATCTTGGTATCCAGAATGTCTAAGAAACAGGTTTAGTGCAAGAAGGGTTTCCTTTCAAAGTTTACAGGCACCAGGCACTGATGAGCGAGATGCCACAACACACCAAGGGGGCCAGGAAAACCGATAAACCAGCAAGGAAAACCAATTAAATTTCTTCCCTGTTACACGAGGCTCAGGATTACACCTTCAGACAGGGAAAAAGACAAATCGACCAACACTGTCACCATCACCTGACCCCATCCTGTGATGCCCATGACCCCCCAATGTGACAGCAACTCTAATTTCAGGGGAGCTCTTCTTGACTGTGCTATGCCTCTGACCTCAGGACAGCACAGCAGAGCTTCTCTAGGCAAACAGCAGGAGGCAGGGGCATTGCTAGAGGTTTTGGGCCCCATGAAAGCATATCATATTGGGCCCCATGACAGTATATCATATTGGGCCCCCAACCCAGACCAATCCAGTTACATTCCAAATTTTTTAGGGGCCCATTAAGTCATGCTATCGTTCCCCCTTTACAGCACCCCTATAAGTGAATTTCTTGAGAATTTCACAACCAGCCATGTCATCTGTGCATCCAGACTGGTACACTGGTATGGTGCACCTTGCCCTCCGAGCTGCGAGGCTATTCATTAAAATGTTTGCAGATCAACTTTTTAAACAAAGATATTGTGTTGTGATTAAATATATGCCAGCTTTACATAATAGGGCACACCTTGTAATGCAAAATTGTACACCATTATCTGTCCAGTTCAATTAAATTTGATACTTCATACAGGTCCCAAGAGCTTAGACCAAACTACTTCTGTAAAGAATGAGCAACAGAAATATGAACTGACATGAACTGATGCTTAATGCCGCTGAGCAATACTAAAAGCTAAGTGGTACAAAAAGTCAGAATACAATAGAATCCATACATGCAAATATTTTGTTCCAGAACAACAGCATCTGGGGTCATTAGTGGATTATAATACGGATGGATACCGGGATCTCATCTTGGATGAGGTACAGTCACATTCTGTTTTATTAGCTATTAACATTTTACCTTGCTGAAGGAAAAACAGATCAAAATATTATTTTTTAAGTGGTTTAGGTCTATGTATAAAGATCTTTGATGAAGACAACAGACAGCTCCTGGCTTGGGAGTACAGTCCACTGTCCTGTGGACCTCATTTCTGTCAGAGTAATATCTCCCAGATACTCACCTCTCCTCTTCTGCTTGCTTAATTAAAAACGGTAGAGCTATTAGAATGTCATCAATGTTAATGTGCTGTGAAGGCTAGGATGTGGGCAAAGCACATATGTGGATTTCCTTACTCTACAATATTGGCACAATACTGAAAGTTTTACTGTTATTATATATGTAAATACATATATAATATATAATAATACACATGTAATAATTAGGGTTGTCAAAATTAACGGGTTAACGCGGACATATCCATTATCATGATTCTTCTGATTAAAATTTTTAATGCAATTAACCTATCTGCAGCGCAGAATGACTCAAAATCCCTGAAATGTCTCTGTCAACCCATTTCGGGCAATTTTGGTGCGTTCCATTTGCCCTCGGAACTCGTATTCCGAGTCGGATTCCGAGTTTTGAAGCTGGAAGTGACAACATGCGCGCTCCCGTTTATCTGAGATCCGAGAAATATCTCAGAGTAGCACAGAGGATCCCGAGTTCAGAATCTGAGATGGCTGCGCCTTTTATCAACAGAAAGGAAAGTTGTAGTTTTATACTGTTTAAGCACTACTTCTCATTTGTGGCTCATTAAATCAGTTGCACACACTATACCGTCCAACTTATCTGTGGACGTGTTGCTACAGAGTTTTATACATATGTGTTATCAACTGGTATTGCTAACAATGGCAATTAACCAGGCTAGAATTGGATTTCATTAGTCGGATTATTTGTTGGATTTACGGTAGTTCAGGATAATTGTAAGTGAACGAAGATAAAGACCATTTAAACTGAGGTACCTTAAATACGACAAGTTGTCTGGCTAAGCAAAAAAAATCTTGCTTTTTGATATGGGTCCATAGTATTGCACTTCTGTGGCAGATGGAATGCATCGGAATCGTGTTCAAGATGTTCAATAAACATGTTAAGTGCATATATATTCCCTTTTTTCTTGAGTCTGTTTGCTCATGCAAAATGAATTGTGATTAATATAGATTAAAAAAGAATGATATTTAATCGTGATTAATCTAAATTAATCCACACCAACCCTGTGATTAATCTGATTAAAAATTGTAATCGTTTGACAGCACTAGCAATAATACATTTGTATTATTATTTTATCTTCATTTAGCTGAAAGCAAACATAAGGTCCTTTCTTGATTTCACTTTCTTCTGTTGCAGTGCCGTTCTGCAGATTGTCAGGCAGCAATACACCACTTTTCAAAGCCATAAGAAGATAAGCCATGACATGCAGGTTTCATTTTTATTTATTTTTTAGCAACAGACACTATGTCAGGATCAGTCCTTGCTGTCTCCGATTCTGTCCATAGTTTCCCTATGTTTCCTGTTTGGCGAGCAGGTGTTGCTGGTCATCCCATCCTATCCCTTGTGTTTAGCTAGGCTGACCCACCTTCACAGTCTCCATTTTTTCTCCTTGTTCCCTTGCCGTGTGGCTGAGTGGGCTGAGCTTGCAGCTAATTGATCATGCATCCTTAACCGTCATGAATTTGAGGCTGGCCAGAGGCTGTTTGGTTGTCGGCTTTTGTTTGCTTTCCCAGTTACCTGTGAAAACCTTGGCCTGAATATATGTATGTAGTTTGCGTTTCCTCATGTTTCCTTTAAGCCTGGAGCAGTTCTGGTATCATTTGCCTGCCTTTGTTTGACACACCGTAGTCCCTTTTCTTTTTTGCTCATGTGAATTTAGTTTGTAATGACGGCTCCCTGTGTCTTAAAACCTGCGTTGTGGACCGTCGATCATGCCAAGATGTAACACACTACACTGATAAAAATTTTAAATGTGTCTGTCATCTGGTGAAATTAAAAATTAAATTTGCACTGTGCTAATTCTCAGCAGGTTTTAATTTGCCTGCAAACATATTGTGTCTTAGGTTTTTGAAGTCTTACTGGAGCACAGCACCAGCATCTGTGGCCATAAAGTCCACCTCAAGTTAAAGAACACCGAAGAAATGACCTAGCTGGGCTTCGATGTGAATCTTTCCTCCTCAGTACTGCTGGAATCTCATAAAAAACTACCTTGTCCATTCACTTGGGACCTCAATCTGTTTTTGTTCTGAAGGGCTTTCCCCTGTATACAAGATTAACACAGGAAGACTCAGCCATTAAAAAGAGGCTTTGCTGCTGCTCAGACTGCAAGACAGCTCAGTTATGTTAGGTTCATACCAGTTTTGGCAGACTCCAGAACTGTTCATTTCTAGCAGAAAATAGAGTATCACTATTTGTCCTTTCTATGCATTGCGAGATTCTGGGCATTCTGCGCTTGTGAGATTAAGTGAAAACCTAGTGTCTTCTTTCTCTGTGTCTGCAGCTGGTAGCTGGGAAGGTGGTGTGTTTTACATCCTCCTACATCGTAGAAATCACCAAGCACACCCCACTGGATGATTGCATGGTAAATAAGCACTTCTGCTCTACTCCATTATGTTATTTGCTCTTCTCATTAGTCATTTCAAACAGCTTGGATTGCAACTTTTAAAACATCTGTGAATGGTGGTATGCTAAGACGCAGGATTTAATAGGATGGCCTTCACTTTCAATTGCTGTATTACCTTTTGAACAGCAAACGGACTGGTCAGGCTGGCCCTTTATCATGGGCCTGGGGTTGGATGGACTCATGGTGACTAATCGCTGGGTCGACAGCAAGACCGAAACCCAGCCGACAGAGTGTTACCAGGACGATGGTCAGGTAAAACGCTGATACTGTGCAGCACATACACTAATACTGACATTCTGAGTGGCTTTGTCAGCTAAGAATGTGCATTTACAGAGTGACTGAACAGCCAAGGACCTTCTCTTTAATTAGCGGCCCTTCACCAGGATTTCTCAGTGAGTACAGCAGAAGGGAAAACAAAACTTAAACCTGTTACATCTGCTTATTTTGGAAAAGTGTGTTTAATCTTTGAAAATGAAAGATACCCACCCATTCTCTAAATGCTTATCGAAGGAGGTGCTGTGGCTTAGAGAATGTCCCAGGCAGGACTAGAAGAACAGCCTAGATGGGATGCCAGCTTATTGAAACATAACAGACCTACTAGAAATGTGCAAAAGAGTCCCCCATTTATTATGGAATAGCTTAGAGATGGGTTCAGCCAATAAACAGTTTTATATATATCATTATGGAATGCTGCAGCAGTTCAATCAAATAGTTTGAGTAGAACAAACTGTTTAGAAATACAGACGCTCCTGCACTTACGAATTTTCAGACATACCAACGAAAAGGACTGTAAGTCCAAATTGTGTTCGTTGGGCTCCCGTTTCCTGTTCGCAACATCAATTTTTTTCTCTGCGCGCCAATTCTGCCTAATACGACTTCTGACCACTACACCTGCCGCGCAGCAGCGTAGCGTGCGTACTCCCAGCATCCTGGTTCTTAGTACTTGCATATACCTTTAAAATGATGTTGAATAACGACTTACAAACATTTCAAGTTACAAATGGCCGTTCGAAACATAACTCATTCCTAAGTAGAGGAGCATCTGTATATAGGTACGAATGTAGATGACGAGGTGAATATTTCCTTAATATGCATAATATTTTAATGGTATCATATACTGAGCTTTTTCAAGGTAAATAAGTAGTATGGCAAGTTGCCCTGAAAAAAACCGATTGCTTTTTTCCTCCATATATTTCTTTTATATTTTATATTTTTTTTCAAAAGCACCTTTTGCCTTTGTTCATATAATTTACAGAGCTATTTTTTCCTCAAAAACCCATAACATCGATGAAAAACGTGTGCAAAACAATGCTATCTTTATATGCAAATGGCATCAGTGATTAATATTTGACCCATAGAAATTAAAAACGCAATTTTCGATTTCATTCAGTTCTTTCTATTTTTACATAGTTACACCACATGACTATATGGTCACACCAAATGATGAGATTCAAAAAAAAAAAAGGCAGAGATTTACAAAATGCATACCATGAATCAGAGAAAGACCTTTATTATTTCATATTGAATAAAGAAATATTTTATAGCTTGTAACAGACACCAGGCAATATTTAAACAGCAAAAGTATAAACTTGCAATATCCATCGAAACCTTAACAACGTAGTGTGATGCACATCATAAAAATTGAGCTGATGAGTTCCTTTGAGGAATAACCCCAGACATCTTTACCAGTCTGGCTGGTCCCCTTAAAAACAATCTTTTTCTCTCTCTGTTAATCCTGGGTGCTGCCCTTTATTTCTCTCAGTTTCTACCTGTCTTTCACCTGGAGCTCACTGGATTTGGTATATTTAATCTGTCCCTCCTGTTTTCTTATCTATTAGCTAAGATAGTGGTGTATAGTACTATAACATGGTTCATTCTGTGTCAATGGTAAACAACAACAATTAAAATTCCTCATACAGCAAACTGCAGTTAGACCATAGTAATTTGCTTAAAGTTATGTTAATTATTTTTTGCCTTTCTCCTAGCAAGATATTCTTAAGATATTATTGACATGCTACCTATGGCACACGGATAATTTTTTTTGTAAGGGCATCTAAGCAGGGGTGCTGCTAGACATTTTGGGTCCCATGAAAGCATATCATATTGGGCCCCCAACCCAGACCAATCAAATTATCTTTCAGATTTTTCAGGGTCCATGTCACTCAGCGCCCCTTGGAATTGTCCCAGCTTTACCCGCCTTTGCAGCACCAAAGGTCCCAGGAATCAGACTCATTAAAAGTTTCAGAGACACAGGTAGAGACCCGTGGGCACAATGTCAGTAAAACACCCTGCACTCTGATTTTCTGTGCACAAGCAACATTGGAGGGCAGCTTTCCTGGCAAATTAAGCCAATGAGTTATAATTTGCCAGCTGCACAATCCCATTAGGGACTCTAATGTCCCCCACTCGAGCACAGTACTCAAACCAAATCCTATAAAACATCTACCTGTATAAACTGACAGATACGCAGGTTGTTCACATTGTACTGTTAGCCAATCGGTTGCATGCTAAATAAATGTATCTGCACAACAACAGTAACAAAAAACTGAATTCTTAGTTCAACTACTAGTGAGGACAGGCTCCCCCTGCAGGACAGGTTGCGCCACTTCATACTGCCTTTATCATCTCTGTTAACTTGAGCCTGCTAATATAAACGAATCACACACCCAACCTGACAAAGAAATCTGTTTCACATAAACCAGCAATACTGAGATACCCATCTTTGTCTAACCAGGCTTGACTGATTTAGTACCAGAACTGACTGGTCAGTAAAAAAAAAAACCTTTCAGCAAAAGGATTAAGGTGACAAATATATTAATGATATAACAAATGCAAATAAACTAATAGAGTCTTCAGCTTCCAGCAGAGGCGTGGGCTTACATCACAAGAGCACACAGGTGGAGACCCGTGGGCCGCTAGACATTTTGGGTCCCATGAAAGCATATCATACTGGGCCCCCAACCCAGACCCTCTGAGAGCAGTGCTGTCAAATGTGCTGAAAAACACCGGTTAGCATGTCGCTTGCATGGCGCCTGGACCACGGCACACTACCCGAGTCCCCTGGGGCTGTCAGCCAATAAAGCTTTCATTAGCCTCCGAGTCCTGCCCTATTTGCCACAAGCCGCTGGCTGATTTCCTGATAGACCTTTTAAAAGGCTCTGAATAGACTTCCGCCTTTAGCGTAACGGACGCTACCCAAAGAATTTCCACTCACTACGGTAAAGAACAGAAAGCCTGCCTGACTAGATCCTGGGGAGACTTATTCCATTTAATTTGCTAGTGACAAGACATTACCATTGATTTCTATTTTGCTAGAAAAAGAGCTTCTAAATAAATTATGTATAAATAATATAAACACAGCTACCTTTTTGGATTAAATTTTTTTTCAGTTAACTCAAAACCAAGTCCTTATTTTATATGATTAATAAACAAATCAATTGAAAAGCCTCTGTTTACGGCCTAAGGATTTCCATTTATGACTTAAGCAAATGAAATAAATCCATCCGCTGTACAATCCATAAATTCACTTGTTTGCCTAAATTTAGATTCAACCTTGTTTAAGTGGAGCATAAATGTCACGTTTAGTTGCTGTAAATTATACTGAATGACTTCAGCACAATAATCCAGCCATTTCTACATGTAAATTACATGCAATATGCATAAACAGTCTTTGAGGAAGTATTTACAAGAGAAATAGCTTAAAAAAAAATAAAGCTGATGTATTGTCCCACAATAGCATGGAAAATAGGTTAAAATAATAAACCAAATGTTTAGGATCCATAAGAACAACATAAAAATGCATTTTTTGTGGTATGGCTGCATATTTAGTTGCCCAATGCCATTTCTCAGAGGGAGGTAAAAGCTCAGGCCGCCCAGCACAGAGAGACTGGTCCTGTGTTCGCATCTGTGTTTGTTTACGTATCTGTGTGGCCTTGTGTTGCCACACTGTGGGGTGGAGTTCTGCTGGGCACCATGCATTTTCAGGGGGTGGGGGGGTTCTGTATTCCCAAGAGGGAGCCTACAGTTTGTGTATAGGAACCTGATCACAGCCTCGGAGTCAACAGGCATCATTCCTGGGTGACCGCGGGGCCATCGCCTCCACCCTGGCCATGATGAACTCGCTCACCCCTCTGTTGGGATCCTGGAGTCCAGCACTGCCAGATTCTTGGCTCCAGCCCATATGGGATGCTCTCCTGGGCCGAACCAAAACATGAGCGGTGGGCGACCGCCGTGCGTGCCACTCGAGCCTGACTCTGATGACACATCACGTTTCACTCTTGTATTCCGGCATAAATGTGGGTCGCTGTGGGGTACAAAAAATCTACGGGTTTCCTGTGTTTGTTTATTTCTTTTGGGAGGGGTTTTGGATATAGGTGGTGTCTTAGAGACAGCCTGAAGTGTAGAGGGAAAATGATGCCAAGCTTTAGCCTTAATCACAGCAATAATTATTTATATCGTATTATGGGATTTATTTACTAACACAATAATCTAAAATAACTGCTGCCAGTTTTTTATGCTGCAAAGATTAGAAGCCCAGCAGCTGAGCCACAGTGGAGGATTGGCCTTGCTCTGGGGTGGTAACTGATTACTGAAACCCTTTATCACATTGGTGTCGGTATGCCGGGAAATGGTGTGGGTGTATGGGGGGGGGCTATTCCTAGACGAGACCTGCGAGAGGGGGGATAGGTCACACATCGCTCCAGTACTTCAGATATGGCAGACAATGGCAGGGAGAGAGTGTAACGAGGCAGAAAGAGCCACTCTCAGTACCAAACACAATGCTGTCGAGAATGTCTACAAGCGAGAAGAGACCGCATGCACAAATCTTAGAGTGAGTGAGCGAGGCACTTCATACACATCCATACGGTACAATTTACTCTCTGAGCTGAGATCCAGTCACCCAGTGACGTAATGTTTGTCTTCTGTTTCTATGGTCTTATTTACAGTATTTTGACTGTGCATGTTAGAATGTTCCCTGTACATTGAAAGATTAAAGTGTAATCATATGAGAGCTCTTGACACTTAGATACCGAGGTAAGGTACCATCTTTGGTAGGGAAAATACATTTTGAAACTTTGAAATTTTGTATTATACACGATTTTGTATTACACAAGTTTCTTGCTTTTATGCAGTGAGAACGAGTCTGAGGGCAGTAAAAGTTACTTTCACTGCTGAATGCAAATCTTAGAAGTCACATGACACGGGGCATATGTCGCCCGGTTTGGAAAAAGCAGTCTTGAAATAAAAGTTCTACAGAATCAAACCCACTGCACTAAAAGTGCCCAAGTAATTAGCCACGAACTCTGGCACACAATGTTGCCCATTCACTAGTCAGGTGACAAAGTTATCGCTTATGGTTTGATTAATCAGATGTTACGGCAGCAGCTGTGCAAGAAAGGGACCTCAGCATCATATTTCTAAGTGCGTATAATGTGCTGGGCCAGAGTGCTCCCTTGTGGTGTTTAAATGAACTTCGAGAGCACCTTAAAGACTTTTGACAGCTGGAGGGATTCCTGTTTATGTGACAATGCAAAGCAACTACACAGATACTCAACAAAGCAAGCAAATCAATTGTAATCCTATACTAAAATGTGAGGTACACTTTCAGAATGCTAATTCATTATAGTTTCAGTAGAACAGCAGCTGCCCCAGTTAATATAGGGCATGGGGGGGTACATTTCAATGCACACACTAGTGAGACACACGCATATGAGTTAAATTTCAGGGTCACCAATGGATCTCAAGAAGAGGAACACCGGGATAAGGATGCTAACGCCACTGACACACACACACACACAGGGACCATCCATTCATTTATATGGGAAAACCCTAACCCCAGTCACGACAGCCTTAACCCCTACCCAGCCCTAACCGTAACTATAAGGAGGCAAGCAAAATACAAGACTTTTGTCATTTTTATTCTTTTGATTGCAGTCACAGATTTTAATAAAATTGAGTTTTCCCTTATAGGGACCAAAAAAATGGTCCCCACAATGTCAAAATAACAGGTTTTTATCACCACAATGTATTATATACATGACCACAGATACACACGCAAGTACGCTTATGCACACGCAGATAGACAGCACCGTGCCCATGTGCGAGAGCCCCGAGCCCCATTACAGACAAACCTACTACATTTCGGGCCCCATGTATCTGTCCTTAGACCGCCGCTAATGCACATGTGATCTACAATCCTCCTTCCCAAGCTTCCAATTTGATATGAGAACTCCTCACCAGCTCTCCCTGGAGTCTCCATGATCCTTATCCTGGCGGGGGCAGAGGGGGCTCCAACGGACCCCAGGGTGTTGGGGAGTAGATGGGAAGGGCAAGGAAGGCAAAGAAGCCTGGATTAAAAATCCCAGTGTGCACAACAGCCTCCTTGGAATTGGTTTGGGGCCCCCACTTCATTTCCCCAGGGTTACAGTGCTGTCAGCTTGTACCCGGTGCCACAAACACGCAGACGGGCCCAGTGCACCGAGCATGCGTCACTCTTTAGTCTTAGCGCATGGCGCTAAATTAGCTGATACAGCAGGAATAATTTCAATCAGTTCAATGTTTTGGCTGGGGCTTGTGTGGGATGCCATGTGGGATGGGTTGCAGGTGGAGGTGTCCAGGGAAAGGGGGGTTAAAAGGACGGTGGGGGACACGAAGGGCCCAGAAGACAAAACGGTGATTTACGGGATATTTTGCATGATACCACCATTTTGGGGTCTGACTTGGGCATCCTCACATTGTTTGGTAAATAACTGATCAGAATTGTGTCAGTCCAGAGGTCACATGGGGGTTATGACTGTAAGCTGGAGTGATGCCCCATGTTCAGCGGGCGGAGCTTGCACTGGAATCCATCACGTCGGTAATCGACAGTCGGCCTGAACCCTCACCTTTAAAAGAAATCCCCATTAACCCGCAAAGGCGATCACTAACCAATCAATGAATTAAGTTACCGTCAGCAACAGGCCCCGTGAATAGTGCTGTTGTCAGGCTTTCTGTTTAATTCGTTAATTAAGTTACCATTAGTGTACACATGTGACTTCATGTTCAGATTAATAATAGCTTGCTGATTACGTCCTGAAGTACAACACAACTGCTTAAACAGCACTGTACACAAGGCGGTGGTTTTAATTGCAGTTAGTGGACACATATTTGGCAGCCGGGTGCATCTATCCATCTTCCATAGCTGTTTCGGGGCCTGGAATCTGTCCCAGGAAGCACAGGGGCCAAAGCGGGGGGGCCCAGGACGGGGCTCCAGGCCTTTCTGCCCAATGTATCTTAAATATAGCCCCCCCGGCTGCCTGCGAGTAATGTGCTGCATTCAAACACAAGGCGGTGCGACGCGCATTGCATGCACGGCTGCACTCCATCACAATCTGGGAATGTGCTGGCCACTCTTTTCTATTAAGGAGACAGAACCTCATTTCTGGGGGAGTTTATTCATGCCCCCCCCCCCCCAGAGAAACACACACACGCACACCGATCCTCCTGGTGAGCACCCCCCACTCAGAGTGCAGGTTATTACCGCGGTGATCAGAATATTACCACAAAGCCATTCAGTCACCTGGGGACTGAATTCTGACTGACTCCACGCCTGCCCCACCACCCCAGCCCGCCTGGAGACGCACACACCATGTTGGAAATTATTTATTGATCTGAGGCTGCGGAAAGATGGGACTTTAAATGCCGTTCATGGAGATTTTGCTCATACTGCTGTTTGGCTACATTGGTGTCTGTGTGTGTGTGAGTATGTGTGTGATTCTCTGTGTGTGTGTGGTGTGTCTGTGTGTCTGTTCCTGTGTGTGTGCGTGTGTGGTGTATCTGTGTGTCTGTTCCTGTGTGTGTGTGTGTCTATGTGTGTCTGTGTGCGCATGTGTGTCTGTATGTGTTGGCGTGTGTCTGTGTGTGAGTGCATGCATGTGTGTGTGCATGAGTGTGTCTGTGTGGGTCTATGCGCTTGTGTATGCATGTGATAGTGTGTGTGTGTGTGGTGTATCTGTGTGTCTGTTCCTGTGTGTGTGTGTGTGTGGTGTGTCTGTGTGTCTGTTCCTGTGTGTGTGTGCGTGTGTGGTGAATCTGTGTGTCTGTTCCTGTGTGTGTGTGGGTGTGTGGTGTGTCTGTGTGTCTGTTCCTGTGTGTGTGTGTGTGTGGTGTATCTGTTCCTGTGTGTGTGCGTGTGTGTTGAATCTGTGTGTCTGTTCCTGTGTGGGTGTGTGGTGTGTCTGTGTGTCTGTTCCTGTGTGTGTGCATGTGTGGTGTATCTGTTCCTGTGTGTGTGCGTGTGTGGTGAATATGTGTGTCTGTTCCTGTGTGTGTGCGTGTGTGGTGTATCTGTTCCTGTGTGTGTGCGTGCATGAGTTTGTTCAAGCTGAGAGAAAGGCGCCTTCTCTCTCGCCTCTTTGTAACACACTCTGCCACCCATACTGACCATCCAAAACAGAAAACTTACAAAACTACCACTAATGACTGAATGACTTCTACACCCGCTTGAGCCATATTCCCAAATCTCGGCAGGGGGAGCTCTCAATCCAGACACGTGGAACCACTTTGGGGGGGGGGGGGGGGGTTAAAACGTACAATCTTTGTCAAACACAATGCAGTTCATTGGTGTCCTCTGTCAGCTCCTGGCGAAATCTCCTCTTTGTCTGTGCCGGGGCCCTGGGCCGTACCTCACTGCACTGAAAACACAGAGCACCCGTGGATAACATATATAATGTATCTCAGAACAAAGGACCCCTCACAGAGGTGTCTAGGCATGGCCGGGAAACACACGTCTAACACAGGGCTGTGTGCACCTAGCTTGGCTCTTTGTGGGGATTGTGGGGGGCGGTGGGGGTGGGGGTGTGGATGATGTTCAGTTTGACTGTCTGAGGAGTAACATGGAGTCTAAGTAGGCTGTACAGTAGAACCACGGAGGAGTAAAAATCTTCTGACCAGCCCCCCCTCCCATAGTAAACCCCGCAGGACCATGCCATATTTTACATTTCGGCTCAGACCCCCCCCCCAGTCTTCTTGTCAGCGTATGTTCCTTGCATGAATTCACAACCCCCATAGGGATAGAAAAAAATGGCTAGATTTCCACAAAGTTAGCAATGATTGTGACGTTTCATTACCAGTGATTCCTCCCCACCCAGCCACAAAAACATACCCACTGAGGTCGGTGCTGCCCTGAATCACGCATCAACACCTCGCCCCTTGGGGTACACAAACAGGGGTGTTTATCGCCTGCCTTCCCCATGTGACTCACCGCGATCCCCGAGAGTGGTTTCCCATTTAGGCAGACTTATGGCGCCATCCCCAACCTAACATGATCTAATATTTACTAACTCATTTTGTGAGATCCCACCCACAGAACCGCCGCTTGACCATTTGTGGAACGGGACAGGAGAAAAAGGACATTATGATAACACAACAGATATGACGGAGCAACTGTGTTTCGCCCAGTACAGAGAGCTGCTCTGAATCAGAGTGCTCCAGTCCTGTTTGGCCAGATCCTTATAACCTGACACAGCTCCGCCCAGTACGCAGGCCAAATGGCTCCCTTCCCAGAGTTTTCCTCAGGCATATTTCTCTTCGGTCCTCTGGCTGAACCATACTTCCTCGGTCTGGTCAGAGTAAAGAGGCTGTTTCTCTTAAAGGCTGAATTACTCTTGGAGCGGACAGGGGCATTACATGGCTCCCGGATTTCGAAAACATTCTCGAGGACGCGCCAGCGTACTCTCACGTTACAGCTGTGGGGTTCAGCGGGATTTTTTCCGGCAAAGGGGCCATAGAAATTGGGAGGGGGGGGCATCGAGAAGAGGGAGCTGAAGTTCTGAGGCGAGCCACCTTGGCTCACATTAATTTTCAGGCAGACATATGAGTTTAGAGGGAGGGGGAAAGAGAGAGAGAGGCAACAGCCGACCATGGCCACTGAGGGAGATCAAACGCATCACATCCTGGCAGAGAGTGTCGTCCCTCGCCTGTTTCCTCTCCAGCCAATGCCAGGCATGGGCGTGAGGGGTAGGGGAGCCGGGGGGTAGAGACTAGATGCAGCCTCCTCTGGTCAGGGGGAGCCATGACACCTCCTCAAGACGAGGTGCTGTTCAGCAATGAGGAAACACCCCCCCCCCGTAGACACCTTCCCTGAATTCCCTTCTCCTGCATGGTTAATAGACCTGGTCAAAAGTTCTTCTTCTGGTCAAAAGAGACACCCTTTAATGTTCATTCAGTTCATATTTACAAATGAAAATTTGATGAGAGGGAGGGGGACGCTGCAAACGCTTTCAGTCGGGGGGTGGGGGGGGGCACCAGCAGGAAAGCACCGAGAGCCTGAACCCAGCAATCCAAGAACTAACCTCTTTAATTCAAGGACGTGAGCAAAAGTAATCAACTTTAGGAACAATCTATATGTAGGCAAGAACCTCCTCCTCCCTACAAATAATTCAGAACCCCCCTGCCGGGCGCACAGAGCCCCCAGGCTCCTTCTTATTCGCACAGGCCCAGCCTTCTCTTCCTATCCATACGACGCCGGCTCTGTTTGATGCTGACCCGTCCAATAAAATAACACTCTGATAGGTGTAACAATACGGCTCTGTGTGCAGTCAGCTCCCTTACTGGGACCCAAGCTGTGAAAGTCACGTCACACGCATCTTAGTCAAGCTCGTTATGTTACTGTGTGAAAATGATTGTGAGATGACATCACGCAAATATTTTATAAACCTTGATTCCAAACACAAAGCAGAAACGGACATTACATGTTCCCTGCTCTTGGTACAATTCACCTTTAAGCTGGTCCTTCCCAGTCGAAACGGAGGGTATGTACTGACATCACTTAGATGACCTGAGTGCAAAACGTGATTTTAGTCACGGAAATTGCAAAACAAATAAATGTCCCATTAAATTAAAGGCAGTGGCCTTGAAAGGGATCCATACGACTTACCAAAGTGGACCTTGGACATTTATATGTGGCTAGAAAGCAGGTTTCCTGACAACATATTTTGTAGAAATTCCTGGTTAATGAATGATGCCAATTATAAAGTAAATAATGAGTAGACAATGCAGTATATAACTTAAGGTGCAATTTTATGCAAAAATCCAACGTAACTGACAGGAAATGACAACTGCAAATCCGCATCTTGGACCCTAGATTCCAGTTGGTGCTGCAGATTGCAGTGACTCACTTGCTTCTCTTTTCCTTAGTTTTCAGCTGTCTGTAAAAAGACAGCTCTTATTTCTTGTTAATTTATACCGTTAATGGCACAACCAGTTTTTTTGTCACTCAGTGGGTGTAAACACAGCGATTCATTTCAGATCATTTCAGATTGGGGGAAATCTAATACAATGCATCTAATGTTCTTTAAACTTCAATTTCCAGGTCATTCTCTGCAGGTCACTGATGTTATGGGGGACAGGCGGTTTTGAGTTACCCCGAGCAGCAGCACATTAACGTAAACTGTTACGATAGTGACGTGCTCAAATGACAGAGGTACGGCATTGCAGCACTGCTCCCTCTCCATGGTAACAGAATTCCCTAGAGCCTATTGCTGGAACGATCCCCAAGGCGCAGTGGTGATGATGGTGCATTGTTGGTGTTCATCACAGCCCCATAAATCAAAGCCACATATATACAGATACATCTTCATCTTTACCCCTATGAAGTTAAAGCATCCTTATGTGTACCATTGGCTTTCAGGACACGTGATCCAATCAGGCATTAACAGAGTAGTCTCCATGGGTATACAATGGACAATGGCTCTAATGACTATGTGGACGGTTTAACAGGTTTATGTGGATGGTGTTGATCCCTGTTTATTTAGTACCTCAGGTTTGGCAACATCTCCTTAAACCTCCTTATACATCAATAATCAGCTTTATGTTATATGAAAAAGCACTATATAGTATACCAGCATTGTGGCTGAGCTCACCCTTACTGAGATTTGGCTGAAAATACCAGGATATCCAACAGAATAACCGCATGGAATAAAATGATCCAAACTTCACCCCAAAAAACCTAAAAAAACTGCCATTAATCCCAGCCCAGTAAGAATGGGATGAGGGGCGAAAGACAGTGGCCTGGAATTGGAGATGACAGCACTCTAAACTCAGGCTCAGGTTGTCATTTCAGTTGCGGTGATGGACACCAAAGAAGTTTTGGCAGAAGGTAGAGGTGTAACATGTGGAGAACAATGTGAGGTAACATCCTATCAAAATAACCCAAACCTGCAGCACTAGAGATTAGACATGTGCAGGGTCATGGGATAGTGGCAGTGGGGGGAAGAGTGTGAGTTTAAACGCACCATTTAGGGATAGCACTGCTATGGGTTATTATAAAAGGTATTTTGCAAAATGCTTTGCGCTAAATATCGGGTTATAGGATAGCTATTCTAGATTCAACTACATCATTTGGGGTGGAAGACTCGCTCTAAAATTTATATGATTCACAGCCATTGCACCTGACAAGCGCTATTTCCAAAATGAGAAGGAAGAATCATTGGGCAGACTTGTCTGAATATTGGTGATAAGTGGTCATGTTAACCGCTGGTGATAAGTATGTGTGTTAAGTATTGGTGATGTTTGTAAGGGGTAAGCAATTGCAATGAGTGTTGATGCTGTTGATGGGTATTGGTAATAAGTGGTCATGATAACTACTGTTGATGAACAAGTGTGGGAAATATTGGTGATTAGTGTTGATGACGTGACCGTGGTGACAGTGCTGGTGATGGGTATGGGTGATAAGGTCTGGTGATGAGTGCTGGTGATGTGACTGTGATGATAGTGCTGGTGATGGGTATCTGTGTTAAGGTCCGGTGATTAGTGTTGGTGATGTGACCGTGGTCACAGTGCTGGTGATGGGTATCTGTGATAAGGTCTGGTGATTAGTGTTGGTGATGTGACCGTGGTCACAGTGCTGGTGATGGGTATCTGTTATAAGGTCCAGTGATGAGTGCTGGTGCTTCCTCAGCCAGTGCTGATAAGTGTTTTAATGGTCTGCTAACCCATGTCATGCTTCATACCTACAGTGCTGTGCGTTTGAATCTAATGGGGATTTAATCACTTGAACTTTTTGAGTCTAAATCTTATTTGACTGTATTTGACATAGATCGCTGTGCACAGAAACGCTTCCTATGCTATGGATATCTATGGTTTGGGCATTAATATTACTATTATTAACTAACCCATCATAAATGCTGCCTCCCACCTCCAGGGCTGGGGCTTTGCCCACTGTGCCCAATGATGGATTGGCATCCTGGCCAGGATTCTCCCCTTGTGCTTCCCACAACCTTGTAAGTGGATAAGTGGTTGGAAGATGGATGGACTAACTCATCACACATGGAATACAAATTACAGAAGCAATCTATTTGTTATTTTTAGTATATCAAACTGCTGTGGGTTTTCACATGACTTAAGTCCAATCAATCAACGGCCCAAAGGCTGCAGGTGGGCTTGGATTGAGCTTCTGGGACTATAACACAGCAGGCAAGCTCAGTCGAGCATCACTAAAGCACCTGATGGAGAGACCGGCTCCGCAGTCACAGGCATCCAAGCAGCCACAGACGTGCGCAGTTGCCGAGCGACAGAACTGGGCCGGTGAGGCCACCGGCCCGGCACTGTGGCCCTCGAGGAGGCGCTGAAGCAGGGAGTAAGCAGACAAGGAGAGGGAGGAAAGTGCATTGAACCATCACAGGAGTAGCAGGCGGGTAACTGTTTGTGGCCTTAGCAGTAGGCAGTGTAGTGAGAGGTTAAGTAAGTCTTCCACAAGCCCGCTACAGTGCCCTTGAGGAAGGCTGTTAACCTGAATGACTTCAGTAAAATATCCTGCTGTATAAATTGGTAAAAGCTATTTCATAGAACAGCCCGTAAGGAACACATAACCAGTCTACCCTGCATAACTGCTTACTCAGAGCAGGACTGCAACAGGATTGGAGCCAATCCCGGGAAATACAGGGCAGGATGCTATGGCAACAGAGTGCCAGTCCGTCACCATGCACAGACATACAATTTAGCCAATGAGAGACCTTAATTCACGGACATGAATGCAGGATGAACTCTTACATGTAGCCAGGGTAGGACAGACAAGCCCACAATGCTACTCTCTGAGGCACCATGCTGTCTAAAAATGAATTAAATTGTTATAAATAAGACGGACCAGCATCTCATGATGATTAATATTCAAGAGGGTAAAATGAACAAGGGCACCAGGTGCACAGACTGCCAAAGCTCTCAACTGCATGGATACTGAAGGCAACCTCCAGACACGTGAGTACAGACTAGGTCAGCCCAAGGCAGTGGCATTGCACCATAAGCAAACTCACACACACAGAGCTAATAGGCAATCAGTCATCGTTTGGATTTTTTTCAGGCACAAAAATGGTCTGGAAGCTAAATGAGGTGATTGGAAGAGCTCATGTGCACCTTGATTCATTCTTCTCACTCCTCCACACCGCCCACACAACTCCAGCAGGGTGAAGGGTGAGGTGGGGGCCGTGTGAAGCTTGAGCAGATATGAGGTGCTGGGGTCAGTCAGCTCAGCCCTTCATCCTGCCATCAGCTTCCCTCGCAAATCACAAA
>JAODJW010000043.1:16595074-16609568 GCA_026777045.1 Hyperopisus bebe
CTAGCGTGTAAACAAACCACTGCGTGTGACACATCTAACAGCAGCCCATTGGGTCCTGACCCATGTGATCCAGTTCCTAGCTCCTCTGATACCTCTTTGTGAGACGGAGAAGACAGCAGACTTCAGCTAACGGCTCATTTCTCAAACTTGGGTGCCAGTGACGGCTTTGAGAGTGTTGCCATTCTAAAAAAGAACAACTCTCGCTAAATACAGTATAAACATCCCTAAACCCATTAGTTACTTCATAAACCTGCTAAGATGTTTCCATTAAGGTCCATTGTATCTACCTGTAATTATTCTTCATAATGTTGTTGCATCGTGTTGAGGATGGCACCATGTAAACAAGATAAATTCAATTATAAAATTTATAAACTATGAGTCTCTATCTACACAGACTCTATCATGGAGAAATTAGGAAACAGGTACCAGTGTTTCCCAAAGAATAGGTATCTGGATTAGAATTGATGCCTATGAAGCAGGTCGTCCGTAAGGGAGGTAAGGGATAAGGGCAGCATGGTACTTGAGGAAGGTGATAAACGACCTGGGAAGATATCGTGAGAAGATCATAACTGGCTTTTCGATAGTGCAGCCCTGAGCTGCCGTATCCATGTCCGTGTCCGGGCAGTGCAGATTTACTGCTGGAGTATCTCCCGCTTGAAGCGGGGCGTTTATCATCCGTTGGACTAGATCTGGCGGGAAAATGGAATAAAAATTCACGGCCTCAACCCTGAAAAAACAGGCACAAAGGCTGCTTTTCATGGCTTTTTCCGATGCTGCGCTCCTTTTAGATATGTTTTTATGAGCCCTGGCACTTAGATGATGAAAATCGATGAAGAAAAAACAAATAGGTACAAAAAAATATTCTATAAGATAATCTAGAATTAGCTGTAATATGATCAAATAATCAGGCAATAACAAACCTTGATCGGATCCTCCATTTAAGTGCATGTTCAGGCAATGTGTGCATCTGGTGCTTTCGATCCCTTTGTGAAAGTAAGTCCGCGTCAGCTAATCACACGATCTCATTCCTTATAAACACTAAACAAATAAGCCAGAAACACAAACACGGGACTTTTCCAGAAAGTCTTTGCCTTCTAAGCTTTCCATTAAAATTAGATCACAACGGCTACAGAACTACAATGCCCCAATCCAGAATGTTCCAGTTAAATTAGCCACCCCCTTAGTTAATTACCTGGTGCCCTGATCTCATTTTTCACACAGCCACCACCCTCCCCACCGCACAATTTTACCTCGTTACTTCACTTTTATAGAGGAACTGCAAAACTGCCACACTCTTAAAGACCTACCACTTAAATGGATGGGCTGAGTGAGTCACTGTTGTATAAATACCAAGGTTACACATGATGGAACGTTCCAGAGCTTAAACATTTTAATATTAGCGGGAACTCCTTTACACGGTGACAGAAAGGATGTTTTTTTGGGTAGGTATTTATAGAACATACCCATGTGAGTTTTATTTTTATCCTTATTAAACATTTAACACACACACACACACACACATTCAGCAATGTACGTAACATATACAGATCAAGACATGAATGTGAAGAAACTGAATACTGGAATGAGATTTTCAAAGTACTACTAAAAAATATGTTTACACTTGGTGGCTTTCTGCAGTTTTATTAAAGCTATTGTTCTGTTCTTGTATCCCCTAAATGCATTAATTAACTGGCCTGATCCAGTTCTCAGCAGCATGTAAAAGTATGTAAAACGGTACTACCACATTTCCAGCCACAGAACGACGATTCAGCTGTGAGCCAGAGGATGTTCTGCCAAAATCGGGGCTGTGCTGCCCCTCGCATGGGAAAGTCATGCTGCAGACTCCAAATGGAGCATGGATGCAAGCCGATGGCGGCGCCGAGACCTACATCTGCGTCCCGGTGAAACCCCCCCCCCCCCCCAAAAAGCACCGCAGCGTCAGCACTATGGCCAAGGGGCGAGAGCCCCCGCTAATATTACCCTGAGGAGTAACAGCGGTCAGTCATACGCTGAAGAAAGTGGTAGTGGGGGGGGGGGGGTGTTCTGAAGGTGTGGGAGCTGGTATGAACTCTCAGCTCCTCTAAAATGGCCGCACTCTCGGAGGATGACCGTGATTATGTGGGAAACCCATCAACACCCTCTGCACATCATCACACAGGACACCTCGAACCTGTGCTTCTGTCGCACTTGACAGCAGTAAAAGCCACATCCATGAAAAAATTCAAGGCCGCTGATATTCTACCCACCCCCCTGACAGAAATGGCAACGCACCTCCTCCAATACATGCCGACAGATCTTCGGCCTTATCTGAAGGCCCCCCGCCCCAGTCCTGGCATCTGAGCTCCAGGAAGAAGGCGAATCCCCTCAGATTACTCCTGCCCCTCTGAGCCAGGCCCAAGCTCGCTGCCAGATTTTATGTGCATGTTATTGATGAGAGGGGTGGATTTGTTCACCTCAAGTAGTCATTTAGCACCCCTAGTACACAGAAGCCCCTCCCTCATGGGTCCATGTGTGGTCAGGACACATTTTCTGTCATCAGCTCTTTAATGTTCTCGTTTCTCCTGGCCTCGGAAATAAGCGCCTCGCTCGTGATATACTGCGAGGGACAGCCTTCATTCCCGTAAGACACCAAACTGCATGTTTACAACAGAACAGCTCAGACGGGCTTGGCATTCACATTTGATAGAGGCCCCGAGGCCATTTAAACAGCCTGATTTGCCAGTGGACAGATAGGGCACAGAGTGGCAGGGGATTCTGGGAAATTGGGGTTGGCTTCACTCGGTAACCACTGGGACCGAGCCTGCCATTGAAGTGGCCTGAGGCGACAATTCGGAGCCAACCTATACTCAGTACATTCATCTCAGCTAAGTTTGGGAAGTGTCTGAGTTATCATATAACGAACAGAACCCTGGAACAGCAATGATATTATATTAGGTAATGTTCTCCAGAGTAAAGGTGGGGTTAAGACTACAGCCAACCTGACTGGAATTTGGTCACCCAGAAATGAGCCAAACACACAAAAATATTAAAAAATCAACCAACACATTTATCAAGTATCTCGGGTTTAGGCTGACTGTGTGTGAGATACAGGGCACTTGGGCTCACAAGATAATTAATCACTGCACGCATCTGTATAAAGATCAGATAATTAAACATCATGCCTGGGGCCAAACATCTTTCCTGTTCAGCTGTGTGTATATTAACAATAACTAATTAATCTCCCCAGATCTGCCAAAAAGACATCAACCCTGCTATTTAATCTCTTACAATTAGAAAGTATGAGAACAAGATAATACTAACATTAAAATTATGAAGTACTAAGAAAACCTACCAAAAATGACCATGAATATTAGTGAATGTTTCTTTGGCAGGGTTATTAAGTAATTTTCCCTAAAACTGGCAGCTTAGAGTTTCCCGATATCTCGTGGAATAAAATGTCACCTTACTTAAATGGTCTGCTTGGAGTAAAACTTAATCCGTTCATGGCGCGAATACCCATTATTGAATCTCTTATTCGCATTACCGTTTGCAAATACACAGAATCATAATACGCATTAAGCGTCATATATTACATGTTCCTGCTGCTGCTACACAACCTGGCAAAAAAAAGAAAGAGAAAAAACTTGGATCTGATGTGTTGCGGTCCAAGTATAGCAACTCCCTCTTTCGTGAGTACAAAACACAGCAGCGAGCCAGGCAGTTATAAGAAACAGCGGCGGTGGGGCAGCGGAGGAGCGCGGTCCAATTTCGGCAAATGAACACCAGCCCATCACGGCAAACGCGATCCAGCGAAACCCGACCGCAGCGCAAAACATTCACGACACACCGCACTTCTCCAAAACTGACCGAAGCTTACACCCAATTCTTTCTTTTGTATCTAAGTCTTTCCTTCCTGCGTTTCTTTACCCCTTTACTCAAAAGAGGGCTGCCTTGCTTACACAACACAAAATAATCCCGGCGATTTATACCCATGGTAGTCATGCAAGTACGTACACGAAATGTCAGGCTCACTTCCCTGCAAACTGAATAAACACAAGCCCACTTTTTCCACATTAAATCGACAAACACATGGGATCGATTTCATAAATAATCACTGTTAAAAGGAACAATATGAGACAACAAAGTCAAATTTGCCAGTACTACTCAGCGTCGTAACGTCAGACTGCGAAGTTAAATATTTGTTGGACCACAAAGATAAAGCAATTGCCGCAGGATTCACGCAGCCTGGGCAGAGAAATTTATTCCGTTTTTTATTTTTCTATGCACAACATAAAAGCGCCTGGAAATGTTATTTTGACCACATCTGTTTGGAGGGCTCAGGCACGCCAGCAGTGCGTGTGGTGCAGAAATTCAGCCAGCCTCCTCAGTTGGGAGTAACACACGAGGGACGTCATACTTTAACACCACCTCTTCTTCTCTGCTTGCTTTCTCACAACGATGAAGATTCATGTAAGGAATTGAAGGAAGCATGGGGTTACCCCAAATAAGCCATGGGGACCCCCCCCCCATTAAAAAAATTAATGCCATATTAGTTTATTATGATTTTTCTATGGGACCACACAAGAATCACTGGTCACTTTGAACACTACTTAAGATTATTTACATATTTAGCAGGCGCTTTCATCCAAAGCAGCATAAAAGTGAGACAGAATGATCAGTCAGTGCGGGGAGCAATCGGGGCTAAGGACACATTCTGCAGGCTGAATGGCCAATGCCATGTGCTTGTATGAATTCCACATGGAGCATCAGTGCTATTGGGAATGACTGTGATATTTACTTGGGAAGGTGACAAGGGTGTCCAGATTACACACAGACCTAAAGGACATGCCATGCGGTGGCACTAACCTCCAGCAGGAGCCACGGCCCCAACGTGCTGAGGTTCCCCTGGGGCTGGAGGGACCGGTCTTGGCCTTGGATTGGCACCTGGGGGTCCTGTCTGCATCGGGTCCTCGTACTCCACAAAGGCGCTGGGGAAGTCGCCCTGCCGGCCGGTGCGCTCACTGGTCCCATGCGGCCAGCCCGCGGCACTCCTCCCGTCCTCTTCGGTCAGCGAGGGCGTCCCGGCGGGGGGGACGATGTCTCCGGGCCGCAGGGCGATCTCAGCCCCCTGTTCCTGCTTGTACTGGAAGAGCGTGCGGTGCTGCAGAGCGTCAGAGCCCATGGCCCAGGCCTCTCATGTGCTTCAAGAGCGCGATGATGCTAAATGTTTCCCTCCCTGTGCTAAGCTCCTCCACAGAGCCCGTATTTCCATCCAGGAATGTCAACAATATATGTGATTCTTAAGCTGCCATTGGAGGTTTTCCTTTCTGTCTTTTTCTTATAAAATGAAAATCCACTGCAGAAAAGCCGACACGTTTTTCCTCTGGATACAAATTCTGGGTGAATCCTCACCTGAAATGAGTGACAGTCATCAAAATCGTGCTTGACACAACATTATCAAACACTGCAGAATTTCATTGCATTTTCGGAGAGTGGGACAGGACCGTGTTCCTGCCTGGGGGGTCGCCAGCCGGGATCCCAGAGTTATGCTGTGTGGAGGGTGTAGCAACGCACTGCATCAGCGCATGCGCCCCAACTGCAGGACCACGTGAACATCGTATGAGATTATCTTTACTAATAAGCCAAATAAATGTATCTATTAAACACCATGTGGGCATTAACTAGAGACCTGTAGGAACGAAATACCACCAATTTCTTTTATGCTCAATGGCAGTTTATGAAAAAAAAAACTGAAAAATAGAGCCAGACTTCATTAGTGCTCTGAATGAAAGAAAAAGTGGAAATCTTCTCAGATGAGAGAAAATTAAGTCAAATTTTTTAATACCTGACATCCTTCGGAAGAATGGCTCACATCTGTTTAACCGGGAATAAACATTTTCCCTAAGTGAACATTATATGAAACGAACAAACAATATCCGATTCAGTGAGTTAGCGGTCAGAATCCAGCCCCAAGTGGAATTTGCATGTTCTCCCCGTGTTGATGTGGGTTTCCTTTGGATACTACAGCTACCACTATCCGAAGACATGTGGTTAGCTGAAATTGCCCATAGTATGTAAAGTGCGTGTCCAGCGATGGTCTGGCACCCCATGCAGGGTGTGTCCCATGTTTACAGGGTTAGCTTCTGGCTCAAAGTGACCCTGCACTGGGTAACTGCTTATGGAAGATGGAAGAATGGATGAGTAAAAATCATTCATCTAGAATATTCTATTCTGAGATGATTCAAACCGAATCAAGATCATTATATTACCAGCCCTTCAAACTGAACTCTATAGGGTCTATAACACCTAAGCATGCACTCGCTCACCTACTGTGCATTTCCACTAGCAAACAGCTTGGACTCTGGTTTCCACCCACAGTTCTTGGAGGAGAGCTGTGTGTATGCGTCTATGTATGAATGGCCAGCGACGTACCGAAGCCCCTCCAAGAGCGCCAACCGTCTGCGCTTCCCAGGAAAAACACGCTCATCGCAGAAAAGCAAAGCTAAACAAACACCGAATCGAAAATGGATGGGAAGATCTTGCGTAACATTAGCAGAAACACTTCTTATTGAAAAGCAGAATGTTTATAAAGGCTTCAAGGAATTTGTCTGCTTTAACGGCTATTGAGATGGAGTAATCATTAATATAACCAGGTTTTATTTACTGTCTTTTCATTACACTTATGTGCGTTATTTTTGTAAAATGATAGCGATTTGGTAGAGGTTACTAGTAATACTAAGGCCATCACAAATCACAAAAAGTCACTATATCTAATCAAAATTTAAATGAAAATCGTGTATTTGACATACAGCATGAATTGGGCGAGACATTTAAAACAATATTCTGGGAAAATTGTTCCTTTGGTTATGGGCTGTGCACATACTGTGTGTTTTGGGGAGGTTTGGACACTGTTCAAACACATTTATGCTCTGATTCATTGCATGACAGAAACTGCATCTAACTGGTATCATAGAATGTCACTGTGTGGGAGAAAATTGTATTCTTATTTGCAATGCAGAAATTACAAATGAGACAAAATAATTGTATGACTTTAGTCAATTCCGACTCTACAATTTAAATAGGCAAACCTTGAATCTAGGCCTTAGTAAGTGCTTGGCATGGATTATGTTACATTACTTAAGGTACCCCCAGGAACGGATAGGGTTTCAACGAAGGCCGCATTAAGGGTTAATGAACCAACCACACCCGTGGAATTATTAAACTTCACACTACGCGATAATCGGAACAGAGAGGCAATAAACAAGTTTGAAAATACATAATAATAAATTAAGTTCATGCACAAAGTATTTAGTGTAATTACAAACTGTTGTGCGTGTTAAAATATTTTAACCGTTTGGAATTGGGTAAGAAATAAACGGCATGTGGCCACACGATTGACTTAATGATCGCCGCTTAATCAGCTCCGTGAGGGTGGCAGAAACTCGGATGTTCCAGTATACTCACCTCTCGTTGCGCACTCGAAAAATCAGCAGTCTAAGCAGGGACGACATGTGCTATCCATCTAGCCAAGCATTTCGGGGAAAACAATAAAATAATAATAAATGAAGCCTGATATCGGGAAAAATATATACATTTATACTTACATGCAGAGTTTGATCCGGACTGTACGGCCAAAGCAGGCGTAGCGCTCCGCTGTTGCGGATCAGAGGACTACTTACTTATACGACAGATGTTAAAACCACACCTCCTCAGTTTGGGAGGCTCTACACCAAATGCAGCGTGTGCAAGCTGGACCGACTCAGGCTGTGCTTCTGTTTTTTATATATATTTATTTAATTAAAAGGCACACTGAAAGAGGATCATGCATATAAAGGTGGAATGGTGTATTCATGCAAATTAAGCATGTATGCAAGTCGGGTGTGGATATATATCCAAAATAATTAGGCGACGAGATGTAACTCCCATTTTAGTTTTGCCTTAAAGTTACTCCACATTTTTTAAAATAAGGTCAGTTCTGTGGTACTAGCAAATACATTCCAGTTGTCTATGAGAAATTGATCTGAGCGCTAAAACCGAACTATTATTTTTTTCCCATCGATCAATATTTCACAATACAACAGGTTGGCGAGTGCATAATTTGAACTGACGCCAGACGCTTGAGCTCCAAACTAGATTTTGGCAATAAGAAATCTTGACAGCTGAAAAGAAGTATGGCGATAATGTATTTTTGAAATAAGCAATGAAGCGTTCCCTCAAATGTTTTTGGGAGTTTTACAATCCGACCGTAATTTAAATTCGCATTTAAGACTATTTTCCCTTTACGAGAATCCTGCATGTTACCTGTATGACTGAATCTGAGCTACAAGTACGATTTACCTTCCGTCATGTGTGACGTCTCTAAAGGACAGCAGTGAGCAGTAACTCCATCTGTCTGTTATTGTAATGTACCACTGCACATGCCTGAGCTAAGGGAATTGACATCTCCTTCCAGGCAGATTTCTTCATCTACAGACTGCCTGGAAAATCGAAGTATACTGAGACCAATTCAGATCCAGCAGTGCCATCATTTTCAAGAAATATTACATGTAACCTCAGCAGCTGATATAAAAATCAAAACATATTGTTCCACGGTACGGGCCCAGTCCTCCCGTCACTCTAGTGTGAGTCCAGCATGACGTGGAGGGCCCACCTGAACTGTGTAACGAAAGAAGTCTCTAGCTTTTAAATCTCATCCAGTACCCAGTCGATCCTCTTACAGCCAGAGTCTATAGAAGTGTGGATTTCCTTTTCCCTGAGCTGCCATAGTAGCAGATTAGGAAGCAATATAAATTCTGAGTATTTCATTGTTGTTCACTGGCCAGATGGGCTCACAAAGTCAACAGCAGCCCCTTTCTGAACAACGTGAGTTCATGACTCCTCAAAGGAATGCGAGTCAGCTCCACGAGTAACGTGCCGGCCAGCCGCTTTGCCCCCGAATCTTCTGCCAGGTAGCGATTATCCAAAGAGGCATCGTGACAGACCGGGAATTCGCTACTGACGCGACCCAGGGGAAAGAATGCGACAGTGAATAAGGAGTTCAGACCAGCCGCTTAAAGAGAGCGGAACCATGCAAAACCCAGAGTATCGCATGACATTTCAAAGTCATTTTTCCAGAATATTCGCATCTCTATGCGTCACTCTACACACCAAAGCAATTTCCTGGGGTAGAGTAAACGGTCATTGTGGAAAAACTTTATTCAGTGAACTTCTGGCTTCTACCAGCATGACCAGCCAAGCAGTTATTTTATTGGCAAGTGAAAGTAGCTCTTATATTATTAACAAGTACATTGGAAGTTCTCTCTGGGTGTTTCCTCAATAACTGGCATCCTGTCCCAGGTTGCACCCCAACTTTGCGCCCTGTTCTGCATGGGAGAGACTTCAGCCTGACCTCCACCCCACCCCCATAGCCCTGGACAGAAGATGGATGGATGAATGGTTGGAGGATGGATGGTCAGTGTTACACTAGATGTTGTACACAATAAAGCAAATGTAGTATTTACTTTACAAAAATGATTGGGGGTTGAGGTTGGGGTGGGGGGGGTGTCGGCAGGGCTGGAGCCTGTCTGAGGTACCACAGGGCTGGGGAACACCCCCGGCAGCATGCCAGTCTGTACAACACGAATTGAAACAATCAAAAATAAAGTTTGCGAGAAGCAGCTCATTTAACAGGATACATTGCCAAGAGAGTCTAACACTGAGGTCAGTACATCAGACAGGACAGACAGTGATGTCACCACAATCCAGGGTTGGGAAGCAACCATTGAGAGGATGGGGGGGGCTTCACTGGAGGATACCATATTTAGTCCCTGTTCTGCAAATCAATCCATGGGTGTGTTTTTCAGATTATGCATCGTTTAATCAAGTAGCAGATGGCCAAACATTTGAAGAATGTATTTTCCACTATATTTAGGATGTTTTGAAAGTACGATAAGCCACCAGAAAAATCAGCCGTAGTATATAGGGATGCTCTGATGATGGTTTTTGGGGGCCTATCACCGACTGTCAATCGCTGGAATCAAGGTTGGCCTACTGTATACCGATCACCAATATCTGATTGCGGGGTCGGGGGGGGTCTGCCATTTTAAGTGTCACTTCACACCCAATTGTTGGAGGGATTTCTACTTCACACGCATTGCATTTGCCACACACAGAGATATGTCTTGTGTATTTTGTCATTTGATTGGCTCTTCTGACCGGCCTTTATAGAGAGCTACAATTGAACTATTTAAAATGAATATCAGCAGATAATGATTGTGGCTGATGGATCGGAGTGTACTTAATTGTACATCATCCACAAAATCGGTTTTTGAAATTGGTCAAATTAAAGGCCACCAATCAAGTAATTACGACCGAAAATCAGCCGATTTAAATCGGCTGCCGGTCGATCAGAGCATTTCTGGGAGCATGTGCCCTGTGACTGATTGACATCCCATCCAGGGTGTCACCTGCTTCATGCTCTGTGTTACCTGGGTTAGGATCCAGCCTCCCCGTGACGGTGCATTGGATGCAGCATTATAGAGAAATAGATATCTGAAATAAAAATAAAAGCACAGTTTACAGCTGCAGAACTCCTCTGATTGCAACCAGTGTTCCCCAGAAAACACGAAGCGGAAAACAGGATAGCAAAGCATTAGCTAAGTTTTTGGATGTTTGAATACCGAAGTTATGGACATCAGGACCTTGGGGAGGACAGTGCTGCCCTGAGCAGCCATCGAGGACAAAGTCACATTTTAAACTTGAGTAAGTATTGGGCGTGCAATGAATGCCTCCTTCAGTGCTTAAAAATAACACATTTCCCATAAAATGGTGCTGTCCCTCATCCCTTGTTCCTTTACAAGTTGACGTATTATAATAGTAAAAAGTATCATAAAAGTCACAGAAAATGGTGATGTAATGTGTAATACAACATCCAGAGGCGCTCTCTGCATGTACGCCTGCAAAAAGTTAAGAAATATATCAAAACTTTATGTCTTGACAGGATAATCTCCAGCAACATGTCCTGGGACCAAACACATAATCTCTTCCACTCCTCGAAGGCATGAAAATGTTTGCTTTTTAAATATCAGCTCTCTGCTCTTTCAGCCAGCCAGTGAAGTCACTTATTTTTTGCACGAAGTACGATTTCAGCCTAAGACGTGTAATAATCGGGCAAAGAAAGCATTGGAAGCACAGAAAGAGCAATTATGTTTTTAATTATTTTTTGGTTCATGGAGAAGCGAGGCCAAACCTTGGAGTAACATCATTAACCGCAAGGAAAATACAATGAGTCAGTACGCATTTAAGGGAAGGTCTGGAGGCATTTTTTTTGCCACAAAGCCTTGGTGTAAAGGTATGAAACAGCACCTGTAATGTCAGAATAAATCATAACTTTGCATATTGTCAAAAAATTAGAACTGGTGTGTATTTTTAACCAGTATAAAAACCAGACACAAGATTCATTATGCGTTAGAATAACCTATCTGATTCTGTTAGCATTTTAGGTTGTAAAGGGAGTAAGAATTTAGACTTCTAAAGGCTGTGACATCCAAAGATATGTTTTCCTGTTGTACCTTAGAAAGTATTACAGATTCTGCACTCCAATTAGCTCCAGTAAAACATCCAGCCATACGCATATGGGAAACTGCACTGCAATTAGTAACCATTAATAACCAGCTAACTATGAGGCTAACGGCTGCTGTATCCATGGTTAAATCTGGACCAAGAATATTGATCGACAGTCCGCAGTGTTCACATAGGTATGGAAGACAAGAGCCACTAATGGTACTTCAGGGCAGATGGGCGACTGGATGCTAGAACAGAAAATGACATTTTCTCTCAATTTTTAATTCTGCCCTCACCCCAAGGAGGCCAGGACATTAAGGCAGCCTGTGAAAGATGAAGATGAAAACGCAAGATCCCCTAGTTGGCGTCGCTTGGCATGAAGTCCTCAGCAGGGGGCCAGAATATTCTTTAGAGAAACTCCTCCCACCTGCTGGGATGTAGGCCTATATGTGACAGGACATCAGGAGAAGACGCCTCTGCCAGAGAGCAACTCATCAATGCTTTGAGATACAGACTGATTATTAAAACGCCCCGTGAGTCCAGTGACTCCCTCCGCCACCCGTCTGTGGCCATAAACTACGCAACACTCCAGCTTAACAATAGCAGGACCTGAGAGCTGAGCCATCACGCCAGCATACACGTCTGCCTCAAAGTAGCGGCCGACTGAATTAAGCTGGGCGACTCCATCTGCTGTGCATCGTCAGAAAACCCGGCCTGTCTTCTCCTCAAGCTTCTGACGTGCGGATTTCCTTCACCGGCTCGACATATGGGCTTTTAATTTGTCAGCGATTCAGTGTCACTCCGTAATTACGCACCCAGGATGATTGCAGTAGCACAACGTTGACCTGAAGAACAATGAAGCTCCTTCACGCTTGTCCATAACGTAGGGCTCAGATTAATGATTGTTTGCCTCACTAAACTCACATTTGAGTTTATAACCGAACTCATATTTCACTTGATTATGCCCTTGAATCGTAATCTTTCCTCATTCATTTCATTTAGTTTCTTAGTTGATTGTTTTTTTTTCCAAGGTAACTCCTGCTTCTATACAACTGGGAAACCCTAGCAGAGCGATTCAGGGTTAGCACCTTGTTCACGTTCCTCCTGGGCTGTAAACCAGAACCTGCAGCTTATGATATGAATGTAAGTGAGATGATGCCCTTTCTATCATACAATAGAGCCCAATGAGATAACAGATGCCTCCGGGGTCGAACTGTTACAGTGCCATCATTTTTAATGCCCAGGATATGTGATGATAACTAGTAACACTGCACCAAACCACAAATACGGTCACTGAGAAACAGCAGCAAAGCACATTAACTATAATGGATTTTATTAGCAGAATTAAATAAATTATACTGCAGTGTTGCTGGCTTTAAACCAGAAAAATATAAAGTGATTTTTTTTTCCACAGACCCACACTTGATAAATCAGTAGTTTTCACATTTTCTGATAGTCTCACTCATAATTAATAAACTTGCAGAAATGTATAAAGCTGGTAGTTTACACAGAGCTAGAAATGCACAACAGGCAACCAAAACACAATTTCACAACCTGGAGACTTCCACCGTTCCTTATCATGCTTCCTCAAAGAAATCTAAGGTTTATCAAAAAACTTTGCAGAGTTGAAATTACTCTTCGGTGAATTTAATTTATATGGAAAGCCGTAGCACCCAGGCTGTGCTTATCATTACAATGTCTGAAATGGAGGAATTCAGGAAAAGTACACAAGATGTAGTCTCCAAGTGCTTTTCACAGTCATTAGGAGTTTTCCTTAAGAATCCTGATCCTTCATCCATTTTGTGCATCAGATAGCAACAAGGTGATGAGTGAGGGTTTCCATGGCAATGGGTTTCCCTCAGACTGACCTCTCTGATGGAGGGAGAGAAGGAGAACAACAAGAGGGCACGGTACGATCCTCTTCTTTGTCCAATTGTGTCTTGTTGCGGCCAAAAGCTGGCTGAAGAAAAGTATCTGCTTCCAGCCCAGGAAATGGACTGCTGTAGTACCCCGAAATGAGTCAATTCCTCAAAGCCATGTTGGCCTATTAAAATCCGCATGAGGAAATAATGTTCAGTTAAATCAGTAAAAGTGGGTTTTCAGCAGAAGAAACAAATGATCTTCTTATCTGAATAGTTTGCAGTAATGGATTTTGTCTTATCTTCCGAAATAATGTATTCAACCTGGAAAACTTCTCAACAGATACTGCTAAAGATATTCAGGCATTACATACTGACTGACCTAAGAAAGATAACGACCTGAATCTTGGATCTGATAATCAGTGGAAGATCATGGACGTATAATTTGTTTTATTCATTCAATCCAAAGTATGGGAGTACTTTGTTTTGTTTTATCCATTTTATATATTTGTTTTTTAATGTGAAAATAAAGAAATTTCAAATAGCAGGGAGTCAGTAGAGCATTGCAGGATACTACTGTGATCTCGTGTTCTTATGTCTTGACTATGGGAATTGCCCCTACCTTAAAGATAAAGGAAATTTATGATCTGACTCTGGTGGGAATGGCAGGAAATTTTATTATACGCACAAAATAATAAAAGGGCAAAGTATTCTGGAGGATGTAGCACTGATGAAGCCGCCGGCCTGCTGTCTGACATGTAGCGATTTAGACCCCAGTCCTACCACTGCTTAGTGGCACAGGGCTCATCACTGCTTATTGGCTGAAGGTGGAGTCCAGAACACAAGGCAGGGATGGAGCTTCTTCTCTTCTGAGTCTGGCTGCATGGACTTCGGTGTGGGTATCACCTCCTTGCACTCCCCCTTGTATGTACCTCGACTTTGTGCCCTTCTCTGCTTGAGATGACCTCCAGGCCCCCTTATGACCCTGACCAGGATCAATTCAATTCAGTTTATTTTTATATAGCGCACTTCACAACAGAGTTGTCCCAGGGCACTTTACATGGGTGTGTTCGAACACATTGATATACATATAAAATGAGATACATAAGACAAAA
>JAODJW010000043.1:16609668-16626557 GCA_026777045.1 Hyperopisus bebe
ACCAGCGGCTATAGTTACTATGTGTTATGTTTGGTAAGCTAAACTAAAGTAATAGGTCTTCAGACGAGATTTAAAGATGGATGGATGGATGGATGGATGGTTGGTTTGTATTTGAGCTTGCTGTGGTTACTCAGTAGGTAGATCCTTCATTTCACACTTCCAGGGTTGTGGATTTGGTTTCAGCCCAGAGTGTCTTTGGGACATACAACAGTATGTGTACATTGATTTAGCTTTTGCCCAAAGAAACAAACAAGTAAGCAGAGCTTGGAGTCAAAGCCAGTTCAACCAGAGTCTTGGTCCCCAAGAACTACTGGAGGTAAGGGCCTCATTCACGTGCCCAGCAGTGATATAATTACTCTGCTGGCCCTGGGACTCAAACCCACACGGGCGCAGACCCTTAACATACTGAGTTGCACACCATCTCCACTCTGTGTGTAGAGTGTGACCGTCCTCATGTTAGTTGTGTGTCTTCTTACTGTCCAAAAACATATGGTTGTTGTATTATAATGTTAGCATGCCTGGGGGGGGGGGGGGGGGGCGGGGGGGGGGGGGGGGGGGGCAGCCAGGGCCCTTTTACCCCTAGAGGTTTTATTTCTCCTTACTTAGGAGTTTCTGGTTCCTCTCCTCCATTGTCATTTGGCTTTCTTTATTTCTTTATCTTCCCTTTTCCCTGATTTCGTATTATTTTGTCTTAATGATGTCATGAAGTATCACAGCACTCTCATGTAAAGCGCCTTGAGGCAACTGTGTTGTGAAAGGCACTATATAAAAATAATTTTAAATGAATTATTATTATTGCTAAATGATGTCGAAGTTGATGCTGAATACTGGTGACCATGTCGACATGTGACACACAATGTTTTTTGTTCCTACATAAATCCATCTTATTCCTCTGACAAGTCTCTTTCTCCATTGGGCCTTTTGAATTATCTTTACTTTCACTGGGACGTGATTTGAGGGATACTGTACAATAGTTTGCACACTCAGTCAGGTCTCCTTTTTGGTATTGGAATACAAACTGGTTTCTTTCAATCTATAGGTCATTGAGTTTTTTTCCAAATTTGTTGGTGTAATTCTTCTTCAGTCGCTTTTAACGTTACAATTGGGATGCCTTTTGTCGCCATGACTGTCCTTTTTGTCTGTGATCTCAAGACATATCTGACCTTTTCTTCCATTATTGAAGGTTATACAATCTATGTGACCTCATGAAATATACCTTGGTTGTTGATGTCTTTTCTGCAGAGGTCATCTGTGTTTTCCTGTTCATTGATATCCCGTCACTTGAGGTTGAGATCTCTTTTTAAATTCAAAGGTTTTCTGAAAAACATGAACTTGCTTTTCTATGTTTATATCTTTCTTCAGTGACTTATAGAGGTCTCTGTCCTTTCTGGAAGCATCTACGGAATTCAATATTTTGTACATTAATGGGATCTTTGTCTTTCCTGGTTTAGCTACTCGCCTGATCTTTGCGTTTTCCACCATGTATTTCATCATCTACTTTGATTTCTATGGCTCTGTTATTCTGATCAGTAGTTTTCTGAATTCAGTCTGCAGTTACTCTGGTTCTCTATTAAATACGTGTAGCATCTTGAATCAGTCTCTGATGTTTCCTTTAAAGGCAATGTGTTTATTCTCCAGGTCATTTCCGGAGGATGTGAAGAAACATTGTTGCTTCTTTACAACTGAACATACATGGCCAGTTTATTAGGTGACCCTGCTGTTTAGCACAAACAGGGTGGCTGTGACTGGATAAGTATGACAGGGCCTGGAGGTTCATTTACTGCGTGGATGAGCCTTACAACGGCTAAATCTCCTGATATAAGCATTTTTGAATGTGCTGTGATTGTTGGTGTCAGACGTGGTGGTTCCAGCATCTCAGAAACAGCCGCCCCCCTGGGATGTACATACACTACAGTTTACAGAAACTGGTGTGATGAACACGTACATCCAATCCGCACCAGTTCTGTTGCTGAAAATATATTGTTAATGAGAGAGGTCAGGGCAGAATGGCCAGTCTTGTTAAAGCTAACAGGAAGGCCTCAAAAAAAAAAAATAACAGCTCAGCACAGCAGTGGTGTGCAGAATGGCATCTGTAAATGCATAACTTAACCCTTGATATGGTTCTGAGGACAAAGTAGGTCCCACCTCGTACTATTTAGGTTTACCTGCAAGAATGCCCACTGAGTATATTTCCCACCTTCTCATTTCCAACTTTGACAGTTTGGTCTCCAATCTCCAGGAATGCATTTTGTTTGCATGCGTTGTCAATTTTAGCAAAGACCTGGTCATAAAACATTTTAATTTCTTATTCATCTGCCTTAGCTGTTGGAGTATAAGCCTATATGACTGTCCAGTAACACTTTACTTGTGGGGGCACAACAATTTGAAGCAGTACACTCTTACTGCATTAATTAACCAAAAACCAAGTGTCAGTTATATACTGATCCCATATTCATTCATCATTAATCAGTCATAACAGTTCATATATTTCATGCGGGAACTATATTAGTTTATAATTTGTTCTTCAATAGTATCTGAGTAAATAAGTTATTTGTGCCCCCCCCCCAAGTAAAGTGTTACCTAGCTGATTAACATAAGTCAGTTATCCACTGCATTTTCTCCAGAGCATTATTTCCAATGTCCTTCGCCCTCACCATTCCTGATGGTGTGTGATATCTCTCTCTCTGTCTCTGTATGTAATGGAATATGTAAAAATAAAAACATATATGGTTCTTATATTCTTTTCATTCTTCTTGTTGTAGTGTACTGTCGATTCATTCAAGCCATAATGGCGAGCGACCTCCGCGTAACACTTTCCTTCCCGAAGCATATCCAGGAGTTTTACCTTCTCCTGAATGGCTTAAGCTCACTGCTACCAGAAGGCTTAGAAGATGCAGGACGCTTGGGAGTCATCATAGGGCTTAAAGCAAAATGAAAACAATCACAGGTGATGTACCTTTTCCTTCTACGTAATTTGAAATAGTATATTTCTCATTGTCACTACTCACATCATCCACCAACAACATAGTCCTATTGGCTGCCCTGTTGCCATGGTAATGCTGGTCGTGTTCACCGGTAGTTTTCAACCACACAACACACAACTGCAAAAATTTTAATAACTAATTCAATGCACACATTGAGCTAGATCTCGATATCTTGTCAATGTGCTAATTAGCTGAATTACCTTTCTGCTCAGCGCATTAGTGTCCCATTTATGGCTGATTTGCATCTGAAGGGTTCTGCAGATTTTTTACATGCATTTAATAAAGTTTAACAATTAAGGACCAACAATAGTGTGCAGGAAGGTGAGAAGCTTTGCTATAAAAGCCTTGGAGGATCATTTCTCATTATTCAGGCCAGCCAGATCAATGTCTCATCCTGACAGGCGAGAACCCTCTTGTGCGAGGGGTGTTGGCCGAGGAGAGGAGGGGTTTTGTGAATGGCTGAGCTATCCAGCACACGAGCATATCCAGACAGTGACTAAAACAGGATTAGTGTGCAGTTCCAGGCACAAAGGGGGGGCCTGTTCTTCATAGGCCAGTTAGCTGCCAAGGGACTTGTGGCCAGACGACACCTGAGTCAAAGCACAGCTGCCAGGCCTGCTGGCTTCCTGGAGGGGCCTGCCACATGCGGGCATTCCGGGGCAGACCACCCCGGGCTAATTAACACACAGACCTCTCATGACTCTCATTCTCACTAGCAGAAAGACTATTAGCTAATGAATGCAACGACGGAGCAACACGACGCCATCAATTTAGCCACATTACGAGGCGTACGTTAATCACCTCTAACAAACTAATAAATATGTAACAGATTAATGTCTGTAAACATGCATCACGCCCACAGATGAGGAAAGGAAGTGTTGTGATGGGAGTCTGCGAATCTAAACATGGTCACATAAGAATTCCCAGCATGCATCACTGGAATCTTGTACTGGTGTGCCTAATAGAATCAGTATACCATTCTATTTACAGTTGGACACTTCACCAGTATAATGGTTGTAATATTCCAAGTTCAACATGGATGTAACGTCTTGCTTGCCATTGCCCAGAACGTGTTTTGATTTTTCCAATTCCCCCTGTTTGTTTTTTTTTTTTTTTTTTTGCTGTGGTTGGTTCAGTGCCAACTAAGCAAAAGCCTCAGGTGAAAAGTTAACAAAGAATGGGTTCAAGTTACTTGCGTGCCGTCATCCAGGAGCCTGACCATTTGTTGTTATCCTCATTTTTCAAGAAGACCGCTAGCTTTTTTTTCCCTAATAATGCCATAGTGTGAGGCATCCGTCCACTGAGGGAAGCCCTACGGGCGAAGTAACCCAGCAGAGAAATGGTTCATGCTCATTTCTGCGAAAATGATAAAGGACAAAACAAAGAAGCATGAATGAAATGGATAAATGAAAATAAAGAAGGCAGAATGGAATCACTTGAGATGGTAAAAAAGAGGTGTGGGGGGGGCAATGAAACTGTGGCTTATCCACTCGATTTCTTTAGCACGTCAGAAGGGAGGATGCTAAACGAAGTCACTCAGCCACAGCGCCTTTAACTTCACCAATTTTCTCTCTTCCATTTCCAGCAGCTGGGAAATGGGAAAATATATAATAAAAATAAACACAAGGGGGACGCGATCCAGAATGATTTGAGCTGCATGTTCCATCTGAATTGATACGGAGAAACTGGAGTGTAGAAACGGAAGGTTTTTTTCAGAACCTGAAGTAATGAATAAATTACTGCTGATACACAACAATGATACGCAATGATTATAATTATCATGCCCTAATTCATATTTAATTGGCGATCGTTTATCCTGAACTGTTTAGCAAGTGGAACCGATCCAGGGGTGCATCTGAAACACCAGTATATTCCCCTCTACTCTTATTAGTTGGAAGACTTGCTTAATTAAACGATTGTATCAGGTTTGGAAGTCAAGTTGCAACGATGCAGCCAGTGGATGCTGGGATACTGGCGATTACAAATGGCCTGTCATCTCCTATCTAAGTCCGAGGCCAGGATCTGCTTCTTGCTGGCCGCCCTTATGGTTTATTGACCAAGTCGTCAGGTAGTAAATGTGAGTCGGTTGGCCCCTTCAGCAGTTCAGCTGCAAAGCCGGCCTATCGACGTCCCCATATTAGCAGGGTTAATTACTGCTGCCCAGCATACGGGCCCAGCCCTCCCCCAATGCACCGTATCATTTACTCACTCAGTGTCTAAAGAATAAGCCTGTTTGGAGCTTGGGGGGGGGGTCCAGGGTCTGGCCAGGCCCATGCTGCAGTGACCCCCACCACCATGCCACTGTATCCTCATGCACATATTAGATAGACATGTGGGTTTTCATGTGGGGGGGGGGATATTGCAACTTTCTGCAGGCACTCTTAGGAATCCCCATGACAGTCTGCAGTGGATCTTAACAATATACCTACAGAAGTGGTTTAATAAACAATTATCAAAAGAAACTCAATTCTTATCATTAGATATATGCATGTGCGTATATATATATATGTGTAATTAACTATGTATTAATAACTGGTTGTATATGGCTTTGACATAAGACACTGTTTTAGGAAATACATTGTATTATATATTTTTAATGGGACATTAAACTAAATTAAATTAAAAGAAGTAACCCATTAGATTACTGTGCAATGTTTCACCGAAACGGAAACGTGCGAGCGGCGCCCCTTTGTGTGCGCTGTGGCGCGCGCTCCTCCTATCTGCACGAGACTGCCTCCCCCTTTGTGTATCCCGCTCTTTGTTTAACGAGCCTCTCGAAGCCCAGCGTCACGGCGACGGTGGGTGAGCCGCAGTCAAGGCTAAAGCACTTGTGCGCTCGCCTGGCGGAGGCTGGAATACAAAATGAGAGCAAGGGCAGAGGTAACACAGCGGCACATCGCTGGTAATTCAGTCGTCCACTCGATAAATATGTTACATATTGAAAATGCAATAACTTACGCTTTAGTGCCTCCTGCACGTGCTTTCAAGGGCATCGTAGGTGAGCTCCATATATCCACACTATCTGTAAATCAAAACACATATTTACATGCTATTTATATAAATGCACGAAGAGAAATAATCGATTGAGAAGGGCTGACGCAAGAAGCGACCATAAGATCAAAGGTGTGTCTTAATATATGCAGACTTCAGTCAATAACATTTAAGAGATAAAGCTGACAGAGGGAGATACTTGCAAATCTGCACCATCGGTTATCTGTTACTGTAGGATGGTATTGACCACTAAATCTCCCAGGATTAAACGAGAATAGCAAATAGACAGTCGATAAGTAAATAAAGGGCAGTTTATTTATCATGTCCTTACAGTTTTTGTCTGTATAGATGTATGTGTGTCTTATTGTTTTGATAATGCCTGTTTTACCAGGAATTTATTTAGGTGGGTGTCTAGTTGAATGGGCTGATCTCTGGGGGCAATTTGTAGCTTGTTAATTTCTAAATCTTGAACTGGCAAGTTGTCACACATTTTTGTAAACATTCACCGTAATATTTCTTCTATATTACACACGTATACAACGCGGCACAAGATTTATTGCATCTACTAATTAAACGGTTGTGTTGATGCTTTTAGTCTGGTTTCAATTTTATAATTTTACAGCTCATTACTCGTAAAGGATTTTTACAAGTTTATATTGTACTAGGCAGGGATGTACCATGTAAGCTTTCATGTGTGTTATATGTATTATCCGCAGTTCTGAACGGATTAAATTCGAGTTCTGAGGTACCACTGTGTGTATATACAGTATATGTGCGTGTGTGCGTGGAGATATGTATATATCTCCATTCATTTTCCAACCCGCTTATCCTACTGGGTCGCGGGGGGTCCGGAGCCTATCCCGGAAGCAATGGGCACAAGGCAGGGAACAACCCTGGACACACACACACACACACACACACACACACACACACACACAGGGTGTCTATAAAGTCTCTTTGCAATTTCAAAAATGAGATATTTTCATTACATTTGTTATCAGTGGTTATCAAAGTTATTAGTCACGTTGCAAACAAAGGTACGGGACATCACTATCCTAAAGCAGAGGATCACTGATGCCATTGCCACCATTGATGAGTGTATGCTACAGCGAACATGGCAAGAAATCAAGTACCATCTTCATGTGCTTCATGCAACTAATGGTGACCATATAGAGGTGTATTAAATGAGGCAAAAAAAAACTTAAATATATACGTCTCATTTTGTAATAATTTCCACATATCTGTCTTTTCATTTGCCTTTGTAATAAATTTTTGAAATTGTAAAGAGACTTTATGGACACCCTGTGTAAGTGTGTGTGTGTGTGGCCCTGTAGGTGGTGCTGCTGTTCACGTCAAGCTACGGGTTTGAATTCGAGCTGTGATCATGTGACTCTCGCAGTGCTCCCCCTGCATTCACCCCCCTGTAGGTTTCTGGCTGCAGTCCATTCAGGAGCATTTCAAGTGCGTGCGTGTCTGTGTGTGTGTGTGTCTCAGTTTGTATGTGTCTCTGCATTACTAGGGCTTAGCTTCCATCCACTGTGTACTCCACCTGGCGCCTCCCTGTCCTTCCAGAAAAGTCTTCAGATATCCAGGTCTCTGATTTGATAAGCACTTATTGAAAACAATGGAATTCCCCGTATGGTTGCAGGAGCAGTGTGATTTACAGGAAATAAACTTCAAACTAACTGTTTGGTCTTACATTCTTACCGCTGAAATCTTGGTTTGGTTTTAAGTAATACATTTTCTTTCCATCTTATGAATCAATTTCAAAATTTCATCTTTGGTCTGGAGCATTACATTTATCACTTGACTTGGTTGCTGACCTCTCAGCGTCACTCCACACCAGTAACGGCCAGTCGAGACTGGGCTGCAGAACATTGAGCTGCAATCATCTTACCCTCCACCGTTGACCTTAAATGGTGGATATTTAATTCCGCTCCCTGCTGGCGACATTCGTTAAGCTGATTAAAGAAGAACATAAAACAGGCCAGACTGACAGGCAAGGCAGCTCTAAGATTAGTTGCGTTCCTGTGTTTTCCAGAAGAGGAATTCCAAATTTCAATGACCGTGACACGTTTCCCACAGATCAGCGCCTGAAATATGACTTTTGTTTCCATCAGAGGCCGGGCTGTGTTTGTACCGAAGGGGAAATGAAGAAGGCCGCTTCTGCGAGTCCAGCTGGACAGTTGGGGCGTCCGGAGGGACCTGCTGGAGAAGCAGGTTGGCAGTTCCTCTGTGCCTGGCCTGACCTTGTGTGAAGATACAGGCTCACAGGGATTACATGAAGGGATTCCAAGAGTTACGGGGCATATCAAGCCGAACCCTGATTCACATTCATATCCTGCCCTCTTAACTGGAAAAACAATCCATCTGTTCATCTCCCATGTTTCCTTATCCAGCAGCCTTGATAGGATGCAGGCCCATTACAGGACACACGCACTCATACAGTTACACATAATGAACATTTCAGAGTTGAAAAATCACTGAATTCTTGGGGTTTGTGAGGAAATACAAACAAACATGGAAGATTATGTAAACTCCACTTTCAGTGAACAATGGACCGAAACAGACCATCCATTGTCCTATCGCTTGTCCTAGTCAGGGTCCTGCGGGATCTGGAGCCTGTCTCGGAGGATATAGGGCAGAGAGGAGCCCAGGATGGGGCACCAGCCCATTACAGGGCAGACTCACACACTATTCACACATACGGACAATTTGGCAACGCCAGTTAACCTCAGCATGTTTCTGGACTGTGGGGGCAAGCAGAGTACCTGGATGTAACCCCATGATGACACAGGGAAACATGCAAACTCCACAAACATGGAGCCATGGCAGAAACTCAAACCCCAGTCCCAGTGGTGTGGGCATTAGTGCCTACCACTACACCACCATGCCGCCCCCAGGAATGGACCCAAAAGTGCTAACCACTGACCCATTGAACCACCCTTGAAAAACAATGATCGTCTCAAAGAAACGCATCTGTCCATTCACTTCCAATTAGTCTATGAAACATTTTTATTCACAAATGCAAGCGTCAGGTTGTGGTCACTAACTGTGGCTGTCAAAGACACGCACAGGTTCACATACAAACCCAGACCTTCTACCTGTTTCTAGACACCCTTGGGTTTCCTCCAGAATGGCACACATCAGAGTCTGAGAAGGTTTCTCCCCACTGTGATGCAATCTGTAAACGCTCTGGGTGCAAAGGTAGGGAATATCATTAGTGGCCAGCACGCAGCCCCCAGGGATAAGTAAAATGTCAGCCCCTGGGCTGAATGAGCAGAACCAGGGTGTTCTGGGAGTGGAGGAAAGCACTAATAACTCACCAGTGAAGCTCCATTAATCGCTCGTAAGATGCCCAGTAGCTGAAAAAAATGTCATAATAAAGAATATTTTCCTGGCGCCGGAAGGCAATAAAAATGGGCAATTCCAGGGAAATCGTAAGTGCACAGCAGGGCAAAAGTGTATTAGCTAGATCTGAAACCGGGGACTGGTCTGACGAACGCGCTATCAATTCACAGGCAAGCCTCCAGCAAGCATTAAAGAGACATACAGATTGTTTCAGAATGGGGGGGGGCGCCATCCACCCCAACCTGCATACAGCTTGCAAAATAATCTGTCCATCTTTGAGTCCTTTTCGCCCTTAGACACAGGATAGTTACCTTTCTTGTGAATGTCTTCAGAATGAAGCAGATCAAAGTGTCTGTTAATAATTATATGTTCCAGTATTTGATCACACAGTGCATCCGTAAAATGTAGGCAATACTGGTGTTTCGTACACATGTCCAAATAATGTCATTATCCAGTGTAGTCTGAAAGTTTCCTCTTCCTCATACCTCCATGGCGGCAGGTTCGAATCCAAAGACACACAGCTCCTCTTGGCCGCACTGCTGCCTAGGACAGAGTCTAAGTCCCCCAGGAATGCCCAACCTCCCCCCTCAGATTCCCCGAGCCCCCCCTACTAGCTATGTGACTGGAAGACGAATGAATTAATAGGGCCTGGGTTTGTCATGTATAATCACAATGTATATTTCGGGAGACATATCGTAAATTGGTGAAATGTCATTTTGCATTACACAATGCAAAAGATATTCTGGGGAACCTCCCCAATAGCATTTATACAGAAAAATATACAAGGAGGCATGCCCCCCCCCCCATCCCCCCCTGAAGAAATGAATATGAAGTCCCTCCCTACTTATGTGATCATGCATTAGCAGTAGGGGCTCCATAACTGCTTTGTCTTCACTGGGGATCCTTGGTTTAATGAAGGTCAAAAGCCCTCAGCAAACCACTCAACTCACTAGCCTGGTACCACAGGTGGGTGGTTCAGGTCCATAAAGTAAAAATCCAGACCAAGATTTTGTTTCAACCAAGCAGTTGAAACTAAAGAGTCACAGTCACAGAGTACTCAACCGGTTGGTTGAAACAAAATCTTAGTCTGCATTTTTACTTCATGGACCTGAGCTATCCACTTCTGCCTAATATTAAAAGAAGCTAACAACCATTCACAAAAACTATAAATAATAACTTCAGAATGAGAAAAATGGATGTTTTTCAGTGATCTTGTGTTGCTGAAAATCCAGGTGGCAAATGACAGATCCTGAGTGATCCCGAAGCCCCTTGGCAGAGCCCAGGCAGAACAGTCTCATCGGGGCCAGAGTTAACGACGAACTGGAAGCGCCTGTCACACGTTGCGTATTTTACAACATTTGCTGAAATTCACTGTACCCTGTCCTCGAGTCAATTTACCCAAGTGATAAAAGGAGCTTTCGGAATGGATATTTATCATTATGTAAGGTGACACAATGGTACCCATGGAAAAGCTCTAAATACTTTGTAAGGCACTATAAATGAAGCAATATTATTTACAATAAGTACAATGTGGAATATTAATATTTTTATCTCTTCTCATGCTAAAAAGACATTTAGTGGTTACTGATTGAAATATGTGGATTACTATTATTTTTCCATGTGCATGTAATACTTAATTATAAATTCTGCCTTTTCGATACATATCATTCAGTATAGATGCATAACCGCCACCCCCCAGATCCAAATTTACATCAGAAGCAGGGCTCTGCAGAGACACTGAGGGGCGGGTGCTCAAAGGTGAAAAGGGGACACTCAGTATGTTTGATGGGGGGCATTTTATAGAGTTCATGCAGAAGGGCAGGTGTTCCCTGCCCCCCTCCCTGCACATGCTTGATTAAAAGCAAATACCTTATATCAGCATTTTAAACACGATTCTGCCAAACGAACTTTGTTGAGCTTCTGCACTTTATCCATTCATTTAATTTCCTCCCAATCCAAATCAGATAGCAGCATATTTAGATGCATTTATATGACTCATGTGGGTCCAAGATATTTTTAGATGTTATGCCAGTGTTATGTCTTCACAAAATTCAGTATTTGTTTTTTAAATCCAATCTCTTGTTTTACTGGGATCAGTTATACAGCGGAAGTTTCCGCCAAAGCAGATGGTTGTTATTCATCTAGCCCCATGCAAATATTTCTCCGTCATACGTCCTCATCAAATACTCCCCCATTAAGATGTAACCTAACCCTTACCCCCCCCCAAATCAGCGTTCACACGCTTAGATGTTTCCATTCTTCCAGTGTCCTGTGCATCCATATCGATGCTGTAAACCTTCTGGGCATCTTTACTGAGGACTTGTGGAAAAAGCTAATTGTTTTTACGCTTCGTCAGCTGCGGGACACCTTCAAGGTCGCTTCCGTTTCAACGTGGCGATGGTCGTAAATATTCATCGCTGACCCCCGCCGGCTTCTCCTGGCCCTCCGTCCGCGACACAGCACTCTGCTTTATCATCTCTGGCTGCCTGTCTAATTGACGGCAATTGAAAAATAAATAAATTGATGCCAATTAGCTGCAGGCAAATACTGAAGAGGCAGGTGAAGGCTGAGTCAATAGCAATCAAAAAGCTAAATTAAAGACCTTTGTAATTATACATGATTTATTAATTTTCTTTGTATACCTTCAGTTAAGAATAGTCATTTGCATATAGATACAAGGTTATACAGCCAATTAAGACTGGAAGGCTTTTTTTCCAGTTAACAAAGAGTTTTTAATATCTTAAAAAGAGGATTAAGGAAGATTTTTTTGCCCACGTTCTGTGATATGGAGAAGCTTTATATAATTATTACTCATTTTTCACTGTACAAAAAATACATTCAGTGGACTGACACATTTTCCAGATCCACTTTTCTTTCTTTATACTACCTGGATGATTTGCATGAAAAATTTAGGTTAACTGACCTATTCTTAATGTATGGGGATTTAATGTCAGTGCATCACAGCCCTTCCTGGGATCCAACCCAGCAACCTCCTGTCAGTATAAATGTGCCTGGCCTTGCGCTGTTCCTCTGTTGGTCTTTGTGAGTAGTGTTAGTGCTGTGCTTTTGTACTTGCTTGTAGTTTGTTACTGTTACCTGCGTTTCAAACCCAGTGTTTCCCTGAGTATTAGTTGTAGCCCTTGCTTATTCGTTATGCCTAACCTGCCTTCGTTTTGACCCCTTGTAGTCCTTTTTTTCCTATCATTTTGGTTTTGATTAAGAATAAAGTTCCCTGTTCCTCAGCCTGACGTGGGTTGTTGTTCATAATGCCCTGTCATGACACCTGCAGAGTATGGGCCACTGTCCTTAGGCACGGCACTGATGCGTGTGCGAACCCCGTTGGGGTTAATGAGGGGTTAATGACGGGGCTGTCATGCGACGGAAGTGTTTCATGGCTCTTTGAATCGCTCCCCCGTCGTGTTTGTGTGGGGCCTCAATAACCAAACCACCGTGTTTACTTCCGCGCAGAGAAGGGAAGTGCGTATCCAATTAGTGCATGACTTTGCATGATAAAGGTTAATCTCTTAGTCGCCCTGAATGTTAAGAAAACCACAGGCAATTACAGGCAGGATTAAAACACGATGTACTGTTTCATTCCGCTCTGTGCTTATTAAAACAAACTGCCTCAAAATGAGAGAAGGGTCTCCACAGACAATACTGCTATTTTTGCAGATAGTTTGATTGGCTTTAAAAAGCTTTTACAACTTTTTCTTCATATACACCTTATACTTAAAATCCCACAAAGCATTTTAGTTAATATTGAATGCTAATTCAAGTATGCAGATCTTACTCACAAAACACGTGGGTCTGAAGGATTTGATCAAGTTCTGAATACTAAAGCTGTACTGTCTGAGCAGTGGTTTTCATCACAATCTGCTAGACGGGGGACTTTGTAGAGGTTTAACTTCAATGATTAAAAACAACCTGGATATAAACTGCAGAGTTTTGAATTTGGATGGGGATTCAAATCTAAGTGCAACTTCATTAACCTTAAACTTTTCCAGCTTTATAAATGGGTGTTTCACAATCCTCTAACAGTGCATGTATGTGAGTCTTCATCAAATGATACGTGAAGCCTGGTTTCATGAGAAAACTTCTGATCCAGTGAAATATAGAAGCACTGCAGCATTACTGATTGCATGTAGAGTGCAGTGTGTGTGTATGTACCTTGCGATTGACCGTCTTCCTGCCCAGCCAGTATTCCAGGATCAGCAGTCGGAAAACGGATGGATTAAAACAGGCTTACAGACACATGTAATAACATAATGCACAGGAAATAAGTCTCTGGCAATCCACCCATCTATGAAACAAGATGTGGCCGTTTAGCTCATAGCACTTTAACATCGGCAAAGTCTGCCTTAACATTCGCGTCCTTGAATATTAAAGTTATTTTTAAAGTCAAAGGAGGAAGCTAAGCATTTGACTCCCAGCGTGTTTCCACCCCCCCATATGGTCTCCTGGCAGCCTGGAAGTGAAGCCAGCATTGTGGAACATGCGGTTTTCAGGGTGACAAACATCTTCACCACAAAAACATGCAAACTATCAAACAATAATCTTTTGAAATGTCTTATATTTAACAGAGACGCAATGATAATGGGGGTAGGCATGCATGTTTGAGACCTATTCATTAGGAGGACGCCGATCACAGGAGCGTCCCGTTAATCAGCGATTGCTTTTCCAGTGGCCCAATTATTTCCATCCTAATTGATGTACGCCGCACTTAACCCGACGAGGCGAGGTTCTGCTCCAGGAGCGTTGAGTCCGGAAGGCTGTTGGCACCGGAATGGGAGAGAAAAACAAAGACTGCTCCCCGCTGGGGAATCCGGCGACAGGGTGAGAGAGAGGCGGCCAGGCGCTCGCCTCAACATACAAAAATTAACCCCATATTTTTCACCCGTCCCTTTTATGGCCCCATATCTCAGAAATACCAGCTCATATACATACGGGATTATGCGCGTGACAGATGAGTAATGATACCTGTCCAGGCATTTCTGTGTCTAATAAATTTTAAAGCATGCCACACGAACATGTTCCTCCGCGAATTGCGTTTTAATTCTGTGACCCCCCCCTCCCCGTACCATCATCAAAATCGCCTGGGGGGAGCGACTGCGTCGGCTGGTGATTCGTGAAGGGGAAGGATCCTTGAGCCGTGCAGGGGTTATGAATGATAGTTGTGTAAAAGTTGCGCCAAACCCTGTGGCAATAACACTGCGAGGAGCCGCTCACCTGCCCCTCAGCCATGGGCAACCAAAGATATTGTGAGTCCAGACCTGCTGCTGGGTGTTGCTGTTGCACGGAGGGTCCCACTTCCACAGAGGCTCTACCTGTCTGCCCGATACTCTTTTTTTTACATTTAATTCATGAAGTGCATCGTCCGTGCACGGAGCAGCCTGTTGTGGAGAGCTGGAGGCACTATATATGCTAATCATTACTCACGCTCTCGCCTCCGCGTAAATGGTGGATTCAGGCAGACCTTATACTTACAGCTCGATCGATACATCTCTGTAATTTATCCGAAAAAAGTGCATATTTCAGTTGTGTACCTGAAGGATTTATCTTTTTTTTTTTTTTTACCCATTCGTAGGAATAGATATATTACTGGAGTGCTTTGGGTTTTTGTGCTTTGCTCATAGGAAATACGTTAGGATCACAAGCGACTGCTTTAATAGACTACTCAGGAAGCATGGCTTCCCACCATAACATTGCCGAAAGAATTGAATTCCTCAATATATAACTGGAAATTCATTTTATTTTGTATTATCTATCTTAGTAATTGGACCGCAACACTGCTTGTTTCACGGCCATTTTTCCCGACACCAAAATTGTCATTTTCCCTTTCAAACCAGGATAAATACAGCCCATAGATGCTGCGGTTCACTTAACATCTGTGGAAGATTCATGTAGACTTCGTATAAATGGAGAATATATGAAAGCTTATTGATCAATATGCTCTGGTTGTGTGTTTTTAGAACCTGCCTGGACACTGTGTTTCTCTGGAAGTCTATGGCTCTGTCCTATTTATCCCACAAGGTCCACACTTATAAACTTATCACACTTATTCTGCACATTCATGTGCTTAGCACAAGTATTCAAGGGTGTCCCATTCCTCATCTAAGCCAAATGCAGCGCGCTTGATGTGCACTTCATCCACACTTCGGCAAATACTACACGGAAGCAGTCTTTGGCTAAGCATGTAGACCACAATGCACCGCTTCATTGATGACTAATGTTTACATTGAACACAAGGAACTCTGTTGACAGTTCAGAGGCCAACATGCCTCTAAAAAAGTTTCAGTGTAAGTGTACAAAGGTATATAACAAATGTTTATGTAGCCTGTGCTACAATGAAAGACAAACCCAAACATAACCAAAACAAATGACAGCATAGTTGTTGCATGTCTCTTGTTTACCTCTTCAGATATCAAGTGTGTCTCACTGGTTTCAAGAAATCCATGTGCACTTTGGCTCTTCACAAGTGCACTTTGCGTCTTATGTCACAGATGTCACCACACTGTGTAGTATCTCATGGCGCTTGGCCTTAGGTAAGCTGAACGCGACAAAGCCTATGAGAGCTTCACGAACAGCTTTTGCTTTGTCAACACTGATTTGGCAGATTGACTTGCAGTCAGATGTATTGACCCACACTGGAAGGCTCCTCTGTATGGTGATTGGGAGACATCTCAACAAAACAGGATTGACATTAATGCTCATGACTGACAGGTTTCACGTGCAATCAGGGGCGCTGAGTCATAGTTTTCATTCAATCTGTTGCATGCTGGGGTACAGGAGTGTTTTGTTGCAACCCAGAGTGACAGTTTTTTATGTCATCTTTCACCACTGTCATTTGTAAATATTGTAAATAAAGTCGTTATCATTGAATTTTGAATTTGATTGTTTAATTTTCAGTGCCACTTCAGTGTTTTTTAGTAGATTACTTTGGAAATTGCTTGCTAACTAAGCTGTGTGTGTGTTCAAAATGATGAAATCTCTTGATAAGGAGTAATGGTAATCTATTGACAGGGTAAAAGATCATTTCTTACAAAAAGAAAGTAGAGCAGAGTTTATTTACAAGTCACTGATCGAATCAAATAATATGCTGCCAACTATTGACACTGTGTTTCCCCTATTTTGAAAACCACTGTCCACCACTGGGCAGGATTCAGACTGGGAGTTAAACCAGCAACCTACAGTTTAAAGATCCATATATTAAAGTGCAGTGGTTACTTTGTGTCAGCCTCCTGTTTGCATGAATCTGGGTAGGGTTAGGTTAAAGCCTGCAAAAGCACAACGGACGTCCTCACTAGTCAGACGTCATAAACAGTGTTTTTTTTGGTGGTTTGGGGTTAGGTTGGTTGTATGGGATGGGGAGTATATGTGTCAGGATCTTTAAACTGTACAATACAGTGAGGGAATACACACGTAGGAGCTGTGGGCGAGATGCAGGGCAGCCAGAAGAGGCGGCTAGGTCACACCACCAAATGGATCTTGCTTTCCAGAAAGAAACTTGTTCCATACCAACCCCCCACCCCCCCCCCCCCCCCCCCCCCCCCACCGTGACCCTTT
>JAODJW010000043.1:16641486-16652244 GCA_026777045.1 Hyperopisus bebe
CGAGTATTTTAGTCCCGATGTCAATCTTCCTTCCTTAAAACAAGGTAAAGCCCCGGGTAAACTTCACTTGGCCCCGGATTTTTTTCAATAGCTAGAAACTCCCCTGGTTATGATACAGTTTCACCTCGCTTGAATCTCTCATTTTGCTTCAGTCTGTGTTTATTTTGAACATACTCCATGTGGGTTTTTATCAAAACTAACTACGGATTATTAGAAATCTGATTTGTAATGCCAAAATAATCCAGATGTGGAAGGACTACAATACACCTGAAAAGCATTCATTATTTTAAAGATCTAATATTTTTATTTTTTTGCAAATTTAACGGCTTGTGGTTATCGATTTTGTGCACACACGTAGTTCAGTATCTCAAATTCTAAATCTCAGTAGCCTATATATAATGGTGCCTTGGTGAGACGCCCAAACTAAATATGTTTCCAAAGACTTTTGGCGTTTGTGGTTTTTGTCATGACATAACACTACAGTATATTCTTTGTCACTGCATTCACTTACAACCAATGTCAACCATGGGCGTAAATCAATCATCAAAACCAGCCGATATAACATCCTGGACCCCCGTAAATAGGTGGAAACTTCAACCCCCCCCCCCCCCCGAAACTTAACCCCAAGTTATGCCCTTGCTTACAACATTGAATGAAACAGAGAAGTTGCGCACTGAGGAAACATTGTAAGTGAGGGTGGAGTTACTCCTGTAGTGGGTGAGGTAATGAGAAGTGCGATCAGACTCTTTGCTTTCAAGTACCATTTACGCTTCCGTGAATTGTTCTCTGTGTAGTCACCCCGTATGGTATAACTGGTTCCAGTTCCTCCTGCTTGAATTTTACCCCGTGACAGCATAAACCGGTATTAATCTGTACCATAGCATTTAATTTCAACTAACCTTAAACTAGAGGATTTATGTAAGCAAAGGAATGGCAAATTACGTTAACGTGGATAGATATTTATAACGTATCTTGATTAGCCTAAATACGTGTGGTTACGGTTGTACCTCTTTGTACTACTTAAAAAAATAATGTCGCAATGCCTGTCTTAGTTGTTTGACTTATACTTTGTATAAACTTGTTTGACCTATAAACACTGTGCATGGATTTCTCAAGTTAGGAGGTGACACGTTTTTGATTTATCTTAAGATATGCTTGTAGAGAATTTTAAAAACCGAAAAATTAATTTGCACGCGTTTTTAAGTTATTCTGGTTCCGGTTATTGAGTAAACTATGAGTATTTTAAAGGTACACTAACTCAAATATTACAATGCAGCAAAAATGATTTGCCTTTACCTCTACAAATCAAATTAAAACAACTTTTGATGTAACGTCTTCATTATGTAAACTTAGCTGTTTTTCAGTCTCTATTTTACTTCCATCCAACTTTCTTCAAAATGTCTCCATTTTTCATTTTTTTCCCATTAGAATAACACAGGGACAACCAACCCCATAGGATGTGACAACCTACCCCGCTATGGGGTTGGTTGTCACATCTGTGCAAGGTGCCTTTGGCAGCTCATATCTTTTGAAGAGAATGGATTCTACCAGATCAAGGACTATTCATTTGTACCTGACACATTCAGCATTAATTGTGTACAGAAAGGGGATTCTTATCATACACTGTTTTGGAAGAAATTAAATTTAAGTAAAAAGTGTGACAACCATCCCCGGTCTCCCCTACTCAAACACTAAACTACGCGAACCAGGCAAACACCAGGAGGTCTGGCACTGGACAGTAAAACACACACGCGGTGGGTAATTTATACAATGCTAAAGAAATGCGAGGATTGGACAGGGTTCCCGTAAGACATGGGGAAACACACACAATTGAGAAATACAACAAATATTAAAATTATCAAAAACAAATAGATCTATAGTTTGTGAGCTAGGCTGGCTTCGACTAGTGGGCAGTGGTGGCTTAATGGTTAGAGAAGCACGCTTATAATCGAAAGATTGCAAGTTTGAATCCCTGACCAGCAAGGCACTCCTGAGGTGCCCTGCGTAAAGTACAGCTCCCTGGGTGCTGAATTAGCTGCCCCTGCTATGTCACGTATGGGTTAAATGCAGAGAATACATTGTGTTGTGTCAACAATGACAATTAACCACTAAATTTTAAAGTGGGGGCTGGGGGCAGACTGACCTCAGGTCGCTCCAATGAAAACCTGAGGGGAGCGGTGAAATCTATCAAATAGTGCATTTCTAACTTTGTACAATGCAATAAGTTTCAAAACGACGTCGTCAAACAAAGACGACTGTAAATCATGTAAACCGTGTTAGATGGGCTCCCGTTTCCTGTCTGCAACATCATTTTTCTTCTGCATGACAATTCCGCCTAGTACGACTTCTGGCCGCTACTCTCGCCACGCAGCAGCGTAGTGTGCGTACTTCCAGCATCCTAGTTCTTAGTGCTTGCGTATACCCTTAAAATGATGTTGAATAACAACTTACGAATATTTCAAGTTGCAAATGGCTGTTCGGAACGTATCTCGTTCGTAAGTAGAGGAGCATCTGTATTTTTTTTTGTTCAAAATCTCACATTAACACATACAAATATGACACAAGCTAATAAACTACGGTTATTGTTCACGCATCAGATATAACAGTAACTTAAAACGTTCAGGTATGCACCTATATTTAGGTTCCTGCTTCTGGTTTTGTATTTGATTGTAGTTCAGTCTGTAGTTCAGCCTGTCTCTGCAGGAAACATGTTGGTTAGGATCTCATTGCACATGACAATACACTTCCTGTTTCAGCTAGGGGGTGCTGGACTGCTGGCAGTGGGAATCTGGGTGAGTGTGGACGGGAACTCCTTCCTGAAGGTGCTGGGGCCCTTTGCCAACCAGGCCACACAGTTTGTCAACGTGGGCTACTTCTGCATCGTCATTGGAGCCGTGCTGGTGATCCTCGGTTTCTTCGGATGCTGCGGGGCTATGAAGGAGAGCAAGTGTCTTCTCATCCTGGTAGGAAGTCCTGGGAGCCTCCTGCCATTGCTCCTCAGCTCATTCTGGGGTGGGGGGGTGGGGGGGGTTATCATGTATGGTCAACGGCTCGGTGGCTTAATCCATGAGCCAGTTCCAGGTGCATTAGCCCAAGTACAGTGCAGCACACCAAGGGCTTATAGATCTCATTTCCCCCATTGATGCAAGCTGTTATCCATCATTTTCAACAACCCTCTGGAATCACAGGGATTCCACGCCCCTGGAGATGTTACGCTGACATGGGGAATGCATGCAAGATTGACACACAGAGGTGAAATTCAAACCAGGGCTGAGATGGGTTTTAAAATTGTCCCTGGACTTTGGGGTACCCCACGATTAATTTTGTAGACCGAGGGGTCCCCCAAAGAAAATTTTGCAGGCCCACATACCCAAAGGTATGCCAGATGGTCAGTCCAGACATAAACCCAACCCTGCAGCCTTGGAGTTAACAAAAAGCGCTAATGGTGTCTGTCGAGGGACAAAGCTAATCCCATGATATCCGGCTGCATTCGTGGTAAGGATGTACCCTGGATGTTAAGCTATGGTCTTGCTCTTAATCCATTGCTTTTATATATGTGATTCACAGCCAGTATGTTTACAGGCACACTAAGAAAATCGAATTATTGTGCTATTCCGACTAAAACTTTTTTTACTACTTCTTTTACTAAGACTTTTAAAAGACATGTAAACATGTTAGTACGACTGAAATTGTAATAAAACAAATTGTACTAAATCGAATTGTACTAAATCAAATCGAAAAGTTGGACTAGGACACCAAGATGATGCGACTGGGAGTCGATTTACTCCTACATGTATGCATTCAATCGGACTCAAACTGGCCTAGGCGCTCTGCACATGCTCCATAGTTTCCTCCCCTGGGCTTTGACCTGGCAGTAACAGAAGAAACTGGTACACAGAAGAAGCATGGAGCATAGCAGAGGACATACAGCATGTCCGAAATGTAAAGCATGGTAACGCTGTCCAATCCACCGCTCAACTAAAGGGCATTTTTCCACCGCACCAGGTACCATAGTTTTGGTACTTCAAGAAGGTACCAAAAGTACAGTACTTCAAGGTGTTGGGTCCACTGGCGTAAAAACTGGTACTAGTGCTGAATGACATCACAACACGAGGTGCGTTATTTTGTACTGAATTCAAAAAATGGCTGTAGTATATTATAGGGCTGGACGACGTGCGATATTAATACCAACATGACATGTTATGCACATCCAATTCTTACATTGCTAGTCAGCTAGATTAAGATCAGGCTTTTTCTTACCTTCAGTTTGGTATGAACATTATAGCACAGGGAGTTTAAGTCTTGCTAAAACATACTTATTCCGTCATGGGAAAAAAACCTAGCAAGTTTCACAATTTTAATAATTGTTTTAATATTATCTAGTATGTGTTTAAAAATCAGTTTAAAGTTTACTTGCTTGAGCGCTGCATGCATTCTCCGAGACAATCATAATCATTTTCATCCTTGCTGTTTAAATCACGCCTAGACAGATTCATGAGAAATTTATGTTGAACTCTTTTTTGTTTCATAAATACCCCAATATTTATTGCAATTGCAATTATACAAATACATTGTGCATATTAAACGAAATTCTTTATTTCTTGTTATGCTATTCTGATCTTATCGTATCTGTTCTTCCAACCAGATCACAATAAAAGTTTGTGTCAGTTCATTTGTCCTCGGCACCCATTACTATAATTTTTTATTTTATTTTACATGTGTGATGTATTATGTCAACCAGAAAAAGCCCAATACTAAAAAACTGAAAGGAGCCATATCGCTACCTATTGTAGCGGAGTCTGACATACTTCATTCAGTAAATCGATTCCCCTCCTGTAAATACTGGGACAAGGACCTATAACCGGACCTTGATTTAGCTGTGCATGTAAACGTATTGACTGTGTCATAATACCATGAAACACAGAGCAAATCTTCTGTATTTGGACTCACTGTCCCCTAAAGACTCTCTTCCTTTCTCCCCCTCCCCAGTTCTTCAGCATAATCTTGATTATCTTCATAGCTGAAATTGCAGCTGCAGTTGTCGCCCTGGTCTACGCTTCATTTGTAAGTATACCTCCAAATGCTTTCATTTATCCAACATCACCTATCTTGCACAGGATGACTGTTAGCCTCCCCCAGGCTGAGAACATGCAAACACACAGCCAGGATAAGAAGCAGACCTGCATCCATGCAGGTGTAGCCTACAGTACTAATCACTGAGCTGTCACAATGCCCCCTTCCCGATGCATTTTTTCTGAAACTCATCGTGGCATCCATAAAATCTTCGATTCTGTGTCTATCAATAATGTATATGGACACAATGACTAGTAGAGTCTTTTAGGCATGAGTCAAAACCACCCTTTTTCTTAACAATATGTCATAATATAATACTAGGAAAAAATATTAATTATGGCTTGATCTATAAAAATAAAAGAAGAAAGCTTAAAGTGCATAAAATAAAACTTGCTTTCTATCAGATAGTCCAGAGAAGTAATTTCCAGTGTCATTTTGAGTGGGCATATATAATCCCCTGACCAAGTGTTGTCCGCCTGACCAAGCGTTGCCCAATTACTGTCACATTCATGGCATGTTGTCAGCAGCCAAACACTGTTCAAATGCAGTTATACTGGGAGGCTCTGCCTTTCATCTGTGCTGCTGGGCTACTGGTCACTCTGTGTGCAGTCTGATCTCCTTTTGTCACGGCAAAGTAATATTCGTACCCGTTATAGTCTGACCAGTCGCTTTCATGGACTGTTGTCAGTTTCATAATATGTTTGCATCTTAATAAAGCAATTTTGACATGACTAGTCTAAGTACTCCAATAACAACGCCATATTGCAAGACATGTAATTACCTGTATGCCTTTGGTTGTTTGCTTATTTGTTTGATTATTGGATGGCACTTGGATTTTGTAAGGTGTTCCAGATCTTTATCTGGAAATTGCTGATTCACCCATTCTGTCACCAACTCCAGGCACAGAGCATCCTGCAGGCGTGGGCCGAACCTGAATTGCAGAACCAGTATGGCAAAGACGCGGTGGTCACGCAGATTTGGAATGACACCATGAAAAGTGTAAGTTTACCTGCATGTCCCTTAAGAGTGATGCGTTTGCAATGCACTGAACTACAATACCCTAAGGCAGACATAAGCAGTTTCTATTACAACATTGTAACACTTCATAGGAACACTATAATTTATGGAGTGCCATTTGAAAGGACTGAAAGGATGACACATTCATCACTCTTTCAGTACTTGATCAACAATAGTTTACGTCATTCAACTTCAAAAGACTGTATTGTAGTTAGTTTGGTGTAGTTGCATCAAGTAAATATACATGTCTATGCTTTCAGATAATAATAATAAATAAGAAAAATATTGTCAATTAATGGGGACAACTTGATGGATTTTTTGTCTGTTTGACAGACCACAAGAGTCAAAGTAAAATATGATGATCTTCCCAGAGACATTAACGGCATAGACTTATATATACGCAGGCATAATGTTGTATGAGTGTTGCATGGTAAGCCTAAGGAGTTTTCAGCAATATAGAGGCATTAGATATTAGAAGTATCTGCTGTCCCAGGGGTTTGTAAATCTGTTGTTTGCAAAGCTGTCACCCAGTCCATACAGTGAGTCACATAGTTGACTGTGTACTGAGCAGGTTTTCTTGATTTTGACAACATAATCATGAATCATTTCATAATCATGAAAACCCACTCAGTAGACAGTTAACCATCAGTGACTCACTGTGCAGACTGGGTCACAGCTTTACAAACAACGGGTTTACAAAATAACCATTGAGCCAGTTTACTAAGGTTCGAGTCATCGCCAAGGCTCCATGTGTGTGTTTATATGTTCTCCCTGTGTCGGGTCCTCCGGGTACTCCAGTTTCCCCCACAGTCCAAAAACATGCTGAGGTTAATTGGAGTTACTAAATTGCCCATAGGTGTGAATGCTGTGTGAGTGTGTGAGTAATGGATTGGCGCCCCATCCTGGGTTATTCCCTGCCTTATGCCCATAGCCTCCGGGATAGGTTCCAGACCCCCTGTGACCCTGAATAGGATAAACAGTTACAGAAAGTGGATGGATGGATGGATAATGGTACTGAGCCAGTTTGATTTAAAAATGCCCCAGACAGATACATTACAAGCATACGGTTGAAACCCTAAATGAATCAAAATGAAGCCTGAATTATTTATTTAGCACAAATGTTTTAACAACCGTTAAACCCTCAGAGAGATTAAGTTCTAAGGCCCAGATGTCTTAAGATCCTAGCAACTTCCCTGACTCCAGATTTGCATAAGCAGCATGTACATAATTTCCAACCAAGTTCCAGTAAACCACACCCCTTGTTGTTGGACATACTGTAGTGTAGGGTCACATTGTAATTTGAGGTAGAAAACAAAACCACAACATTGAAAACTGATCAAGCGATGATGAACTGTCTGTTTCTGTCTTAATATGTAGCTTAGCTACATTAACAGGATTGTTTTGTTCCTTTGACCTGTTTACAGTAATAGGTCTGAGTTAGCGCTACTCTGAAATGGCAGCTGCTCCAGACTGCACAACAAACAAGGCCAATAAAGGCTATTATAATGTTTACAGTTACTTATGAAAACATGATTTTGAAAATTTGACAAATAACCCCAGAGAAGTTGTTCCCAGTTGCAAATGCTAGCAAATGATTGCAATATCTCAGCTAAGATTTGGTGACTGAACTGGGGACATGGTTTACTGGAACTGGAAATCACATACATACGCCAAGTAAGCCAGGTGGCCATGTATTGACTACTCTGCCATACTGGGAGGCTAGAAAACACTATTATTTGGACAGTCCCATTTCATTTGTGCTTGCAGGTGGTACCATAGGCAAACTTTTCCTGTCTAGCTGGTTTCTTTCTATTGGTCTATTCTCAATATGTATTTAACCCGTATGCGAATAAGCCTGCCTCAGTAAGGGCTAATCGCCAGGGGCCTAGGAACCAGGGGGGGGCAGTGCGTACGTGTATTTAATATATTATTATATAGTATTTAATTTAGCTCCATTCATCCGCCCAAAAAATTGACCACTGTATTTCATTTACTAAATGCCCCCCCATCTCAAATTCTCTCCAATGCCATTGCTTATAGCTCCAAGTTTCCGGCTTGTTGTTATGGCTCAGATAGCTTAGATGGTATAGCTGGTAAGTTATATGTTGTAATTTGACAGTGTAAAAGATTACACTGTCAGAAGTTACTGAACAGCTAAACTAACCAAACCTATTGTGATGTGCAATGTAATTATACTGTAGTTCTGCAAAGTATACAGAAAGAACTCAATTTGCATCATGCTAAAGCTTTCCTCATTGAAACTTTTTTATTCTCTGTAAAAAATAACCTATATACAGACTTTTTTGCTGAGTCTTGCCTGCGTGGCTTAGGTAAGATTGAGCAAAGCTGTACATCATTTAAATAAAATGTTGAAAGTTCTATTAATATGGTTATTAATTAAAGTAAGTTAAGGACATCAGGTGAAGTAATTAATATATACCATCTTTTTCGATGACTCCACTATTTAAACCTCTTTCAAGCATATGATTTATATCTGTTTTTATGAAATGTAAAAGAGGGGGTTAACTTCCAACACTCAAAAGCAAATTAAGCTTGTATTGTTTTTTTTTCCACCCATCTATATAGTTGAATTGCTGCGGCTTCAGCAATTACACGGACTTCATGAACTCAACTTATTACAACTCAAATGGGAAAAGCTTTCCACCTCCTTGCTGCAACAACACCACTCCCTGCACGCTGCCTTTAGCACAGCAGACCAACGTTGGCGTAAGGAATGATTCTTGTCTGAAATTCTTCTATGGTTTGTTTTTTGTTTTGAATTATAGGCATAATATTTAACATTTACAACTGACTTTTTTCTAGGGGTGTTACCAACAACTTCTGGGAACTTTGAAGAAAAATGCAAATGTTGTCGGAGGTGTAGCGGCTGCAATTGGCGCAGTGGAGGTAAACATGACCAGATTTCTCCCTTATTAGTTGGTTTAAGTTAGGATAATCCCAAAATTTGGGTACAAATTTGGATAATAACTGGATTGGTCTGGACTGGGGGGCCCAATATGATATGCTTTCATGGGGCCCAACATCTCGAGCAATGTCCCTGAATCAAAGTACCTAACGTTACAGTAATCACGTGATTTTAGGTAGTCCTGTTTATTCCACAGGCCTGTATTTGCATAGGCCTACTTTGCCTACTTTCGCCTTTGGGAAAATATGTACTGCTGGTGTTTTGATAAAGTTTGTAGTCTAGAAAATGGTGACAGGCTAAAGCAGAGATCTCCAACTCCGGTCCTGGAGAGCTACTATCCAGTAGGTTTTCTATCCGACCTGGTGTCTGATGAGCCACACCTGTTTTTGGGTAAATACCAGGAACAGGTGTCATTCATCAGAAGCAAGGTAGGATAGAAAACTACTAGATAGTAGCTCTCCAGGACTGGAGTTGGAGACCCCTGGAGCATGATTAAATGCACAAATGTATAAAAGTATTTCTCCTCTTGAAACTGCATACAAGTAACTACATATTGGTTATGACCCTTCAATTTTTCCACTTTCAGTTGGCGTCGATGGTCGTGTCCATGTACTTGTACTGTCACATGGACAAAACTGGACATTAAGAAAGCATGGACAGGAGCCAGCCATGGTCCCGTGATGCCCATAGTGATGTCATGAGCTGTGTTTGTGGTGAAATAAACAGTTGAAGATTTAAGTTTACTTATAATCAGGAAACATCCATCACAGGGAATACGCACTATGTTTATCACATTGTTTCTTATATTTAGTGCAGATTCTGAGTTAAATTGCATTGTAACAGTAATGCTTGTGAGATTGGTCTGTTACTGTTTAAAAGCTATATGACGGTAATTTTAAAATACTTTTTGGCTTAATAGCACAACTTTGTTATGTGACCCTTCGCTGAATTGTTCTCAGAATCAAATGATCTAATGACGTTTTGTCTGACTTCCTTATAGATAAGGTATCCGCAATAACTGTTCTGCAATACACTGTTAAACCGGTTGAACCGGCTAACAGTCCCTAATGGTTTTTGGTCTTGTGAACCCCAAAGGAAGAAAACAAGAAAAATTCCTGCATAAAATAATTATATTTCTATTTTTTTATGTTCTACAACTGAGTTTCTGTGTTTATGTGAATATGGTATAACCCGATTAATGCCACGATATTTAGCCCATATGGTTTCGTAAATGTACAGATTGAAAATAAAGGAGAAAACCCTTAATTATAAACAAAATCACTTTAAAAACAGCTAATCTTTGGAGGAAAAAAACTTAACACCACATGCTTTATTCTTTTGTTGAGTAACCCTAATCTGATTGACCGGCACAGGTAGTGGAGTTAAGAAATGCACGCTATTTGCGCTTTGATAGCACTTATTTAAGGATGACGTTGGCGTCGGCTTATCTACCAAAAGGTTGCACTGGCTGGTGTTTCATTTTGTTTCTTCTGTTTTAGTTTGAGTTGTTTCTGCTCAGCTTAGGGGCCTGTACTACGAAGCAGGGTTACTGGCTTATCGGGGTAACTTGTCGAATTTAAGGTAGACTGGGCAAAATGTAAGTGAACGAATATGAAGCCCATTTAAACTGTGGTACCTTAATAAATCTGACAGGTTCAAGGTTGCTTTTATTGTCATTTCAACAATATACGTGGTACAGTACAGAGTGAAATGAAATAACGTTCCCCGGGACCATGGTGCTA
>JAODJW010000043.1:16712624-16748582 GCA_026777045.1 Hyperopisus bebe
AACCAGTTGAGTACAATGTGATTGTGACTCTTTATAGTCAACTGGTTGGTTGAAACAAAATCCTGGGTTGGATTTTTACTTTCTGGACCTGAAATGTCCGCCTCTGCTGCTCCCCTACCCCAGACATGCTACCATTGCACAATGAATATTATCACACTTTTATAAAGGTAAGGTGTAGACTGTGGTAACCTCCTCTAAAGCAAAGAACACTGGCTTCCCATCTCCATCAAAACACGTCTCTGCAGAGAAATACATAAATAAGCTCCTAACGCTGACGGCAGAGAACACAATGTACAAAAGGCCTTTGTTCCTGAGTGAGCTCTTTCAGGTCACGCGGCCTGCATCTCCTGTGCAGCGTCTGCAGTCTATCTGCGGGGGGTCACACTGGCCCAGTGGAGTAACCTTCAGCTAAAATGTTCTGTAATCGACTAAAGTCTTGCCTCATGCTTACTCTAGCGGGATGCATGTTGCTTAAGGGCATATGGGCTTCTAGCCTAACTGTGGCCTACAAAAAATTAGTGATGTGTTGTTGAATCTTTGGGTAGAGCGCTTAATGCAGGGTTTCTGAGAAAATATGAGCCCCTCTTTGTCCTCTCACTGCCCTTCTTGACTTTCGTGTCATTGCAGTGCCGGTCCTGGTCCGCTCCAGGCCACCCCTGGACCCGCTCTTAGCTGGTCTGCTGTCTATGTTCATCGTGATCGGCGCCATCGCTTCTCTCTTCCTCTTCCTCAAGTTCCGGAATAACGGACGCCTGGAGTTTCATCGACTGCAGGACGTGCCGATGGTGAGGCGCATGCTGAGCCTAGTTTGGGTTATGGTTGGTTTATGCTTTACCTGCTATCTAGATTATTAACCCAGACACATACAGGTATCCCCGTTTCATGAACATTCCCTTCATGCTACCTTTCTTTTACGAAAGCCTGTTTTCTCTAACCAAGAGGAATCCAAAGAGGAATTTTGCTTGAACAAAAAAAGGTGAAAATAGCATTTAGCATCTGTTAATCAGCAAGCTGGTTAGATGTACACTGCATAATGATGCTTCAGTCAATGATGGACCACATATATGAATGCGGTCCTATAAGATTATAATGGAGTTGAAAAATTCCCATCACCTGGTGACGTCATAGTACAATGCATTACTTACATGGTTGTGGTGATACTGGTGTAAACAAACCTACTGCGCTGCCTAACGACATCTTTCTCTGAATGTATCCCTGTCATTAAGTGACGTATGATTGTATTTGTTCTGGTAGGTGAAGCTACACTGTACATGTGCGTTACTTCTACTTTATATAACTTGTATTTATCATATTCCTGCCTTTACTATATCTTAGACTTATTTTAGGTTTTATGTGTCATTTGGTATGATTTGGCTTGAGGTGTGATAAATGTGGAAATGAAGGCCTCCTTTGAGACTCACCAACACGTACTGCATGTACAGAGGAGGTACAGTCAGGCACCCCTGGAGCAAACTGGGGGATCAGGGGTCTTGTTGACTGGTCTGAAAAGGCTCAAACTGGCGACCTTAGAGGCGTAACCAGCTGAGCTGCACACTTTAAAGAAGGTTTATTTTTATAAATTACATACCGTCTCACTTCAGCCTTCCTGCTTGGTCTCATTTCCCTGCAGGACGACATGATGGAGGACACGCCCTTATCCAGGTACAATTACTAACGGGATGCCATGGCGGCAGTGATGACAAGCCGTCTGGAGTGCTCACCTGTCTCCTTGATGAGCCTTTGACTTCTACTGGTGATGGCTCAAAATGTACCTACTCAATATGTCCAGAAAATTCTGCAGCCTTTCAAGCACTTTATTTCTTTTGTATGTCTGTGAAGATCTTTTATCAGGTTCCATCTGGATTTTTGGGGAAAAAAATGCATTTATTGAGCCCCTGGGTGCTTGGTACCCTGATGACGTTCAAAAACCTCCTAAGACGCTGTTACACTCCCCCTAGTGGTGACCTTGGACATTGCAGTGGCAGATGCAGCTCCCTTTGCGCTTACAGCAGAGAATGATAATACAAAACATTCACTAGACATTTTTCTAAAACGAGTGTCTGTCAGGGCAAAAAATATGATGTAATTTTGAGCAGAAGATGCTGGCAAAATAACATTTGTGGAAAAATCTGAGTTGCTGAAATATCACCTGTCTTCTAAATTTATGACAGTTTGCATGATGGTTGCTTCTCCTTACCAGAAATAAGGATGGAAACTTTATCATATAACTGGCAAAGATAGTATAAACATTCAAACTGAATTTAGAGTTTTTGTTGGTCTTGCACAGTTCCATAAGGCACAGATTATGAGCTCTGACTGAAACGAAAATTCATTTTAGTTATTCATATATAACATTCTGTCTGTCCATTATTGGCAACATAATAGACACCACTTACATGAGGAATCCACATAAAACCAACAGAAGAGAATATTTGAATATTGTTTGTTGTGGTAATTCACTGCTTGTTGTATAGTGCCCAGTTGAATAACAATTCAGCAGTTTCCATGTAGGACATATCTTGCAGTGGCTTGTCACTTTTCAAGAACGTAAAATCTCCCCTCTATATATATCCTGGTCATTTTTGAAGATGGGAAGTCCACATTGTAGCTCTGTCCAAAGCCAAGTTTACGGCATGAAATATGCACCAGACCCTGATCCACCTCATGTCCATTGAAGCGCATAGGTTTGGTTTCAGCATTGGCAAGGACCAAATCAGCCCTCCCTTGGTAGGGACCAAATCCCCTGCCCTCCCTAACACACACACGGTAATCCCACAATATTTGTAGAGACGTGTCCCAACCATCCATACCCAAATGTACACCCTTACTTCCATTCATAGATGCATTTCCAGCAATTTATCAAACAGTGGCATGCAAAAAGCTGACTGATTGAGAGATAAATGTGACCCTCACTGAGCTCTCCTCTTAAAACCGCATGATGTAAAGCTTTATGTAGTGATGGCAAAGTGCTACGCCTTTAACCTTTAACTAGCATCTGCTGCCATGTTTTTGTGTGGAGTTAATGCCCGAGCAGTGTCCTTTGCTCCAGTGCACGACTCAAAGCTAAGGCACGACATAGTCGTAAAGTTGGAGCATTTTTGTGAGGCTCTGAAGCATAGGAAACTTGAGCTAATTGAAATTTTTAAGACTTAGAGTAATTCAGGGATTGAACAACAACCGTGGTACAGAGGTATGGAGTTTTTAAGACAAGTTGATTGTAAAAATTAGGTAAAATATTGAAATAAAGCTTTATCTGTGAAGCAGAAACAGAAGCAGTGCATTTCTGTCCCTGTGATTTATTTTTTCTGATAGAGCTGTAAGTGCCAAAAAGTGTATTGTACTGTAAAGTTTTTAAAAGTTTACTGTAAGAAGTGATTAATAAAGTTTTCTGTCATATTTAGGCAAAAATCAGTGCCCTTGATTAGAATGGGGAAATACTGCAAATTTTATTACCTATACAACACAAGGGGGCAGCATTGTTACCTAACGCAGTGTTTCCCAACGTGGTAGGGAGCTGGGTGGGAGCAAAAACGTGGACTGTCTTAGGATCCCTGAGGCCTGGGTTGGGAAACACTGGTCTAAGACCTGCAGGGCTCCTGTGTTTGATGCTGGTCCGTCTCAGAGTGTGTGTGAAGCTCACATTCTCCCAGTGTTGCTGAGGTTTCCTCTGGTCACCGGTTTCCAGTTAGGCGATATGGCATCATTAAAATTCCAGTAGTTTATACTTGTGTGTGTATATTCTGCAATAGACTGGCATCACATCTAGAATGTGGCTTGGGCCAGCTTCACCACAACCCTGTTCTGGATAAAGCATTTTTTGTATTGGGTAATAAGAGGGAACATTTGAAAAGATTGAAGATGAGTCGCATTACAGACGCAATGTCCCATGATTCCAAGGGTGCAGTCCAGGAGCAGTCAGATGAGAGCGTCAAATGAGAGCGTCCAGATCGACGGGTTTGGCCCAGTTACAGATCCCGTAACAATATAATGTTTTTGTAAAGCAAGTTTTTATTGCTTTCACATTCAGGCAGGTACGTAACAGTGTTTTTGAACACGATTGCCAGGGCATTGCCTCTTTCCCCTGTAGCAGGGGTGTGGGGGGTTTTGGCAGCCCGTCTGAGAAAGTCTGGCAGCACTAATTTAGAGTGGCGTAATAAGAGCAATGCGGAAATATTTATTAGCTCCAGGCCAAGATGAATTCTGTTTGATAGCCAACGGGTTCGGCAGGGGGCCATTTCAAACCCAGAGTCATGTATTTTAATGTGATTTACTTTGATTGATTTAGGTTGTCTGGAACTGACAAAAAGTGTTGTGTTCCGCAGAGATTCTGCCAGTTAACTAGCTTGTCTATCTATCTACAGTGCCATCCACAATTATTGGCACCTCTCGTAAAAATTTGTAAAAATGGTTACAAAACATCCACTTTTTGGTGAAGCAGCTTCTTATCCAACCTTTCACTAACATAAATTTATTGAAAGAAAAACAAATCCTTAATCAAGAAATAATTATTTTCAATAAAAACACATGTGCCACGATTATTGGCACCCCTGCTTTTAATACTTTGTGCAACAACCCTTTGCCAGTATAACAGCACTGAGTCTTCTCCTATAACATTGTATAAGGTTGGAGAATACCAAGCAGGGCATCTGAGTCCATTCCTCTCCAGATCATCCAGGGTCCAAGGTGCTCTCTTCTGCACTGTCCTCTTCAGCTCAGCCCACTGGTTTTCAGTGGGGATCAGGTCAGGGGACTGAGATGGCCATGGCAGAAGTTTGATTCTGTGGTCAGCTAACCATTTTTATGTTGATTTGGACATGTGCTTGGGATCACTGTCCGCCTGGAAGATCCAGTGACGGCCTAGTTTTTGTTTCCTGGCAGAGGCAGCCAAATTTTAATTTAAAATGTCCTGGTATTTCATGGAGTCCATAAAACCATGTACCCTAACGATGTTTCCAGGGCCTTTGGAGGAAAAACATCACAGAACCTCCACCATATTTTGTATTTGGGATAACTTTCATTTCATTATAGCCATCCTTCTTTTTACGCCAAACCCACCTTATTGGGTTTATTGGGTAACACAGGCAAACGAAGCAAAACACGGTGCAGACATCAATGACAGACCTGGTTAAATACACTGGACTGGACGGGTAAAACAGGAAACAGCTGGTAACAGGCGGGATGCAAATGAATGAATAGATCCATCTATGTAATAAGAACATAAGAATTTACAAACGACAGCAGGCCATTCAAATTTAAAGGAACCCAGGGTTTTAGCTTCCGCTACACTAGCAGGAAGACTATTTCATACTCTAAATACACACTGTGTAAAGAAGTGCTACTAAGATTCAAACAAATAACTAAACAACTTTATAAGACTGTGATTGAAGGTAGATAGTCAGTGGTCAATAAAACTGACTGCTTTTTATTTAGAATAACACTGAGTGCTTTTTCAGACATGATCACTTTTTTTTGCTGTTGTTTCAGTTTTATGGGCCATTTGTGGCTTTTCTTTGTGGGTGGGGGGAGGGGCCATTCCCACATTGTATGTGTCTGGTTTCCAGTTCTGCCAGTGAGATTTGGATGCCTGTGGCCCCACCCAAACCCGCTTTCCCGTCCTGTTCGAGGTCAGTTCCTCTTTCTGCTGAGCCAGAAGCCTGCAGATTAGGAACTCCAAAGTGCTAAAGAACTGAAGCATTACGGAGGAGGGCGCGTTATATTGCAGTGGCCCTAACTTATCCCTCGAGAAGTGATTTGATGAGCTGCTTTGGTTTAGCTGCAGGCCGAAAGTGGCCAGTGGACTCATCTGGGTCTTCAGTGGAATCTGAGGAAAACATCTTGGCTTAGGGCTTATTCCAGTTCAGGGCCAAACTCTTCTTATGTCAACACACCACATGAGGGTGTAGAAGGAAGCTGAGGAAGTTACAAGGCATTTCACTCTTAAATATATTGCATTAACTTCCACTGTCAGCCGTAATGGCCAGATGTCATGCAACATAGTCTTTGATTTTCCTCAGTGCAAGGGAAGAAAAAGATATGTGACAGTCAGATTTAGAAAAAACAATCTACTAGACCTGCCCAGCTACAGGGCATTAATGTGGGGTGCTGAAATGAGGCCCCATTAACAGACACCCCCTTAGTGTCACTCAGACCCCACAAAGGGCTCTTTGCTCAAGTTTTGCCTGAAAATGAAATCTGACATGGTCTCAAACTACCTCATGCTCCTGGATGAGTAGTGTGAGACTTTTAATGTATGAAACGAATCCTGAGGGAGTTCTTAACAAACATGGAGCTTCGAGCCCTGAAGCCAGACTTTTATACCTCCATCAGCATACGGGTCAGTCTCCTTGTTAAGCCCCCAGACACTCAACCATTTGGATGAAAAAAACAACATATAGTTTCAGGAATAAAAAAAAAAAAGCTCATATGAAGATATGCAGTCTGGTCTAACAGCAAACTACAATGCAATATAATGAGAAGAGTTTCCAACAAATTTCTGTGCTAATGTCTACATCATGTTCAACAGTGATGTGTGTAGGAGAGTGTTTCCCACTCCAGTCCTCGGGGACCCACAGACGGTCCATGTGAACTGCCAGCCGGTGAGCTGGGAAGGGCCAAAAACGTGCAACTTCTGTGAGTCCCTGAGGACTTGGTTGAGAAACACTTGTCTGGGAGACAATCTGTCAGTGCTGTGACGCCCTGTCAGGTAACCGGCCCTGGAGAAGGGAAGGCCTCTCCTGCTCTCAATTTTTGCAAACTCATTGTGAGGCAGACAAACCGGATAACTAGTGTTCCTTCCACAAAGGGAAAAAAAGTGAAGAAATGCTTGGACTCCTTCCAGATGCATGCAAAGGTTAGTGCCGCTTTCCAGCAGAGGGGCGAATGTCTGCACACCTACGCCCATGCTTGTAGCTGTCTGACCAGTTCAAACTACAGCTTCTTATAAAGGTTAGAGTGCATTCCCACTCCCCATGAATCACCTGGTGGACAGCAGCCCATAACTATGAGGGTATTAGACCCGTCATACTTAGCTAGAGTATTTCCCTTCCTGTTTTGACATAATAAGCGATTGTAACTTTTTTGGTCCTTTAATTAACATGCCAATTCCCAACAGGATCTACATTTTCTCAGGTCAATATTGAAACTTAAGAGTTAAATATACTTGAGACAACACAATGCAAACCCACTGTACACTCATATACACTCAATTTTCAAAACAGATGATACATAAGAACATAAGAACTATACAAACGAGAGGAGGCCATTCTGCCCATCAAGCTCGCTTGGGGAGAACTTAACTAATAACTCAGAGTTGTTAAAATCTTATCTAGCTCTGACTTAAAGGAACCCAAGGATTCAGCTTGCACTACGTTATCAGGAAGACTATTCCATACTCTGACTATTACATCCTCTTCACATAAGAATATTTGTCTCTAGACTGTTTCAACGTTCCTTAAATACATCGTCTTTTGAGTCTGGGCAGGTACTCAGCAAGCCTTGAAGTCATTTTCTGTCCATCTGAGACAATTTCAATAATGTTACAGTACGTGTTTGTTGACACTTTGTAGGTATGTTAGCATAAGCCACTCCATGATATGTTATGACATGATGATAGAGAGGAGCAAGTTACAACAGCTACAAAGAAAACACTTCCCTTTTCATCAGAGTAATATGGTTTATGGCACTTACAGGCCAACCACACAGTACAGCACTGCATTCATTCAGATCAGAAATAGTTCTTACACGCGCTTTCCTCTAAAGCAGGGGTAGGCCGGTGTGTATGCAGGTTTTTTGGGATAACCTTTAGGTCAGCTGTGCAAACCCAGGTGTGAGGACTCTTCAGCCAGTCGGTCCTCTAATTAGTAATCAGGGAGTTGCAGCAAAAACCCACATACACAGCAGCCCCTAACCCCACATTGCTACCCAGCTGTTAAACCCCAAAGCCCTGTATTAATTAAAGGCACTATCCTAATATAGATAAACCTGTAGCCATTTTACAGTTAATGTGACCAGAATTACCACAAACATGAGTGTGACCAGTTTAAAAATAACACACAAAATGTTCCATCATCTTAGAAGGATATTAATATTTTTTCACTCCCTTAGCTTGATTCCAAAGGGCTGTCTTTATCTATCTAGGCCTGTTTGCCCACGTTGTGCGAAACACAAAAGGCACAGAGGCTCAACTCAAAGCTGCAATCCCACGACTCAAAGTCCAACCTGCCGCTACCATTGTCCAGCGGCCAACATAAGCTCTGCAGGGTGGGAGATTCAACTGCCACTGCAGAAAGGGGCTCCAATTAGGACTTGGACAGAGACAGTGGGGTAAATACTGACTGCAAGTGCTGGAATTCAAGAGTTAAGAATAATGACTCTTAGATGAAATCCACTCTGAAATATGCCTTTTATGACTATTTTCAAGTGAATGTTAATCATTACCTTTCTTGAGATTGCTTTCCTGATTTTGGAAACAAGATTTAATAAAGCTTTTACTATCACATGGAGAAGGCTGAAATTAATTTGAGGAATGTACATCAAGCAAACAAATATAACTATCATATAATGCATTAATCTATTGCATTAACTGCATTAAGCTTTCAGACTTCCAGTTGGTTGAAGGAGGTAAGCAACTGCAGAATCTTGCGCAAACCAAGTGTTTGATTTAGCCTCCCACTTCCAGTTTCACAGACTGGATTTTTCTTCCTGCTCAGTGTATATGTGTGTGTCCTGTGATGCAATGGCTTATATGAAATATGTATATGATTGTGTGTATATACAATTACATAATACATAATACGTACAAGATATGCAAATTATTGCTGGTCCCAAAACACTAAAAAACACACACTACTGTGCACAAGATTGTACTCAACATGTTTAATCCAAATTCAAAAAGATATTACAATAAACAAAAGGTTTTCTTTCAGCCTATCCCTCATTATGGTAAAGGGGTGGGGGAAGCGCTTAACAACATTTCCTGCCTCCCCAACCTAGAAGGATTGTGGCAACATTGACTGATGACCCAACCAGTCCAATAAGAGCCAAGGACCCCAAAGCACCATACTTCCTCTTCTTTGGGTCTGAAAAAAGAGAGCATATGCTTTATGTTCCACCTATGGACCCAAGGCATGATGGGATTTCATGATGAATATCTGTGTGTTTAACAATATACAGCATCCAGGTCTCCGTGACAACAACGTCGATTAATCAGGTCACTGCATCATCTCAGGTCATGTTGTGACTAACGCCAATCTCTGCACAAAGTGTATGTAAACAAGCAGTTTACCTCCCGTGGAGTATCCGAACGCGTAGGCCTCCCGACTTAAAACCCAGATCATCCCTAGACCACTGGAGAGGCGCTGTGGAGGAAACACACACGGCAATAAGAAAGCAGCCATCCAGAAGGTGCACAGCTGCTAGGTCAACTGAAAAGACCAAAAGTGTGCCCATGCGCACTCATGCATGTGCATTTAAGCGAGGTTAATACTCACAGGGTTGTGTAGTCCACTTATCGCCAAAAAGAACAAAAAGGCAGGATACGCCTCCAAACTGTGAAAAAAGAAGTGCACCAGCTTAGGAGGCTATTTATAATTACTTCCAATTAATAGCCAATGACCTGATTTAATTTATAGGCTATACTGCCCTTCTACAGGGGGCGCTTTACAGTACATACGTGTTCTGGTGGGCACGTTGGATGCAGTTAAAGATCTTGCCAGTGTCAGGATCGTCACTGTACATCTGGGGGTACTGTCCCAAACACAGAGTCACTGATTTCATCCATCCAGGGTTTACTCGTTTATGAACAGTTTTTTTGAGGCACCGTCTCTCTCGCTCTTACCTCCACCTTGTACTTCTTGCGCGCCTGCATGACTTTGAAGGCCAGGTGGCCGACCATGACGAAGCTAGCAGCTCCGGTGAGAATCACAAAACCGAATTCTTTCGACATAGCACCCATCCTGGTGACATGAATGATAAATGCAAGGTAAAGAAGACACTCAAAGGTAAACCAACAAGGCTGTAGAGATTAAATTAGGGTATTGCTTTAGGTATCACTGCTGGAAGGCACTTCTAGGGTTGGGGGTTCAAACCCCATCTGTAATGTGTGAGTGTTGAGTTCTCTCGGCACAGCATAAGTTGTGAGAAAATGGGTGAACACACTACTTTTTACATTTTTTTAAAATCTATAAGATACAGCAAGAAGCATCGAAAGTAAACCAACTTAATATTCATTTCCTAGAATCACTCATCCAACTGCACGGGACACACATGCACTAAGGTACATGTGATTGAACCCCACAAGCCTGAGGTGTGAGAGCACACTGCTCCCCAGCGAAACACTGCACCATCATCAAAATATCAGCTACAATAAATCCTTTCTTTAAAATCAAATCAAATTAAAGCTTTAGTCTATTAAAATGACTGGATGTCGAAGATGGAAATAACACTAGTATGCTATCACTCGTTAAATCTACCTTCTCTTGAAACATTGCTCTCGTTATTAATTTTTAATAACCGTATCCGTCTTTGAATCCCTGATGCAAAAGGTCGATGATTCCTTCAGCATAACTATAAACTCTGCACCGCATATCAGCATTCATTAGATTGTCCCTGGTTTCTGTTTGTCTCACAGCCACAGCAAAGGGCAGTGGTGTGACGCGTGATTCGTGCGCCATACAGTACCCCCAAATTCATTCTCTAAATACGATCCTTGATAAATTCATTACTAACGCGTACTTATCAACACTGCCCAAACTAGCCGCACGTGTACACGCAACTACAACATTTCTGAACAGATATAGGCAGATAAACGAGTGGATAGGACTGCAGAACAAAGCTCTGCGGCTCCGCGCCACTCCGGCTGAAACAAATATACTAACATATACTAACATTTTCCTAGGATTGTCCCACTCAGACGCCTAAAAGTACACTTAAGTCACTTCCTGTACAATCAAACAATGCAATCCATAAGTATAAAGTACATGATGAACAATTTTAAAAGTTACTTGGAAAGACTGATGGGCACGAACGGTGTAAAATACGCTTAAAGTTCACCATGGTTTTTCATTCAGTCATCTATAACTGACAACGAAAATGATATAAACTATTAACTAACGACACCTAATTTCACACTTCAGCAATCACTCCGACCTCAATCTGTCACCATGACCTGTACCCAAGGACAGCCTAAACGACCGCGCGAAAATACACGCAATTGTTTACACTTAGATTCTTTATTGGATGTTTAAGACGTTGCCGTTTCGGACGAACGAAAAAAATTGGAATATACCTGGAAAAACTGCAGGTACAGCTCAGGGTAACTTCGTGTTGCACAGTCACAGTCTCCCTGCTGTTAAAAATGAATTATATATGCATCAGTGGGCGAGACCAGCGTTCTTCACAACGTCACTACGGCAAGCGAGAGTCATTTTCTAGATTTAAGTTTTCCTTCCTGCCATCGCCCAGAACATGTTTAAGAAGGCGTGTGTGTAGAGCAGAGTTAGCTGCTTGGCTTTGATTTCTAATATATTTTACAAATGTTCTTTTTACTCTCATGTTTTCTCATATTCTCTTTGGTATGCTCATTTTTAATGTGAAATTTTTATTTACAGCACTTTGTGACTTGTGTCTGTGAAAAGTGCTTTATAAATGAATTTTACTTACTTACTTACGTACTATGATCCACTCCAGATGCTTATTATTTTTAGAGGTGAGAAGTTCAGATCCAGACCAATATTTTGTTCAAACCAATTAGTTCATAATTCTGTGAATGTGACTCTCTATGCGCAGCTGGTTTTCTGGAACACAATCTTGGTCTGGATTTTATGAACATGAACTTTCTGCTCCGGTTATTTTTCGCAATTAATACATTTGAATTGCGAATAAGAACAGGTTTGCTTTGCGATCCGAATATCCAAGCTCAAGGACTGCTCGTTATTATAGCTACTGCTGAGATAATGAGAAAAGTAAAACTAAATAACGGTGAAAGCGAACGATAAAACTTAAGCTGTTCAAGTCTATAGTGTTATGAAGTAAACTAACACTAAGATGTTCACTCGTCCGCTGAATTTTAGTTTTTAGATTTTTTTTTATTTAGTGGATTAGTTCTGGAAACCACATATCACAAAATCAAGATTCAGTTTAATTGTTATATGTACTAAGTAATACAGTGTACAAAGTAGAGTGAAATTCTTGTTCGAATGCCTTCTCCATGGACTACAGACAATTAACAGAGCAGTGCAACGCTGCAAAACCCTAAATGGTAACACTTCACTTGAGGGAGCACAAATAAGATAGTATTATGCTATTAGTTGCGTATTTATTAACCACCAAGTCTTAGTTATACATGCTGATGTCATGTTCTTTCATCATCAATGAATCGGGAGACATCTTTTACCTCAAGCAATGACTATATCTGTTACTATATTTGAAAATTCTGTAAACCTTTGTAAACTACTGAAGGATCAAGTAATGAATAACACACGTGAAATACTGATCACAAATTTGTTCATCATTAATGAATCATAATCCATTTTCTATCCCAAGCACTTACCATATTTTTGCTGTATTTGTGAATTTAGTAAACCTTTGTGAAGTACAGTACTAAAGAACTACTGAAGGAACATGTCATGAATAACACAGGTGAAATATTGATCTCATGTTCGTTCACCATTAATGAATCGACGTAGATGCTGTCTTTCATGATTTGTATTTCAGGAGTAACTGAGTATTTGTGCTCACTCAAGTATAATGTTTCCCAATACAGACTAATATTTAGGACTATTTCAATGTCAATGAAAAAAAAAAATGTGATTCATACTAGTGGGTTAAAAAGGTCATTTAAACATTACATCAAGGTTCATTTATTGTCATTCTTAACGTGTTGACACTTGAAGAGAATGAAATTTTTGACTCAAGTCCAGCAACATGCAATAGAAAGTTACAGAGCAACATTGTTAAAAAATTAGAGCAGCACAGTAGCAGTAGAGGCACAATGGAGGAATGAAGGAAAGGGGCAGTGAGGTCAATCAGTCATTGAGGTAGTGAATTTGTGAGTCTCACAGCCTCCGGGAAGAAGCTGTCTCTAAGCCTTGATGTTCTGGCTTTGATGCTTCGCAGCCTTCTGCCTGAGGGGAGGGGGAAAAACAGACCATATGCATGGTGGGTGGGGTCCTTGATAAGCAGGACACCCTGCTTCTGCGTTTGCTGATGTAAGTTTCCACAGTAGATGGAAGACTGCTGTGAGTGATCTTTTGAGCAGATTTTTCCCCCCTGCAGTGCCCACCTAACTTTTAGCCTGTCTAACAGGGTTGCCCGCTTGTCCCTCCTCTGCCTCTGTGTATATCGCTTCCTCCTCCTCATCTGGTGTGTTTCCCTTCTCCAGCCCGCTGTCCCCAGGAGCCCCAGTCTGCCCAGTGCTGCTTTGATCGCTATGTTGGAATCCATGAGGGGAAGAAGTTCCATTAACCTGTACTTTACCGCATACTTTCCCCGATTCGTGGGGAGAGTTAATAATGGCCTGTTGGCCAGTAGCTGAGAAGATACTGCACGCTGCCATCTTTGTACCACTGTCCTCCACTTTAAACTGATTCATGGAATTTAAACAAATAACCTTTGCTTTGCAACACGTTTCTGTTATCAATGTCCTTAAATATGAAGGCCATCATACTGTATACTACATACTGAATTGAAATGATAAGCTGTTGGCAAGGTGTCAACACTGTCAGTTGGCTTAAGAGTCGGTGGGGTTGTAATCCTCTACCCAGACAGCAAAATGTATCTGGCCCAGACCCAGGCCGGATGTGGTCTCTGGCCCAGATTTGGGACACGGATCCACCTCTGTGTTTTTTGGTATGATGAATCATATCCGGCATGGACTCGCTTTCCTGCTCCGGCCCAGCAGTGGGTGAGCACGGGCTGGATCTGATACATATGTTAACTCCTGGGCTGGATCTGATACATATGTTAACTCCTGGGCTGGATCTGATACATATGTTAACTCCTGGGCTGGATCTGATACGGATCCATGTCACCTTCGATTCAACTCCAGGCCAGATCCATATCACATCGGAGTTCAACTCCGGTCCGGTATGTTCATGTTACTTCTAGTTCAGCTCTGGGCCGTATCTGCATCCTCCTTGTTTGATAAATGCACTGTAATTCTAACGTATTATAAATTATTAAGCTGTAATTACTTTGTGCAACTATCAATTATGTTTTGATTCAAATTACAGTTTATATACATATTTCTCTACTTAGAATTAACCACTGTTGTGTTTAACCACAATTACTTGACAAATGATAACCGTTGGTGGTTCTGAAAAATAGTTCTTCTAAAACCATTCAGCAATTTGTCCTTGGTATTCATATACATTTTATACCCCTGGCTCAGCAACCTTCAGTGTTGGAATCCCCCTCCTCTCAATAAATCGAATCATGGGGAGTCACCAATATGTTTCCAAGTGTCTGCCATTTACAACACAAGACAAAACAGTTTCCAGAACATTGGAAATGTTATATATAAAACACAAAATAACATCAGAATCCTTGTGGCTCCAGTGAAGAGATTGTCAGGTTCAATTTCTTAACTGTGTAAGGAAATAACACAAATGAAAATGTTTTTAATGATACAGTAGGTGTGCTCCAAATATTGTTAAAAGAGCAAGTGCACAAAATTCACAATGTTAATGGCTTAAACTAATCACAAATTGAATGCCAACCTGCAAAGTAATTATAGAAAAAAAAATAGAAAATAGAAAAGCCACGAAAAGTTAGAGACACTTTGGTGCTTGACTGGAATTTGGTGGCGTTTTTTTTGGTGGGATAATCTTTCTGCATTGAGGGTGTCCCTGTAAAAAAGGGGGGAAATTAAATAAGCGGCAGCAAAAGTGAACCACATTCCATCAAGCAAGGGAAGCAGGGCAAATGTAAAAAAGCACAATTAGATCATGTGTAATTGTGTGTTTACATCAAATTTCAGCAACAGGTTGAGGCTCTTCCTGGTGATCTCTACTGAAACCAAAGGCCCCATCCATTGTAATCTGTTACTTAAAGGAATTCCCATAGTTTCACCAATATTATTGCAATGAAATTCCACTGTTTTGGGATGCTCTGATCACCTATTTTTCTTCATCTTTTTTTTAACATGTTCCTGTATACCAGATATGTAAAAAGTATATGTTAACATGTTATTATTTTAATATAATTTGTAGATTAGTTTGCTTAAACAAATAGAGTTCTGCACACAAACATGAGAGGAAACCAGCCTTTATTAAGCACTTCAGGCAAAAGTCAGTGATGGGCCAGGAAAAAAAAAAACGTGGTCCGGATCCAAAATCAGGTTGGTACCAGAGAGGTTCAGGGACAGGATACCAGACCTGAAATCATGAGGCGGAATTATCGTTCGGGGTACACAGGATCCAAGCAGTTGTGAACCATGGGTCAGTCCTGAAACGCAGACCTCACACAGGAGGGGAACACAGAGGAACTTTGAGGCGTGGAGGGGCAGGAGGGGAGTGCCTTGGGGTTGACAGGCAGATCCAGCAGGGCCTGCAGGCAGGTTGGGCAGGGCCTGCAGGACAGTTTGAAGCTAGACAGAGGACAAAGGCAAGAATGCTCAGCATATCTCATACGGAATTCAAGTACCTCACATCGATCCCAGGATTATGCTAGGTTCAAATGGTATTGTGTTAATTGCAAACAGCGATGACTTCACATTCTCACAGAGGGGGGGAGGAAGGGATGTGACATGTGCATTTTATAAATTAACAAAACCTTAAGCCTAAGCTTCACCTTAAATAAATATCTTAAGTATAATTATGGCATATGTACTGTAACCTTACATTGAGTAATCTCCCTTCTCAGTCCTTTGCGGTACCACTTTACAATAAGGCTTATAAATGGTAGTATTAGAGCAGCACTTATAAATGGTAGTAACTCAATAAAAAGAAAACTGTGGTATAACTTGTTTATAATTGTTTATTACTGATTTACGAAGTGTTACAGCCTAATTAGTAACCTGCTTATAAACCATTCATAAACCACTTATAAGGGTACCCTTATTGTAAAATGGTACCCTTTCACCTAATTAAGTTCTTTGTACTGCACATCAGAAAAATGGGTGTAAATAGAAATGAACTGACCATTAAGATGCAATATGCTTTATTTATATAATTCCTGACCCAACTTGACTAAAGTATTAAAAATTTATGCAGAGATTGTAATCTTGCAATGTGAGTCTAAGTGTGATTTATGAATGACAGTGGAAGGAATACCATTTACAAATGTATCCACAATGAATGTTTGCAAAATCAATGACTGATAGGAGCTTCCCTGTTAACACTGAAGTGATACATTTTACTTTAGTATTAAACAGATTAAGCAATGAAGCCTGATTTGCCAGTCCATTCATATGCAACATCCGTGTCCAAACTGTATAACAGGATAAATTTCTGGTCTTTACAACACATTTTTCCATTTTCCCCATTTCAATTTATATATTGGGCCACAGGATCTGATCTTTGAAAGAATGTTCCATGTGATCATTTTGGTGTTTTGTCCTCCGACAGTGTCCAGAGCAGATATCTGAGTGTATCAGATCAACAAACACAAACTGGACAGAATATTCTATGAACAAACCTTAACAAAGCTGGCAAAATATAGATACTGGAGTAGCAATGGAGGAAGGTACAGACATGCTGGAGGTAGATGATGTGGATGGGGTATTTGGATGCTGGAATAGTTGCGGTGGGAGGGTAGAGGGTGGGGTTGGTTTCGGGGAAGGTTTTTGAAAATAATATTAGTTGGGACTTTATTGATCTCTTTAGAGAAATTATCTTTTTGCTGTGGGTGAGAACAAGTTTGGCAGTGAAGGACAGCCACCAGCTGCAGGGTCCAGTGAGCTGGGGGCCTTGCTGAAGGACCCACAGACCTGCTGAGGCCAGGGTTGAACTGGATATCTTGCGACCTCAGACACAGAGGCTTAGCCCACTGAGCCACATGCTGCCCCCCAATAGTCATATATTCTGTGGAAAGGGGGCAGTAGTTGTGTTGGTGGGCTAGCAAGGTGTTGGGATAGTTGGAGTCTGATGTACAGCAATTACAAAAATTATAAAATATCATAATGGGAATAAAAATATCTTATAGTTATGTTTAGCTTGATGGTTTCTTGTATCTTTCAGTCAATCTTCAAACCGCTCCATTTCAGACAAGATGGCCAAGGAGAAGCTAATGTCATGTGGCATCCTGCCAAAGGGCTCTCACTCCCTATTCATGCAGCAAGACTGTTGACTGTAGCAGCAAGCAGCACTGGCTGCTCCTTAACATGTTCCAGCAATGTGCGGATGTACAGCTTTAAGACACAAATCGAGTGACAATTCTTATCGACATTAAGAAGTAAAAAGGAAACATTTTTCTTATATATCACAGTAAACAAAAGACAAATAATTATGATGAAATGTGATATTGTTTGGCAGAGATTTTCATGTCGTTTGTTACTGTAATAGGTTTTACTGTAAAAAAGGATTGTATCAGCACAAGGAACAGGTCCAGTGCCAGTTGGCCCCAGTGGAACTGAAAGTGTGGCAGAGGCCTGGAGGACACTCAGAGGGTTTGGGAGCCTGTGAGGTACAGGGGTGTGTACAGGTTGCGCTGAAGAGATAAAAATATATATATTACATACTATATTAATTAGGCATATTCTTATTATCTGAGATATTATTATATGTAGTTTTGTAAAGGATTTGACACTGTACCAGGGCTGGAATTCACTGTTAGAATTATGCTAGGATTCATCCATTTCACACCAGTGACAGAAGAATTGTACAGGTCAGATACAGGTCTGGTGGAGGTTTGGCAGAGAGAAGCCAAAGACAAGTGAGACACAGGCATGGGGACAGATGGTGGAGGAACTGTAGTGAGATACAGTGTGCTCTCTTTGCCTTCTCTGGATCACCAGGCAGTGCCTACACCAGGCAACATTTCAATGGTCATCAAAGCTGAGAATGCTTTCAAACATTTATATGTGCACAAGTAGGCAAATATTGGTGTATGTAATTCATATATGTTCATAAATACAGTACCAGTCAAAAGTTAGGACACATCTACTCATAGAAAGGGTTATTTGTACTATTCTCTACTTTTTTCGGGTAATTATAAGGACATCAACTATAGCATACATGGAACTATGCATTGACCAAAAAGATACAAAACAAAAAAAAAATCATTTGTCATGTTAGTTCTGTGGCATGGGACTCAGGAGGTTGCTGGTTCCATTCCCAGGGTTGGCTGAGTGAGGTCACTACTGGGCCCTTGAGCAAGGCCCTTAACCCATATTGCTCCAGGGACTGGCTGCCCCTAGCTTATGTTAACCCAGCTAAGTGAGAAAACCTGGGGGGAACTCCACAAAGTATGATTTTTCATTAGCCGGCTAACTTAAGCCAAATATAAGGACTGTTCAATAGGAACCTCACTTACCTTTCTGCATACTGAACATACTAGAGGTTTTATGTTTGGCTTAAATTTTCCAGCTAACCAGGAAATTCTGCTTTGTGGAAATTTTAGGGATGTTTTGATTTAATATTTTAAAGTTTATTGTGTGCACAGTTTATTATATTGTGTACACAAAATAGAAAAAACGGTACAGTTTAGCCAACATATATTTGCACAATTTCAATAAAAGGGAAAATCTCTATTTACAATTAATGTTACAATTTGCAGGGATCATCAGCACTGACAAACATGTCCATGGCAAGGCTTGTCTGTGTCCGTGTTAAAAAGCACTATGTAGGTTATATTTTTAAATACCATGTCCGTGGCAAAGATTGCATTTCGATCACAGTGTCCATCAGGATGTGCCATGGTGCTGACCGCTGGCGATATGAAAGCCGATTTCTGCCTCAAACCGAAAAGGCAGCCTGATTACACAGTTATAGACAGTGATGTCACTGACCTTTAACTCACAGGTCATGGTATTACTGCTACATAGCTTCTGCCCAAATCAAGCATTTTTCGCTTTCAGTGCAGTGAGAAGAGGATTTGAAGCAGGTGTTTGTCTATATTTTGTTTATTTTTGTTTCACCCTCATGCAGCTGATCCAGTAATGTCCTCACCGTATTTACGCATTACCGGTTACTGATGAGTGAGTATATTCTCATTGGATCCTGTCCCCACTCCCAGCATGCCCTTCTAACAGCCCGAAGGTGCTGCCTGGCTGCCTTTTGGCCACGTTGCTACGGGTGAGTTTTATTGTCCGCATCCCCCACCTGCGACTCTCCCTCCTCGCCTCCGGCCTCACGAAGCAGGTTCCCCCCATCCTGAATCAGCACTTCCCGGTGCTGCTGCCGCAGGCCCAGCAGAGGCTCGGCTGCTGGAGTTAATTATACTCCCACCTGCTTCACTGCAGAACAGCCTGTCTGCACTAGAACACGACTTAAAACCCAACTTTCCACACATAGCAGGTATATATAGTGCTGTTATGCCAGCACTAGTGATGCGCAGCTCCAAGGCTGCAGACAGTCAGATCTCAGAATAAATGCAGTGTAATTATAATTGTCAGTTCAACTAAATTTGCAGGAAAATGAATGATGAAACAACCAGCAGGGGGCGCCCGTGGCCATAAGCCCAGCTCAAGCAAAAAGGAGCACACCAGCTTTAAAAACAAACTGCTTATTTATGAAAATGCTTTTGACAACAATTTTCACCTTTTTTGCTAAGCTATGTTTGCTCAAAGGTACACCTGCAGTGCACCTCCTAGTCCCACAGCTTTCTGGTTACAAGTCAGTGCCTTCTCACATCCACCCCCCACTCCACCCCACAGTGATTACCCTGTGGTTCAGTCCCCATGGCTGGCAGAGTCATGTCACCATTGGACCCTTAAGCAAGCCCCTTAACCCCAACTGCTCCAGGAACTGTCTGACCCTGCTTTCTCAGCTGAACGTCACTGTTAAATAAATGTTAATAAATAAAATTAATTCAAGCAAGACCTTCTGGCATAGATCTGTTACGTTACTGTGTTCAGTCTTCTTAGAATCAGAGCACCTTTCAGAGCAAAAAATCTTCTGCAAGCATGTGAGCTGCTTCTACAACCGAATCTGACAACATTTGCATAACAAATCAACCCGATGACAGATTTAACAGGGAGTAAAAGATAGCACCTTCCACTGATGAGTCAAATGGCATGGTCCTGTCTATCAGTGAGTGATCTCTCTACATCTTCTCTCACACAGCAACCTGCCAATCAGGGCATAACCAAACCAGCCAATCGCATCACAGGTCCCTCCCACTGGTGTCTCCTCAGATTTTTTAACAGTCACTACCACCAGTTGTGTCAAAGAGGTCATTGAAATGGGTGCAGATCACCTTAAATCATTCATTTGGACACAGCATCTCATTCTTCTGTTTTACGTAATTAAGTGCATCACTTTGACCTGCCATTTGAGGCATGGTTAATAATCATGAAGCTATAATCAGTATATTGAATTTACTTCACACCAGGGAAAGTTTGCGTCCAATCTGTCAACCACATTTGCTACTGGTCACCAAGGAAACTTGAATTTGACAGAATTGTTGCTATTTCATTCCTACTCTCCCCTACGAAGATCTCGACCTTGGTGTGGTGGAGAAGCTTGTACGCATTGACGACCCACAGAGCAGTGTCACCTGGAGCACGAGCTCCTGATAGGGCCTCCCACAGTCAGTCAGCAGAGGCCAGACAAACTGCAATCCAACAAAGACCCTTGATGAAAGGTACCAAAAATAACAAGCGTGCCTCTTGGAGTGAGGCCTGGGGTTAATGTTTGCTGCCCCCTGGTGGCCAGGTGAAGCCATGTTGTGGGCTCACCACCCCCTCAAAATGAAGGGTGGGGATCAACAGAAATGAGTGGGCGTGACCCAGATGGACTTTGTAAGGAACATTAGCTTTGGGAAAATGGTGTGCAAGGATACAAAAGTATCGGCTAGACATAGTCAGCCTTACCTCCACACTCAGTGTGTGCTCTGGAACCAGACCTCTGATTGGGGGGGGGGGGGGGGGGGGGGGGGGGGGGGGGGGTCTCTGCCACCTGTGCTTCTCACTGCTGTTTTGAGAATGCATCAAAGAGCATTTTTTGGGGGACCCAGCCTTCTTAAGGTGGGTGAGATGCACAAAAAAGTATTGACTGTGGACTCCTTTTTCAATGGTCACATGGGGAAAGATGGAGATTCCTAGAAGGGCATGACTGGGAAGACTGGAATGGAGAAGGAGCCAGATGGACCGGTAAGACTGACACGAGCAGTCAGAGTTTGCTGGGTGCGTCTGCAATGCGGTGGTTCACACTTTCAGAAAAACGTATCGGGTGGCATTGACTGTGAATGTCCCATGTTGATGGCCTTGCAGTCTTGCAGCTGGTGTGGCCAAAAGGCAGTGGGTGCCTGTGATGGGAGTAACCTGGGGACTCACCTGTGGTGAAGGAAGCTGCCAGGATGAAGAAGGAGGCCTGTAGGACAGAGCAGCTGGAAGGTTCAGCCAGGCCAGAAAGGCTGCAGTGAAGTCAACTGCAAAGATGAAGAAGGAGGCCTGCAGGACAGAGCAGCTGAAAGGTTCAGCCAGGCCAGAAAGGCTGCAGTGAAGTCAACTGCAAAGATGAAGAAGGAGGCCTGCAGGACAGAGCAGCTGAAAGGTTCAGCCAGGCCAGAAAGGCTGCAGTGAAGTCAACTGCAAAGATGAAGAAGGAGGCCTGCAGGACAGAGCAACAGGAAGGTTCAGCCAGGCCAGAAAGGCTGCAGTGAAGTCAACTGCAAAGATAAAGAAGGAGGCCTGCAGGACAGAGCAACAGGAAGGTTCAGCCAGGCCAGAAAGGCTGCAGAGAAGTCAACTGCAAAGATAAAGGATCATACATGGAAAGAATTTGGAGAAGCCATGGAGAGAGACTATTGGGTGGCCGCAAAAGTGTTTTGGAAAACAACTGGACGTCTCAGGTCCACTTTGAGGTGGATATACCCTTTCACCGGGGAGTAATGCTGCTGGAATGGGCAGCATTCAATTGTCATCAACTTCTCTCTATAATTTACACAATATAAAAGGCCACGTTAATGCCATAATAAAAACTTATAGTAAAATGTATGCCTCTACTTTCTTCTATTTGACTAAAAAGAATTCAGGTGTTTATGATCTATGAATTTTGATTTATTTTTCCAAAACACTCTGCGTTCTTTTGTTAATATGCATACAGTAATGATCCTGGCTGCTATATTCTTTAGTGTCTGAGTCTGGTACCAAGCCACCTGATAAAGATACTCGGAGTAATGTCACTTTTTTTTCCTTTTTCCTGCAGAGGTGGTGAGTCGCTATGTGCAAAGCTTTCTTCACATTAAGTCTTAATTGAGAAAACTGTGTTCTGCATTCTGCAGTTAACATCATTCAGAGTCAATTACAGTTTTTCTTGATTGCTTTGGAGCATTTTTCAAATCACAATTACAGTAACATTTGCAAAATATCAAGTGTAGTCTCCACACAATAATTTCATTCTTCTGCACTGCAGAACATCATTTCTCATTGCTTCACACAAATTTACAGATGTTTTAGTACATATATGCAAATGATTTGTACAACTATCTTTATTTGGCACAATTTTCAGTTGCTTTAGTTTAGTTGGTCAAAATTGATTATGTAGTTTCCCACTGTAATAATTTTACACCCAGAAATATATTTGTATGTGGTCGTTGTGTCAGCCACCCCATGCAAAACAATTAACCAAGCTTTCAAAGTGATTTAAAAATATATTCCATAATTTGCAGTGATACGGCATTGTTGTGTTTTGGTTGTCACATTATATTATATTGTTCTTATATTGCCATGTTGCTGTTTTTCCGTTATACAGCGCTGTGTGACTTTCTTGTTTGCTATTGTACTGTGTCTAGAAATCCAAAGTTGTTACATGTGCATGCGAGTGCTTTATCTTGCCAGTAAACTTTACATACTGAAATGTAGAGCCTTGCAATGTTGAAACGGGTGTCTTTGACATGAATAAATATCAGTTTGCTACAGAAATACGATCAGTCAGTGACGATGAGAAAGTGGGAACCGACTCTCATGGTTAAAACGATGCAGATTGTACTTTTCACTTTGGTGGTAATTCATTGGTGGAATTATTTGTTTTTGAGACGCAAGTTAATTGTTTTGAGTAAGTTACAGGCTTTTGCAGCTAAACCATAGTCTTGCGCTACATGCATGAACTATTTCAAAAAAAGGCTCCTATAGCTGTGTAAATGCTAAGCATGTTTCAAGAAATGTGCCAAAGCAATTGAGAAAAACTGTGAAATGGGGGTGGAGGGGGGAATTGATTTTAGGGGGGGGCCTTTTGCTTTATTTCTCTGCCCCCCTGAAAAAGCCTCAGCCTGGGTCCCTGAGAGGAAATTCTACCCCAATGGTCCAGACTAGGATTCAGCAAAAACCATTTGGATTTCAGCCTGGCTATGGATCAATGGACCAATTGTTCCAGAAAAATGATCACAATGATATTCCTTATTTTTCCCCTTCTTCGAGATACCTTTGAAGTGCCCGAGGTAATGGAGAAAGCAAAACTCTCAACCTAGCAGCTGATATGATAACAACAAAACGCACAAAACCAGACAGGAAGCAATTACTCTATGGCAGTGTTTCCCAACCCGGACCTCTGGGACCCACAGACAGTTCACGTTTTTGCTGCCTTCCAGCTCCTTAGGGAGCAAAAATGTGGACCCTCTCTGGATTAGCCTGAGGACCGGGTTGGGAAAAACATTGCTCTATGGTAACCCCGCCCACCAAAAAAAAAGTGGAAAATTGAGTGGAAAAGGTCTATATGTCTACGTTTCAAGTTAACAGCAATTACTCAGCAGAAAGAAGATCTTTTTAAACCGATACAGGTGACGCACTTTTAGGGAAAATGAATAAATCAAAGAGTAACAGGAGCTGTACAAGACCACAGTTGATTCTCTTGTGACGGCTCTGGTGGGGGAAATGATGCCGTCGTGTTATGAGTACCTGTGCTACTGAGAACTTCAGGTGAGGTTTTCTGACCTCTATTGCTGTTCTCATGTGAGGTGCCCATGATTGTAAACCGTTAAGACAATTCCCTCAACATAGTATATTTCATTGTTTACACAATTTGCCTGCAGAAATTCATACCTATCATCTTTGCAAATATAGCTAACATTGATCACACAGGTACTTCATTTTAAAAGATATCAAATTCTACACTTTGAAGTATGTCTACAAAAATTGTGAGTTGATATTTGGATAGTTTTAGATATAGTTATCATATTGGCAACTTATATTGCAGTAAATTAACTTGTTGCATGCAGTGAACACCACAGCCATAGCATGTGACTCAGCAGGCTAAGCCTCTTTGCCTGTGATTGCTGGTTTGAGCCCAGCTTCAGCAGAATGGTCATGTATGTGGGCCCCTGAGCAAGGTCCTTAACCCCCAGCTCTATGGATGCGGATACAGGCAGCTGCTCTTTGCAGACAGGGTAGGTAAAAACAAAAAATTCCCCATAGGGATCAATAAAGAATTATCATTTAATTTAATCAAAAATTGGCTAGCAAAACTGATACCACTGTTGGGTCCTTGACCACTGTGTGTCTCATGGAGAGCAAGATGGTGTAAGTGAGAATAAAATTTCCCCATGAGGGGAATAAAGTACACTATTCTATTCAGTAGTTTTCTCTGTGCTCTAATAGGTCAAAATGTCAGCAGAATTAGATGATTTTACTGTACTAGGGATTAAATATTTATGGATTATGATCTGCTTAAGTACATCGTGATATAGTAAAAACTCTGTCCTCAGCTGCTTCTTCCTCTGGTCGCACTTCATATTCATATGAAGGTTATGCAGCTGCCACCAACTGGGGTGAAAACCTTGCTCAAGCAAGAAACACCTACAAACCAGGAGAATCCCAGCACTTAACTTCCAAACAAACAGCTCAGCGTAAATAAGATGAATGTCAGCCCCAAAAACAGCATCAGAAAAGAAATGAAGCAAAGAACTCTGGACACTGCGAGTCATACAGTAAATCAGAGGAGCACATTTGATACCCAAAGAAGAAATCACAGCAAAGCCGATCCAGGCCCCCCTGGCTGTCCAACACACCCAGTCTGTATGGGCAGGGGGCACAAGGACATAACTTTGGGTAGAGCATTGGGGTGGTTGAGGTCTCCACCCATTTAAGGGGATGCAGGGGGTTGTATTGGCAGGTTTTGATTATTGGGAGGGTTACACCCCCCATATAATTTACACCCATGTGTGGATACTTTGTAAATGGAACAGAACTGTATTGTGTATAAAATGTCTGAGCCACAAGCAGTAGATTTACCGTAAGAAAGAGAACACTTTAGTGCAATATAAATGAATCACCAGTTAATTTAATGTTGCGAAGAAAAAAAGTCTATGTATCGTGTACAGCCCATGTGCAACCCATGTTACACAGCCCGTTACATTTTATAATATATTCACATGTTAAACAAAATGACTATGTTATAGCCCAGGTACAATTTTGTTCCTCAATGTACAAACAACTTAATATACCCCCAATTGTACAAAAATGCTCCTCAGAGTTCTTTACTGTACCTTAAATTAGACTACAAAGAATATTTACCTACAGGTAGGGAATAACCGGCAGACTGCTGAGGGTACAGGCCCAGTGACAAGTAATTGTACCCGCAAAGGTACTGTATGAAGTGGCACTTTTTTTCTGACAGTGTATGTCGGCTATAAACGAGCAAAGTTCTGACGCGTTCGGTTTCTTGTTCTTGCAGACAGGTGACACTGACATTAAAAAGTAACACCGTCTACCTCCGCAACAGCTGTAGAGCCACTACGACCAGCAAAAGAAGTACGTGGACAGCGTCCAAAAGGTAAAGTTATACTAATGTGCCGGCATAGCCCTATTTACTTTGCGTGTGGCCAGTTAAAGTTAACATCCTAATCAGACTTTTATCTGGCAACAATATCGGATCATGTTGGCAGGGATCACATAGACATTAGGTTATCTCAAATAGATTATTTACCATGTTTAATTAATGGTAATAAGACGTAAAAATGGACAAGGACGCAGTGGCGGCTCCAGGGGATCCTAAGAAAATGAAGACCATATTTTCTTAAAAAACAGTAATTACTGTATGGTTATAATGTGTTGCTCTTCATGTGTTTATCCAAAGTTATGGTAAGATATATTCCCGGAATTTCTTCAAATTTTTAGAAACATAAAACAATTCAGACTCTTGCGGTCCCCTGATTTTATTTTTTGTAAACATTCTGCCCTCTTTCCTGAATATGCATACAGTATAATGGTCAAGACTGGGCTGTATTCTGCAGTTTCCCAGTCTGATATTAAACAGCTTGATAAATTCCTCATCTAAGGTAAGCGTCATATCGAGTTATTTTCCTGTTTCCACCGAGGTTACGAATGACCATATGCAAAGCTTACTGCACGTCAAGGCTTACTTGAATTACTATGTTTAAAATCCTGAAGTACTTTAAGAATTACAAGTTGCTAGGCTATTACTAGCAGTGAAACACCACAGACACGATGAAAACGTCGCCTAACTTTGAGGTCACAGTGGTTACCTTTTCATGCGACAAACGGAAAGTATATTAGATAATACTGAGCAAAAAGCAACAAGTTTCCATGAGTTGTGTTTGCCTCTACAAACTGTTGGTGGAAATTTTGCAATTAAAGCACCAGGCGGCACCGGGCTGGCTACCGAGAAGTGGTGTTGGCAAAATGTACCAAGGCGGACCCTCCACCCCGGCTGATTTTTTGTTGCCAGCCCACCCCTTTAATTAAGCGAGCTACCCATGTCTTTCGACCCACCAAGCCTGCACACAAAAAACGTTACGATTCGTGTATATACTCCACATTGTAAGGATTACTAGGGCCACCTGGGGAGCCGATCCGAAATCGAGGGGGCTGGTGCCAAACAGACCCTCCTTCCCACCCCCAGGCTCGCCACTGCAACTACAGCAGCTGTTGCAACGCTGTTTGGCTGAAGCCTTCACAGAGCGACCAGGGACTTAAGAGAGCTGAATCGTCACCTGGATATAATTAATGAAATCCTCTAACTACAAAAAGCGCTGTTCCCATTGTGAGGTCCCTGCATTCACTCAGCCAACTGTCCCAAACTAGACACATGACTATCCCCGCTGCATTTTGTAGGTGGACAGGATTTATATCGTGACAGGAGAAACAGGCAGGTTGTACACTGTAGCAGTCATATCTGTTACACAATGAAATCATTCACGACGTTTTTTACCCATATTTAGTCTTTCATCCGTAGTGACGATTCCTTATGTAGGAACAACGCGCGTGAAAATTGAACAGATTTCTTGAATCGAAAGTATTTGTCCTGTCGGTGCTTATCAGCGCAGACGCCCGTGAAAACACAATACAGCAAAGAGGCTGTATATTTAATGAAACGAGCTATTTAATAGTGGGTCCGGTACCAGTAACGTGTTTTGACTGACGGGAGACAGTGTCTGAAGCAGTGAGATGAACACTGATAAGCCTCAGTATGAGACACCGTGCCAGGCGGTAGGATTAATACCGCTCTTTAGGGAAGACAGAAGAAGGTTCTATGTTTTTTATTTTTTATAAGGCGAGCTGTATATGACCAGGCTATTCCTTTACACTTGTTAGTAAATTTCGCACATCTAGGTTATTTATTGTGGGCGCGCATCACATTTGAGGTGTCATAAACAGTCTACACCTGGTTACGTCACAGCTGTAGATATCCCGCTTGGGTGACAGCGACTGTCTGGATTGTACTGGCATGTCCCACTCCACCAACTCTCTCTCTCTCTCTCTCTCTCTCTCCACACACACACACACACACACACACAGCGAGAGAGAGAGAGAGAGAGAGAGAGAGAGAGGGCATCTCTCCCTGCCGATCCACACAGCTGCGTTGGGAGTAGGCAGACCGGTCAACAGAAGCTGTAATAAACAAGCACGCACACATAAATGTTCTCGCACTTGAAATGCAAGACAGCTAATTTCGGAGTCACAGTTATCGCACTCTAACAGAAATGAGGAGATGGACGGACGTGTAGGAATAACAGCGACAGTCTCTGAGGAAATAAGTAGATTAATTCTTTTTTAAGCAAACTGAAAAGCAAAACAGTTTTCGCAGTGATGACAAAGAATAAATAATTTAAGTCTTCTTGAGAAGAGACGGAAGCTATGGCATTTCGGAAGGCACTATATTTGACTTGCTATTCAGACATCTTCGGAAATAAAAGGGGACTTCTGTGTGTGCGTTACTGCGATCGGGCGGTAAGGCACACAGTTTGACAGTCATAATATTCTCTCCACAGGACAAAGACAGTCATAGTCTGCACATCAAGCAATACAGATCAATGAGGAATGCGAGAGTGATTTGTGGTCCTATCCAGACGGAGTTAATGAAGCCCTCGGCGGTAGCATGCGTCTCCACGATCCCAGCGCGCAGTCCTTGAGGCTCGTCTTTCTGCTGATCTTTGTGATGGGGGTGGCACCCTCCCCGGTTTTCACCGCGGGCTGCCCGGACAGATGCGTGTGCGACGAACAGCTCGTGGTCCAGTGCTCCGGGCAACACCTGACTGAGTTTCCCCTCAGCCTACCGCTAGCCACCCGCCAGCTCATCATCTCCAACAATCTGATTAGGGAGCTTCCAGCACTAGAGCTCAACTACTTGTCCGACTTAGTGTACCTGGACTGCAGCAACAACTCCCTCACCGAGATCGTAGAATCCACCTTTGGGAACCTCCGGAAGCTTGCATTCCTAGACCTGTCCTTTAACGCGCTGACGGTGGTAGACGACAGGACTTTCAGTGCGTTGGCCGGCCTGGTGATGCTGAGGTTGACGGACAACCCCGGTCTGTCGGAGGTTCACCCGGAAGCCTTCGCGGAGAACACGGGGCTGCAGGTGGTGGACATCAGCAGGAACAACCTGACCCTCCTGAACATCACCTCCTACATCACCATGCCTGCCCTTCGCACCCTGGGCTTGAGCGGCAACCCGTGGCGCTGCGACTGCGATAACGAAGACCTCTGCCTTTGGATGCAACTCGAGCCATTCAGGTTTCAAGGTGAGAAAAAGGTCCCCTCCGCTCCAATCCCGACCCCTTCCGGCATCAGCCTCTAAAACTTTTCGGAATAGCAAGAATGACCTCCAAAATTACATTGCACTAAACGCGTTAAAATCCGCCCGCAAACCGTACGCATGTCACGCTCGGTAAACGTGTTTTTATAGTGAAGTGCAGTGATTGTTTTAAAAACAGACTTTCTAAGGTGAGATTGTTTGTGTGTTCAAGAGGACTAGAGTCGGAACACCAGTGTTTAAGGAATCGTTGCCAAGAATAATTGCCAGTCAGTAAAAACTTGATCTCTCTTGTTCCTGCTGTGGGACAGAGGGGTCATACAGATCTGTATTTGCAGTGCCAAAGTGAACAGTTGTACTTCAAATAAATGCCACATAAGTGTTCAAGGGAACTAATTTGTGTGCTTCGTTTCAGACTTATAGGGATCAGTACATCCGTGTTTATTATAAACGCGTCAGATTAGATAAGCCTATTTGTGTTTCCTTATTTGCAACTGTGTACCATATAATTTAGGAATTGGTAGGACACCACAACATAAACACGTAATTTTACCTATTATTAGTTGTCCAAGCATTATTAGCTGCAGGATCCCAATTATTATTATTATTATTATTATTATTATCGTAATAATAAGGTGGTAATGGTAGCAGTAGGCCTAAAAGTCGTAGTAGTAGCCTAGTCTAGACTCGTGCTTTTTTCTCGAGATAAGATAAAACATTATTCATCCCAGGGTGATATCTCTTAATTGTATTTGTTAGCCACAACTTTAGTAGGTAGCAGTGGAATCTGTGCTAGAAAGAATGGCACGGTGCGCCGTGGTAAAATATAGAGAGATGCACGTGTTTGTCGTGGCTTATGCAGCGCTAAGCGGAATCGTTTTAAACGTTCCAATACGGACGCGGCCGAAGTGATTTTCCGGAGCGCGGTTATCGGCACATGCATGAGGACCATTGGAAATCATCCCAGGAAATGAGATAAATCCGTCTTCATTGGTAAATGGTGGTAAATTCGGCTACTGAGTTATGACCTTATTTCAACGTTAAGTCTTAAGACAGCTGGTAGTGGGTTAACATAAAGAGCTCTGCTGTTACACGCTGGTGATTATATCGCCGCACAAACAAATAAATCACTTTGGGTAAATGTGTTTGCCAAGCAGCTAAATTATCCATCCATCCATCCATCTTCCAACAGCTTATCCAGTTCAGGCTCACAGGGAACAAATTAGCGTAACTGAGGTCAGTCGGCCCAGTAACGGTTTTATTTTTCTTTATTCCTTATCTGAACGTGCTGCTATATTTTGTTACATCGTAGTAGGAACTTCCTTAACAAATAATAATAATAGGTTACATTTATATAGCGCCTTTCATAAACCCAAGGTCACTTTGTAAGGATGAGGAGAAAAAAAAAAAGATAAACATCTAAGCAGTTCAGGAAGAGAAATGTTCATTAAACAGGAAGGTCTTTCAGTCAGAATGTGGAGCAGTCAAGGAGAGAACATTCTAGAGTTTGGGGCTCTGGCATGAAGGACCAGCCTCAGTGACACTGACGGGCGGCTTTGAGGAGCTCGGCCGAGCGCGGGAATGATGGTTAGAAGGGAGAGTGTGACATTGCGTGACATTCAGGGGTGACGGCGTTTGCCCGCTGGCTGCCGAGTACATAAGGTGGGGTTATGGGGGGGTCAGCTTAGTATGCGCAGATGGGCAGGAGTAGGACGGCCAGCGAGGCAGTCGCTGGATCAGGAAGAAGGGAGCCACTTCGCGGAATTAGAGCGTGTGAGTCACGCTGCTGTGGTCTACGTGAGTCAAAGCCCATGCTGTGGTCTACGTGAGTCAAAGCCCAGCAGGCTGGGGGGGGGGGGTTACTGTGGTGTGCATTAACTGGGGGATCTTCCTCCCCAGCTTCATCTAACCAACCCCCCCCCATCTGTTGATGTCAAGTAGACCTCACCAAGCTACTGGGATACACCTCCCTTGCTCACCCAGGTGTGTGCGGGTATCGTGGGGTCCAGGCGGGTTTGCACATGCCATCTCAGTTTCATTAGCCTTGCTCCGCTGGGGTCTGCCTCCTGTGGGGGGGGGATTAAAACGTAGCATGCTAGCAGGTTAGGGGCAGCACTGGAGGATGGGTCAATCCACTGCACACAGGAAATGACGTCCCTTTGTAGGGAAGCGGGAGCACCATCGACCGCGTTAAACACCCCACACTGCCCTCTCCGACTCGACGGCACCGAAACTCAGATTCCTTTCAGTCAGGGAAGTAAGATTGTGATTATGTAACAGGGAGTTTACACAGATGCTCTGGTTTGCACAGACCCATCTTCTGGAAAGCTCCCAGTAACACAAAGGTCTTTGTAATGGCTTCACACAGGGTGGTGTTTTGTTTCTTTGGTGCGATGGTCCTGGGGGAGATGTACGCACCCGCATTGCGCAGTTTCGGGTCAGGGCTTCGGAGACCCCGGCTTCCTTTTGCGCGTTACATTCTGCCGGGGGTGTGACTCGACACGTTTAATCTGCCCCGCCTCTTCACGCCAGGCAGGCAGGAAGTCATGTGCCTGGTGACAGCTGATGTGGAATCTGACAGGCCATATTGAGTTACGGGGAGCGTTACAGGTATTACGAGAAAATGTTTTGGCACGTTTGTTTCTCGGTTATTGTTTATTAATGACTTTTTTGCTCTGCTTGATCACCTGAAGCTAGAGGGTTACTGCTGTATAGCATTCATACTGTAGCTCTTCAACATTGCATTTTCATCATACGAAAGATGGTCCTGGTCCCAAATTATGATGGCCCTTTCAGGTATATTTTGCTTCAGGAACCAGGTCAGGCCATGAAAGCTAAAGGTGGGCCAGAATTTTCAAAAATTCAAAATTCTTCCTTCAAAAATTAAATAATGAAAAATAAGCCTGCAACTGGCTGACATCTGCCCAGTGCTGGGTTGGGCCGAGCTTATTGTTGGGTGTTCCAGGTCGGAAGGTCAGGATGTTCCGGAACCTTCTCATTACGTGATATGCTCACAGCCGCTGTCACTTTTTCGCCAAACCTCCCAGGAAACGAGGACAGTGACACAGCTTTCGTTCCAGACACCCGAGCGCTCGGGCCAGCGGCTGTGTGAGAGGAGTGACCCGCTGGGCACAGTGCAGGGCAGGAGGGCTGCCAAGGCCGGGGGAGGGGGGCCTCGCACACCGGTTCGCCTTAAAAATTCATAGGACTGGAAACTCTGAGGGCGCCAGGGCCTAGCAAGCAGACGAAAAAGGATCAACACATTGTGCTGGTGATCAGGTTACCTGTTAGATAACCCCACCGCGACAGGCGACGTGCTCCCCGCTGTTTGTTTATCAGCTGCATGCTTCCCCCAGTGTGACACTTCCGGGGGCCGCTGTCGATCCTGCTTGGAAGGGGAGCGGCCCAGAGCCGGCCGAGGACCACTTCATGGGCCTGGGGGGTTCATACCGAAGCAGACCCAGTCAGGCATTCATTTATACGGGACAATACACATGAGCAGCAAACCTAACATTAAGCTAATTATCCTTTATTTTTAATGACCAAGACTTCTCTCTGTTTTAATGTCACTTACCTTTGGATGGACGGATGGACAGACAGATACATAGGTAGATAACGCTTGACTAAGTTCACTGTGGTGTTACACCCAGGCAGATCCTGTATATTTGTGTCCACCTTCATTTCCTGGACCCAGGGGATGTGGGGGGGGGGGGGGGGGGTGAGGTGCAGCACCTCTGCACTCCTGACCTCAGCCATGGCACCCTGCCTTCATCATGGGCCACGTCCACCCCCCACCTCTCCCCTAGCACAGAGGATTAGCATATGCAATTACACAATTCGGGAAGAGAGGGCGGGGAGGAGGGGGGGGGGCGTTAAAAATAGCAGCGTTTACAGTACAGCTGAGCCTATGCATTTGAAGAAAGCCGATGAGATGTTCTGCCTGGGGGGGCAAGCAATGCTCTAGAGAGCTGAGTAGAGGCAGGGAGCTGAGTGTGGGTGAGGAGACAGAGGTAGGTGGCTGGGTAGAAGCCTGTCTATTCTCTACCTGGGGGGGTGAAAGCCTATAGGCTGTGTTAGCACCAGCAGCATGCGGCCGGCCCAGAAGCAGAAGGACCCTCAGGCCTAATTTTGGGACGGCCGAATTAGAAACTCCCATGATGAGCTGCGGCGTTTCAGGCGGTCGATGGAATGGAAGTGACCGCAGGCTAGTATCTGAAAGGAAGGGCGAGAGCGCAGAGTGGCCAGTTCTCGCCGTTCAAGACCGTCTGACATGGATGGATGGTCTGTCAGGTGAGATAAAGGCACCCCATGGCACCCAGAGTGCAGTGACGTGTCAGGCCACAAACGGCGCCCCCCACAGCCAGAGCTGTGAAACAGCAGATTGCTGGCTTTCAGAAACAATCCCTCAAAAATTCCAGTGTCCTGGAGAGAGATTTATTTTTACATATTAAAAAGGATGAGCAATAGTTGTAATAGAATATCAACTGGAAAGGACAGAATCATTTGGAGATTCCAGCATCCAGGACAGACATGTAACTTTACATATTCAAAAGGATGAGGCGTAGTGATGACAGCAGAGCATTAGATGGAGAAAATGAAGGAGAGTCCAAAAGAGATTTACTTTGATGTGAAACAACTGGATAGCTGTAGTGATTTATTTATTGACACTAAATGTCACGCGTTTTAAAACTAGAATCTAAATAATTTTTGCCTGCAGGACTCGGGTGAGACTTTGCCCTTTCAGTCTGTGGGCTGTTTGCTTTCTGATTGCGCTTCCTGTCCAGCTTCTCGGTGTCCTAAGCGCACAAGAAACCCACAATGCTAACAGGCAGAAAAAGAGGGATACAACAGATTCGGATTGACAAAAATAGAAGCGTGCACCGCCCTTTGCCACAACGAGTGTGTGTGTGTGTGTGTATGTGTGTGAGTGTGTGTGTGTGTGAGTGTGCGTGTGGGTCGTCTCTCTTCTCCCTGATGAGGGCTCTGATGTGCTGGGTAGCTCTTCAGAGTAACGTTCAGAAAAGAAAAAAAAAAAAACACTCCATTGGCCACAAGAGCTCTGTGAAGCCGTCGGGAGAGACACAGATTTAAAGGGACGGAGCCCGAATCCATGCTTTATTCTGTTTATTTCCCCTCTTTGGGAGAATGACATCTTTTAAATGAATAATTCTTTTTAAAAACGAGGTATTCGCAGAATAAGTGTGTGTGAGACGTATTTATGGAAATGAAGAGGATGGCAAAAGCAGTGGATAATTTCAATGTCAGGACCGTGCCAAGCGGTGATAGAGACGGGGGGTTGTGCTGTATTTTAGGTGCCCTGCCTTGTGCCAGCGCCCCTCTGGTTGGTCATTTGAAGGTCCTGCTCTGCTCCAGGGGGTTTTACGTGACACCCACCCTCCCCCGACATTGCTTTAATGACACGGCCAGCCTGCCACACCACGTTAGTACTGGGCACTTTTAATAATAACAATGGGGATGGAGCACTCGTGGGTAAAGCCCCCAGGCAGCAGCTGGGGGGGTATGAAGACGTCGACTTCTCGCACAAAGCCCCCGAGTTGCTGCCAGCCACCGACGGCACGTGCCTGCAGAGACAAAGCAGAGATCTGGCTGTGCCGGCTACCTCCATCCTCGGCAAAAGAAACGGCCCCGTTAATGTCTCTGACTCAGATGCCGTAGATCCATGATTGAAGGCGGCGGCCATTTGCCCAATGGGGAGCCCTTTAAAAGAGTAAAGGGAGGCCACTTACATGGGAGGCACACCTGTCGAGACATGCCCTGTTTTACTCACGTTTCCCCAGTAAGAAGTAGCGGAAGTACGTCATGCAATAAGGCGGTTCTGGAACTTCGCGCATCACTGGCCCATGTGACCTAACACTGCCTAGGTGAAGGGGGATTTACATAGCTTGCAGTACCAGGTTCTAGCCACAGTGGCACAGTAGTTAAGGATCCGACCTTCACTCATAGCCTGTATCCAGCAAACAGAGAGCAGCTCTGAGACAGAGAAGCATGGTATAAGAATGACTGTCCACTCACAAACAGCTCGATCAGCTGCTGTCAGTCAGATTATACACTAAATTAAAATGACAGACTTGCGATTCCCTTTTATTCTCCCTAGTTATTATTGTCAAGGAGAAACAGTAACTTTTTAATATTAAAGTACTGGGTCACCAGTAATGGGCAGACGCTGTATGCATATTTATCATGGCGTTGAGCAGAGCTTTCAGTTAGCGTAACAGCATTGTGAATTAAAATGGGCACATTCCATTCTTCCATGTGAAGGATTACTTTCCATTTTCCATGTTTAATTTGTAATCTTTAAATATACATCCCTCCCTGTATGAGTATGACAAGCCATTCTCCTCATAATTGCTTTTTCAAACGCTGCCGGCTTCTAAGGATTCTCCGCCCTCTTGCACCCAAGACAGTCTGACGTCTGTCGATTCCTGATATTTGGACTCCACCCATTTAACCCCGGTCTGGCTGCTAGGTTGGCCTCGACGATGGCATCCTCACTTTGTGATTATAGATGTGATTCAGAGATGAAGATCTATCTGTGTCCGTCACCGTTACGAGCCACGGGAGATCAATAAACCCATTACTTCTGGTAATATGCAGATTAAAATTATGACTTTCTTTTATCTGACCATTAATGCTCGAGATTTCGAAAGCCTTCCACACGGACCCAGTGGAAGCTGTGTGTTTATTTGCTAAAAGGTGCCTCTGTGGCTAAGAATAGGAGGGACAGCGATTTGCCAGTTTGTGTTGATCTCAGGAGGAGCTTATTCACTCATTGGGTCCGAATGGGCCATGTTCCGCGCCTCCATTGTCAAGGCGGCTGATCGGAGCTGTGGCCGTAAGGTGGTTGGTGCTT
>JAODJW010000043.1:16749937-16761273 GCA_026777045.1 Hyperopisus bebe
GGACTCAGTCCCCAGCATCTCCATTGTGACAAGAGACTCACCATATGCAGCCTGAATGTTTGGGGGGGGGCAGTATGCCTGTGATCAGAAGGTTACTGGTTCAAATCCAAGGGGTACCAGTGTGATTTCAGCACTGGGCCCCTAATCAGGACCTGCACCCCCCGCAAAAATATGTTGCTTTGGATATAAGCATCTACAGAATACAGATTATACAGATCTACTGTCCATTAGGGAGCATCTACAGATTTTATATGACAGATTAGGAGTAGACATCTTTGCTAAAACATAGATATACATTTGCCCTGAAATTCCTTAAAATAACACATAACACTGCTTGGGAGGATATTTTGGGGACTATTAGTAATGAGTGGTTTCTTGGGGTATCTGTGTGCTTAAAGGGTTCAAGCCTCCAAATGACATAATATCATAGGCAATGATATGACTGATATTTTTTTACATGTACAGCTTAACGCACGTAAGCGTCACACCTGAGCTCTTCGGTACTTTAGCCCCACCCACTCTGGCTGGGCTCTGCTCTGTTCTAATAATAACATGAGCTCATTTACTGCATGCATGTAAGTGCCTAGTTACACTTACCTCATTATGATGCGTTGCGTGTTCCGCCATGCTGAGCAATTGTTACCTTCGCTGGCATTCTTGTGTATCTGTCTCACCCCTTTGGATGTTCCAGCTCTTGTCCTGCGCTCTGGATTTGGTGCCGCCTTCCGAGTTGCCAGCTTCCTCCCTGTGACGCACTGCCTGTCTCTTGACCATGTTATTCAGTGTCTACCCTGTTTGGCCAGGCTTTAAACTGGTTGTCCACGTTTGGACTATGGCTGTTTTTGGGAAAATAAGTCTGTCGCCTCCAGAGGTGGGAAATTCAGGCCTAGGGAGTAGAAGTCCAGACCAAGATTTAGTTTCAATCAACCAGTTGAGTATTCTAACTGTGACTCTTTATACTCAAGTGGATAGATCTTCTCTCGTCATTGTGTGATACTGAGTGTATGTAACATGTATCACGTTATATATGCTGAAATATCTATTTTCCCCATTACATGACAGCAATAAAACTCATATTTAATAGGATTATTACAAGATGATAGCAGAGATCTTTTTCATGCTGAATTGGATTATATTGCTTCATTAGCATTAAATCGAGAACTATGGCTCAGCTGGTAAGATGTATTTTTGCTGTTCATTCTTCTTTCCACATTGTCAGCCTTTGATCTGCATTTCCTTCTTTAGTTTAATTCCTAGCGTCTGCATTTGAATGTTGCCATTTCCATACACCCTCGTGTTGCCGCATGGGCTTGATGGGGGGCTTTCTCTCTGTGCTTTGCAGACCAGGGGGTGACTCTATGCCAAAGCCCCCAGGACATGGTGGGGCTGCGACTGGCGGATGTGGGCTACCAGCTGCGTGAGGACTGCCACCCGGGGCTCGACTACTGGGACTACGTGTTCCTCACCGCCGTGGGCATCGCCATCTTTTCAGCGGGCACCATATCCGCTTGGGTCATGGGAGTGGTGTTTGTGCTCTATGAGCGTTACTTCGAGAAGAAGGACGATGATGAAGAGGGTGAGGCGGACGATTTCGAGGGAGATAGCCCTCGAAATGGGGACGTCAAGCCCAGCAAGAACGTTTGACAGCCCCGATCAGCAGAGGTGGGGCTCAGGTCAGGAGATGGGATTCACAAGTCTTGAAGCGTGCCTTGATGTCATGGAGACTGGGAGAGGGAGAGGTCTATCACGTCCTCTGAGACGGTACAGTCTGCCTGTTAGAGGCCATTCTTCCCACAACTTGGTTATGATTCTTTGTTTGTAAACAAAAAGCAAGCATTATCAAAGACCCCATCATCATGGCTGTAGGTTAACCTTGCCCCGAGGAGTCCTAAGTAGGCTTGCTGTTATCCATGGTGGCTAAGAATGAGGTTTCTCCACATTTCTTTCTCACAAAGCAGCAAATGCCTTTGGAGAATTTGGAAAGCTATTCAGATGGTGTGAAGACGCCCAAAAAGAGCCCTACAGAATGAAGGAAACTATTGGTTTGAAGATGTTTCTTGTCAAAACACATCTCCAAAGATCCAGTAATTGGTCATTTATATGTGGGTTGGTTCTATAAAGCTAAATTAGCTCCCTATTGTAATAAATCCCTGTTCAAATCTTATTTGCTAGGGTATTCACAAATGTCTTCTTCCATCAAGACTAAATTGTCTCCCCAAAGAATAATGGGCTTCCAATCCATTAGGAAGCAGTCAGGTTTGCCCTGGGTTATTAATGACACCATACCTAACAAAAATGGCATTGGAACAAAATGTCATAGAGAGTCATTGAGTCTAGACAGCAGTGAATGAGAAGTTATTGATCGATTCCAGGTAATTTGGGCTGGACAAGGTTGAACGGCTCTCATTGATGCTCCACCCGTAGCCTTATGTTCATGACGTAATTCTTCAGCAATAATGTCACAAGCATGAGGGTGTGCAGGAGGGGAGCTTAACACCAGTCTAGGCTAAGCTGGTTTTACCACAGGTAAAGATTCTTCGAAATGTCATGGAACACATTGTCTGAGGGGTTAGCAAAATCAGGAATCAAATACAGTTCAATCCCACTGTACCTTAGCCACTGCTAATGGGCTCAGCTCCTCACAAATGCTACAGAGAAGCTGTATCTATTGTGCATGCTTATCCTGGCCAGACTCAGAAGCAATGACAGCACTGAAGCTCCTGTACTTGGATTTCTGCAGCACTTTCACCGAGCCTGTGAATCAGCGATAGGGGCCAGACAAGCGGATCAGAATCCTCCAGAACAAGTGGATCTTTCATACAGTAGTGCTTACGAGATCCTTAGAGCACAGACAAAAGCAGAAAATGGTACCAGCTGAAAGTACCGGCTTTGTGTGCGGTGATCACAGCGACGGCCCTGCATGGCTGTAGTTTTTGGGTTTTGCTGCCCATCACAGAGATCATTATTAATAAAGCAATAATGGGCAGTACTCAGTCACCGGAAACCCCGCCCTCTCACAATGAAGCCTTTGCTCTGTCCCGCCCCCCCCCAGGCTAAGTGCACGTTTCATTGGCTGACTGGACGTGGCAAGACTCACCAGAAACTCAGGGGTTTCTCACTGTTTGACAGTGGCAATGCCTGCATTGTAAAAGGCACTTTATCACGCATCTCGAATGGAAGCCTGTGTACTTGTGCAAGTTTGTAATAATAATAATATTAATAATAATGACGATAATGCTAGTAATGATAATAATAATAATAATAATAATAATGTAATCATATTTTTTTGTAATTTAATGGGGCTACAATTAACAAGTTGAACCGGTGACTGTTCCTTGTGTCTTTTAGATCTAATCTGTCTTATGCTAAAGTAAAGCTCTGTGTATATGGATATGGTCTAACTGTGTGTTTTCACTGGTGAGTTAAAGCTAGCCAGGTGCTGCAGTGGGGGGGGGGGTGTTTGGGATTTAATTTCTTGTACAGGCAGCCCCCAGGGTACTAACAAGATTTGTTCTCTAAGTCTGTTTTTAAGTTGAATATGTAGGAAAGTCGGAAAAATAATAATACAGTATATAACAACAACAATGATAGTAATAAGTATAATATAGTATATAACAACAATGATAGTAATAATAATAATACAGTAATAATAAAAGTAACTACATACAGTACTGTACTGAACGTCAAGCCGATGATCTGCAGAGGCCACGCAGTATCTCCATGAACATCACAAACTGCGCGTGCATTCATTACTATGAACTATTGTGTATAACTCAGATTTTCACTATAATATGTTTTATGGCACTCTGTCTGTACATAAGAGTAATGTTGGGTATTCCACCCTGGTGACTGCCTGTATATTATTTTATACGTATGATATGTATGTTTAGAACATATAAATCAACTGAATGCCATCAGGCAACCTGCACAAACAGAAGTGACAGAAGAGCTCTGTACGCCCCAATGGAGAGTGGTCACATGGAAGGTCCCCGTTGGCCTTGATCGGCAGCCAGTGAGCGGAAAACGCCGGCAGATGATGTGAGAGCGGCACGCAGGAGCTGGGCCGCCTGCGTGGGTAGAGATGCTCTTTGGCTCGCGGCGGAGGATGCGCGCCGCTCCGTCGGTGGTGATACCCGACGTTGTGACCTGCCTGATCTTTTGCATGCCCCCTCAGTGCACGCACTTACTTGCATCCGGGCCCGACTGTGCGGATATGTAAGCGGCAGCACCCCGAGCGCTCTGCTTCCTAAACACGCCGATTGCACGCTTGTGGTTACTCCATGTTTCGATGCCAGCGACGTCATTGTTCAGTGAGAGGGATTGCGGTTCCTCATTTAGCCGCGTCTGGGAGTGCGTCTGCCTCTTGTTGGAAGCCGGCAGTGGCCTTAGGGGAGACAAAATGACAGAGTAAATTGCAGTAATTAGAAAGCTGCTTCAGATCAATGCAGGAGCCTTTTAAATTCTGTGGTTGGTTAGCAGACTCTGCTGGCTGCATCTGTGGGACAGACAGAGGTTCTGGCAAGTGGGGTGACCTTGGGAGGATTTCCTGAGGCCATGGGCCATGATGTAGCTGCTTAATATCTGAAGCCCGGGATCCTGAGGGAACAGGGCCAAGAAGCAGGAACACAGGGAACACGGGGAAGCTTGAATTCGTCCTCGAGTGCATCAACGACTGAATAAAAACACTCTGAGGTAATAAAGTGAGGAATTACAGGAGATTCCCCTCCTATGACACCTGAGTGTGGCGTCCCTCCGAAATAGGGTTTTCCTTCCAAATGAATCCCAAATCTTTCACCTGAGCTTGAAGCTTAAAAAAACATATTCCTGTCAGCTTCACTGGACATCTCTGGGAAAACATGCTTACAAAGGCTGTTTGTAGGTAGGATTTAGGCCATAGCGACAATTCTCATATGGTCCAAATCAGATCTGCACTGTTATTAGTCTGCTGTCTTTGGCCAGAACAGATTAGGAAATACTGGGGGGGGGGTACTGGGAATTGCAGCAGTTTATTCATTTTTTGAATTCTGACGCTTATCTTCTTCTCACCGTGACTAAGCCGGAATTACTTTTCCTCCGTCAGATTAGCCACTCACACAGCCTGGACAGCAGAATGAATTCCCATGGTGCACTGGGAGCCTGTCATGTCTCTCTGAATGGGCATTGGGGGGGGGGGACAGAAATGGTTTCATGCGATAATGCGAAGCAGGTTAGCAGAGGCTCTGGCCTTTGACATCGTAAGGTCTCCTCAGAGTGTCAGAAAAGCTGTACTTCAGATGACACTGCCGCCCGGCTAGTAGAGACCACCTCTATGCGTGTGATGCTGTTGCTGAAACACACTGCGGCCTCTGTGCCTATGTCCACTGTTTTCTGCGCACCCCCCCAGGGCCCCTCCCCAATAGCCATATACCTACCTGGGTCACTGTCAGGTCAGGAGTGTGCTCACATCAGCGACCCTGTGACATCCACCGCAACGGCTTCTCATCTCACTAGGGAATCTGTAACCCAAGATGCAGGTGGGGGCTGCTCAGCCTTTTGTTTTTGTTGGTCAACAGTGTTACTTTAAACCTAAGTAACTTATACAGTGACTATCTATTAGGAGTAATACGGTACGACTTTTTGGCCTTTCTTAACCCTGGGACCCCAAAATGAAAAAAGAGACCAATGGCACCTTATCCACTAATGCATGATCACATAAGTGAGTGGGGGGGCTTTAACATTTCTTGCTCCCCCAGGAAATAAAATTCACTTTCACATTTTTGTGGACCCTCTGCAACTACCCTCACGTCTTTCAGGGGTTTAGGACCCCAGCCACATTTTGACTGCAGGGTTTGTGTAGCTGGCAGTGCAGACAGCAGAGGTTCTAGACCATTTCAACTGGGGGGGGGGGCAGACTGGAGCCAGTTGCTCTGTTAGGGGGCCAGATGCATTTGACCTTAATGTCCTCCATGTATTACTTACACTGGACTGCCAGCATAAAGAAGCAAAAGACAATTTTGAAAACTGACAAGTTATTCACGCAATGCTTTGCAGTCACATTTTGCAGTTTTCACAAATATGTAGCTCACTCTTGTTTTGACTGCCTTGTTTCCACAAACGATAATTTTTTTCTGTCATTGCTTTTCATCAAATGAAGTGACTCGACCATCTTGTGCACCCTCGTTAAGAGTCTGTCAAAAGAGTCTTTTCAAACCCAAGTAGCAGAGATATTTAGGGGGGCCATTAGGGGGCCATGTGTATGCTGTCACGGGGGCACCGGCCTCGCCTGGGGCCCCACCCCCCAAAACCATCCCTGAGCACAGAGGCAGAATGTGTAGACGGCCTCGGTCTCGTTTGTGCGTCCAAATGGCCTTGGCCTGTTCTGCGCATGCGGTCAACTTGTTCTCGGTGTGCAGACGGCCTCGGTTACATTTGCTTGCGCAGACGGCCTCGGTTACATTTGCGTGTGCAGACGGCATCTTCTGCACATGCAGGTGGCTTCAGTCGCGCCTGTGCATTTTATACAGCCTCCTCTGCACATGCAAACAGCCTCAGTTGCCTCTTTGTGTGAGGATGGCCTCTTCCCCGCATGCAGATGGCCTCAATCACGTCTGCATGCCAGCTCCATACTGTCTCCCATCAATAAAGGTCACAGGGTGAAGGTCGCGTCCGCCGTGCGTCACTCTTCCAGCTGGGGAGTTTGTGCTTCTTGCCATCTGCACCACCCCAGTCTCCCGCGTTTGCCCGTTCTCCTCCGCTGCCTTTGCACACGTGCTTTCTCGTGTTCTTTCCGCTCGGCACGCAACACTGACGTTCCTGACCAAGGGCCCTTTAGCGACGGGCAGTGTTGGGAGTGGAAAGGTGAGTGATGGCCTAGGCAAGGGGGAGGGGCCTAGATTCCAGATATTCCTGGTCAATGCCCAGTCACCGCGCCTCGTTGCTGTCCACAATGTGCGTGGGGGAGGGGGGCATGTAAAACAAATGAATGGGCTACAACAATCTCTGTTCCTAGTTCCTGATGTACAAAAGATCCTCCATCGGCTGACACACACAGGCATACCTACAAGGATGACAATTAATATTAAAATGCGGGGGGGGTGAACTGTAGAGGGGCTATCAATTTTACAGCAGCTCCTGCAGTGTTATTCTGTGGCTCATGAAATAACAAGACCCTCCTTTCATCTCACAGAGGGAGGAAGACAAGTGTGCATATCCACTGACACAGACTAGTGGATAAGCAGATAGACACACTCACAGGAAGTGAGCTCCCTTGGGATTCTGCGTGAATAACAGGTAAGTAAATAAAATGAAGATCATATGATCCAGCCCTCAACAGACATGGGAAAAGGTGTTTTGTTCTCCCCAGAAGCAAACACAACAGTCTTAGTACAGACCAGAGTTTGACCTCCATTCCCTGATATGTGACCTCTGTCGTGCGGTCTGCACTTGATTAAGAAAGACCCACATTTTACAAGATAAGAACATCCATGCATACTAAAGATAGGGCTCTCTAAAGATAGGACACATTACCTGAGGACATGAAAAAAATGCCTTTCAGTTTATAATTCATTGCACGTTTTATAAATCTGTAAAGCCAGAGAGACATTTGCTGCCTTGACACATCTGTTTCCAAACGCAGCAAAACCCCTTACATTTCACTGTTTTCATAATTAACAGAGAGTGAACCTTGAAGCACTGTTGTCAAATAAAAACCAGCTAGTTTACAATATAGATGCCCCCCGCCAAAGGAAAAAAAAAAAGTCTGGACTTGACCTTGATATGATATAGATGCTTGTTTCATTTTGAAGGAAAAAGCTCATTCTGCACAACTGACAAACACTGACACTGTGCATTTCAAGTCAAGAGTACAGAAAATGGAAGCCTTGAAATATTAATAGTGCAATGGTGTGCAATGTCATTCACACAACATAAAACTGAGATGAATCAGCATCCATGAACATTGAATTGCCACCATTTGACAAGCAATCTCTTCTATTCTAATACAGCATGAAAATGTGGTATGCACGTGTAAACAAAATCCCTTGATTAAATGGTGTTAAACAAGAATATTTCAACAGAAACATTGTGACATATATGCTTGCTTCATCTCCTGTTTCATAGTTTCGGAAGATCGATTGTTCCTGCGTTCACTCAGCATTACGGATCGAACCTCCTTAAAAGCAGCCTAGAGTACCTGAACAGTACCTGTCCCATTTTGACGTTCTAAGTGCCCATTATTGATGACCGAAATTTATTGAGGGGGCCACCGCCACCCACCCGTCAAGCAACTGAGTCCTCAGAAAGTCTGTGCATTGCACTACTGTAACGATTGAGCCCTTTCTGGAACGGTAAATCCATGGCCGTACACCGATTTCTAGTGTTTCTCCTTTACTGAGATATGCCAGCCCAAACTCCTGGTACCATCCCAGAAACGCAGGAGACAAAATTTAGACCCCTGACCCATATTTTTCTGCCCCGGATCCCCACCCACCGTCACCCAGGCTTACGTGCGCGAGCCTGGCACTTGGAGAGGCGCTTTTATCTCCGGCTGCCCCCGGGAGATGATTCGCCCTCCGAATATACCAGCTTTAAACAAGTGCGCCGCATTTCTCGTTAAAAACATATTTATCATAAGAAATGTTTCACATTTCTGCCTGGGTACCCGTGCTTTGAATGGGACACGGAGACTGTGACCCCCCTCTCCTTACATTTCCACATGCAATTCACTTAATGTACAGTACGAAGGAAGGACATTAATGCCGCTAATTATGTTCCTTGAATTAGGGTTTCGAGAAAAAAATAAAGAATTTCTATCCGATCGGGATGTATGCATGTATGTTTGTTTGTATGTACATGTATGTATAAATGAATAAACAAACATATAGAAAGAAAAAGAAAGAAGGAAGGAAAAAAGAAAGCACAGTTGCTATGCTACTGACAACATTTTAAAAGTGAGGACAAAAGCTTTTTTTCCCTCAAAATATATGCGTAATTGTAGGCTGGTTAATACAGTGTGGGTGCAACTCTATCTACCGATAGCATTAAACGCCAGATCATTGACAGAATATGGTATGACTACTTAGTAATCTGGCGCTGTGTATGAATATATGATGAGACAAGCGCCCCGTAACCATTGCTGAAACAACGTGTATCGCATTCAAAGTGCTGAAAAGGGTTAAACGGGACGGGCATGGAGAAGCTGTACCTCGATGAGATGGGAAAAAGTGGTTTAAGGCAAATAATAAATTTATTCGATGCTGCATATTTTACTAGAAACTCCAGAAATTTGCACTGTGCTTATCTGTGAGTATGAGTCTGAAAATACACATTACTGAGATTTATTACTTAATGATGGCCTCATGTGTGACAGAAATGAAATATAGCCTACATTGGCGAGCCGTTAAAATATGCATTTCTATATTTTTATTATGCAATTATAACATTTATTTGTGTATGTAGGCTATAGCCAGGGGCAAGAAAATATAGGCTACAGTATTGTGCCTGTTTTACTGCTGCAGAGGAGCCCAACTACAGTAAACACCAATGATACATTGTAAGGTCTGTACGGATCACATAGGACGCTTAATGTAAACCTGGAGCAGAAAAACATAAATGGAAATGAGTGAAAATCGATAGCTCATAAATTCCTAGGCCAGCCCCTTAATCTGCAGCCCCGGCATCACAAACGCAAAGGCTTTGGAGTGTGGGTGCAGTCATCTGATAGGCACACCAATCCATTGCAGGGTTGCGGTACCATTAAAATGTGAAAGCGCTCACAAGCCAGATCGAAAAGCTGTTAAACAAACCGGAGCGAGAGAGTCACTTCCGACTGAGTGTTTTCAGTAGGTGTATCTGGATATACTATTTCTGCTGTTCCAGGGGCTGGAAAAGCACTGATGACACATGCGCATAGAAACCCATCGAAACCCTAGAGAGTTCGAAAAAAAAAACAATATTTTCGCCCGCACAGCGTTTTTAGAGCATATTTCAAGCCATTTTACCACGCCACGGAAATCCAGGGGAAAATGTTCGGGTCTGTTTGATTCAGCCCTCGTCGGGTGAAGCCTGTCATCGAGGGCTGAAGGGGGAACTCTGTGAGCATGAGCCTAATTTCCTAGTTACCCATGATCCTCGGGGGGGGGACGAAGTTCCCGAGGAGCTGACCATCGTGTTGCTTCTGTCTGGTTTTACAGAAAAGAATAATGTGGCTCATACGATAATACCTGGGTACTTCTGTTGATTACGCTGCAATTACAAAAAAGAGTGGTTGTTCACTGTATTTTATTTTGTGCTTAACTTTTATCGGTCTGCTCATTGATATTATACAGATCTTCATACCAAACATGAAAAGAGTTGCTGCTAAACAATGTACGGTCTGCAATGCTTCTAATTAAATGCATGTAGTCAGAGGGTGGTCCTGATAGCTCACAGGTTAGGGGGGTCAGCCCCCACGCACACTCTATGCATTTGTGTGTGGAGTTTGCATGATCTTAATGTGCTGCGTGGGATTCCAGCAGACACGCTTTCATCCCACATCCAGAAATATGCAGTTAGGCTGAGTGCCATCTCTGAAATGACCACACTGTGTGTTTTGTGATGACCTCCTGTGACCCAATACAAGATAAGCAGTCATAAAATGGACGGCATACAGATCTTTCCTAACGAAACACTGTTGCTGAGGTATAATTTGTTTGTCCGCCCTGTATTTGCATAGCTCTTTTCTGTTACCTTCTGTCAATATACTTTTGTATAGCGCCTTTGCTAACAAGCCAAAGAGCAGGCAGGATAGCATTTAGTGAAGTCATTGCAGGCAAACCAGGAGCAGTTAAAATACCAACAACATCATTGACACTGGTCAGTGGTGGCTCAATGGTTAGGGAAGCACACTTGTAATTGAAAGATTGCTGGTTTGAATCGCTGACCAGCAAGGTACTGCTTCCCGGGTGCTGAATTAGCTGCACCTGCTATGTTACATACACAGGACATATTTCATTGTTGTGGTTTAACAAAATAACTCCTGCTGTGTAGTTTTATACTTTTTAAGGGTGATGAGTTTTGCTCTCTGTGTAGATGGTAGTCAGTTTAACTTAACCTTAGATTTACTAGAGAGAAGTAAAAAACTGAACTATTTGGTTAAAAAAAAAAAAAAACAGGGCTAATTACCTGACCATAAAAGAAGGTGACTGAGCAGGTACCTGACCAGTAATCAGTAATACTCTGGGAATAGGGTCACCGTGTGTGTGTGTGTGTGTGTGTGTGTGTGTGTGTGTGTGTGTGGGGGTAGGTTTGCATAGATCACATTTGAGGACCAAATTGTCCCCAAAGTGTAGTAAAACCTGAAATTTCCCTACTTTTGGGGA
>JAODJW010000043.1:16761357-16788750 GCA_026777045.1 Hyperopisus bebe
CAGCTTATACGCCCCCCCCCCCAATCCCCACCTGATCCCACCCCCTTCAGCTTCTTTGTTCAGCATGAAAATCCTACCAGGGTGTCCTGGGCAGCTAGACTAGTCTTAATTATGCTAATCCGGGGAGCCAGATAACGAGATCCTTAAAAACTCTGATTAATTCTGCATCGACAGTGAGTTGCACAATTATCTGTTGAGCGAGACAAGCTTTCTGCTGAAGATTTCCCCGTTTTTTTCCACGAACTGCTACAACTAGACAGGTCCCCCCTCCCAACTCTGGCAGTGTGGGTCTCTCTCTCAGGTGTCAGTTAAATATTAACCATGGGCTCTCCATTACGATGCCCGGAGAACTGTGGCCTTTCCACTTTCTGCTTGTTAAATACTGGGGCACCAACAACCAATCAGGTGACGGCAACCAGGTGAAGCTAATCCAGGAGCAGAATCGCATACTCTACCCCACAGCACCAAAAGCTTGTGTGGTATTCAGTCATTTAAATATTAAAATGAGTGAATGTGTCTATAGGAGACAGCATGTAGTTCAGAGGGCTGAGCCTCTGTGCCTGTGATCAGAAGGTTGCTGGTTCAAGCCTGGTCTCGGTACATCTGCAGGTCCTTGAGCAAGGCCCTTAACCCCCAGCTCCCTGGGTACTGCAATAGGTGCCTGCCTTTCACAGCCAGCTAGCTCTCACCTACAGAGAGCAAGTTGGGGGAAGCATAAGGAGAATTTTCCCATGGAGATCAATTAAATATCAATTATTGTATTACAGATAGCATTGTGGCTTCCAGGGTTATGGATTTGATTCCCTAACTGACGCTGTGTGGCTAGATTTCCAGTGTTCTCCCACAGTTCACAACCTCGAACTTCTCATACCTTGTCATGTGTCCTGTACATGGTGTCCATGATCCTAATTAAGAAGTTATGGATCAGTGAACGGAAAACTTGACATTGATTATGCCATGGCTAGGCATTGGTTCAAATGGAAATGCACTGTACACAGCAATTATATGACATGTAAGGCCAATTAGCAAAGAATCAATTACACACACTGCATACACAACTATTTGAATTAAAACTGTAAATTGTCCAAGATATTATTGGAATATGACTTGATGAAAATGCTGTTTTTGACTATGCTTTTATCTACATTTACCCCCCCCCCCCCCAATACTTACTGTTCTGTCTGCTGAATATCATTAAAAATGCCATAATATTGGGGGCCCAATAAAGTGCTGGGTTCCTTGAGTTTGTCACTTACTCCAAGGCCTTCCGACGCCCTTTGGCTTGCTATACAGGTGGCGTACCCAGTATTTTAAAGTTTTAAAGCATCTCTTTTAGTGGACACATCAACACTTTTGATGCACAACTTCAAAATTCAACTGCATTCTCAATGAATTATTCAAGGAAATGACTGCATGTCAATTCCTTGATGCTTTTTTAATATCACAATTGAATGTCTGTCTAATGCATTAAACTTGATTTATGTCAAATACTGTATCACAAATAAAAGTCTGAATTAGAGGAATTGCACATTTTTATTACAACTGAGCACAAAGTGAGCATGGTGCACAAAGCACTTTTATGCAAAATTCTCCAGATCTGCAGACCTTTAGCTTCTACAAGCAAACTAAAGGGTGTGCAATAGTGAGCACGCATACGAACACACAGCAAGACTCTTGTCACTGACCTCTGAAATGCCATAACTTCAGAAATGCCACAGTCTTCTAAAGCAAACATATAAAACACAGTAAAAGCTTGTTGAACAGTTGTCTTGTGTAATTGAAGAGCAATGCAGTGATATATAATTAAAATTTTAAAGTGATGCTATCGTGCCTCAGTGGGTAGTATTATTTGGTACCTTCTAGGGTGTAGATTCTATTCAAGCATCAGTTCAGTGTTTGAGGATTGTACACAACTTTTCTTTGGGTCTTCCAGCTACCCCCTTCCATCCACTACCAAAAGACATGTTGGGTGAATTCATTACTCTAAAATCTCTCAAAACCCTTAGAGCCTAAGTGAATCTGCATCTTCGTCTGCATGCCCTTGGCGTACCATTCGGTGTGCGCTCTGAGTTCTGAGTTACGCCCTACGCCTGGATAAGCAATTAATAACAATGGCTGCAAGAAATTACATTTTTAATGCTGATATAGTAATTTGTGCATTATGGAGAGTTATTAATGAAGTATTTAAATGAAAATTTACCCCAATGGCGCTTTTCAGTTTGGTTTGTGTATGTGTGTGTGTGTGTGTGTGTGTGTGTACTTGTGGTTAAGGTTAGGTCTGGGTAGGGGTTACGGTTGAGTTTTCCCCAAAGACATGAATGGAGAGTCCCCACTAGGATATAATTACAAACCTGTGTGTGTCTGTGTGTGTGTGTGCTTGAGAAAGAGAGAAAGAGTGTGTGTGTGTGTGTGTGTGTGTGTGTGTGTGCGTGAATTTTAAATGCGAATAACCCGAAGAAAAGGAAGAATCACCAGGCTGACTCTAAGGTATATATATGCAAGAAGGTTTTATTTTCCCCTGAGGCAAATGCCATTTTCATGAAAAAAATGAAAATAAATTTGGCACAGAACAACAGCTCCTCTTAGTGGCAACACTGGAATAATAAAGTGGTGCTCCAGTATAGCTAGCAGCGGCAATGCACCCATCCATCCGTCTCTCAAATGCTTATCCAGTATATCCTCGTGGAAAGTTATTTGTTCAAATTCAGCTTCTATGTTTGTTTTATTTTCATATTTGCAATTAGCACAGTGTCCTGTCACAACCAAATAATACCTGAGAAAAGGTACGATTATCATTGTCTCATGGTACAGTCCTTAGTATAAAGACACCTGTTTGTCTACGTTAAAAGTACCAAAGGCGTCCATTCGTAATGGTATCCCTTTAGATATCAATGGCCCTGTTGCTCCAGGTTGTTTCCTTGTGTTTCAGTAATGCTACCCAGGAGTGAGAAGATAAAAGTGCATTCGGAGTGTACAATGGCGTCGACAAAAGATAACTGGGAATTGGTAATATTGGCGGTGTTCGAAAAACAGATTATTTTCTTTGATGGGCCCCGTGATTTGCATCATGCAGCTGTGTACATACTAAACCTATGAGGAAAATCTTCTGATGTTTTTTTCCAATATAAATCATTTATGGTTTGGCACCCTTGAGTAAATGCCTTCTGAGTCTAGGGAGGCTCTTTAGTTATTTACTAGACGGCTGGGTCAGGATTAATCAGAGCACCTTGATTTTACCTGCTTCACATATGCAAATTAGTAATATTTTATTAAAGATCCAGATGGAGCTTCATGAGATACTAAACACTTTAGACTATACACTAAAATTCCACCCATCTAATTGCAATATGCATTTTAGTTGAATAATTAAACTTACGGGCTAAAATACTGTCTTAAAAGAGTGGATCAACACAGATATGGCTATGGCTATGGCTTCGTCTTACATGGCCACGTTAAAATAAATGTGCCGAAAAACATAATTAGCATGCTACAGATAACATGTCTTGACTTTAACTAATGCCCATAAAAGGTTTTGCTTTTGGTTTATGTTGATTTACAATTTTGTCTAATTCATTGACCCAAAAGCATGTTACGGTTTTATCAAATTATGCAGATGCGTGTTTTACTCGATCGAAGGCGTAGATTTGGTTAAAGACGGTAGAGAATTGTATTGAGAGAGTACCGTGTGTGTTTAGGGGTTTCGGGGGCTGATTTGGTCCCTACCAACGTTGAACTTGAAACCAAACCTACCCCCATGTACTGGATCGATTCAGTTTGAGTACCTCCTTAAAGCAGGACACGACCCCTGGAGCTGGGAGAGAGAAATACGTGGACACATATTTTATTATGTAAAATAATTTCACGTAATTCAGAATGGTATGATCTTAAAATTGGTCTAAGTATTGAGTATTATTTCCCTTTTAAGTACGGCAAAGTACTAAAGAAAGACTGCAAAGCATTCAGTAAAATAGGGTTACTTTGAAAAAGAAAAAAAAAACGCAAAAATTACTAAACCTATTCCCTGGCTCTTACATGCGTTTAGCGACGTAACATCTATGGTGTACTACATTAATTCAGACGCATTTCCGAAATTACTAAGCGTGATGACTAGTGTTCTTTAAATATTGTACATAAAGCCGGATGTGCCTATTTTGAGAGGAGCATTTTGCCCCCTATGAAGACTGCGAAAACTTGTAAATAGTGTAAAATTGTTTCAACACAACTGCTTCCTACATTCCTACATTGTTATATTAATTGTTCAATGCCGGTAAAAAAAATTTAAATGTTGATTTACTAATTACTTCGCCTGATTTTTATTTCTTACAGTGTTGTTATTGTTAATTTTATTGTTTTAGATTAAAAACAGTTTTTTAAACTAAAAAGTTATTAAGAAAGTTATTGAAAATCTATATTTTTCTGTTTTTAAGATAATGAATATCTCAGAGTGTTTTTCTATTCTAGGCTCCCTTTGTCTAGAATTTTTTCTTTATGGCCCAACTCAAAATGATTTCTGTAGTATCAATAAGGGACAAATTTCAGTAACTGGTTAATGTTGGGTGTCTGTAGGATTTTCCAAATCTGAGTTAGATGGGGAGGCATTATGCGGTAGAGTGGCCTGCTATAAAATAACACCCCCCTCCCCCCCACCACCACCCGAAGAATTTTTTCCTTACGGCCCAGTTCAAAATAATGTCTGCTGCTGAAATTCGGGGAACTTGTTAGTCCTCACGGTGCGCGGTTGGTATCTGTATTTTAGGTAGCACACGGGGAGGGGTGACGTCATGGCTGGACAACTTGCAATGTAACTTCTAATCTGTGCTGTATGAACGGGGTTTACAGTGAATAGTTTAAAATAGACTTCTAACTTCACTTTTGGTGTGTGGTTCGATGTTATATAATTTCCAGGTGCGAGGGTACCGAGTATGATGAAGGTAATCATTGTATTGATGAAGCTAATCTCCGCATTATAGGTATGAAAAGAAGACAGAATAGGAAAAATATTGAAGCAGAATGAATTCAACAAAGTGTCAAAAATACTATGCAAGTAAATTAATCGTTTCTTGTGACCGAAGGCGACCGTATTTGCACAAACGAGCGTTGTCGAAAAGAAAAGCACTAATGTCGCGTGTTCTGCCTCTGTATACAAGAGAACAGCGGACTACTGAATATATTGGGTACTCAAATGAGGTAACCAATTTTTATTAAACGCCGATACATGTATGCACACTACTAACATACAGCAGGTCTCTCTCGCTCTAAATGGAACAACAACATAGGTCCGGGTTGCAACAGACATCAAACAAAAGTTCCTGTTGTTACATCGCGAATGAAAAAGTAGTAACTGTCATATCTGCAATGTTTTAAGAGAGGTTGTTAATCTTAACTTAAGGTTGAATTGTAAAATACCATACGTAATATGAGGTTTTAGTCTGCTAAATGCAAGAAAATGAAGTTGCCGCGCAGGAACAGCGAAGCGACATTGCTTTTTGAAATCTCGCTATACAGAACCTATCTGGGACCTTGCTAGCGTAAAACAGCGTAACAAGAAACACAGCTTACAAAGGATCAAAAGATGTTGTATATATTTCAATGATCTGGAAGCATATTCGAAAAGAATAAGAACTGCATAAACCTTAAAACATAAGGCGTAAAATTATAAACGTATGTTTTCATATGCAGACATCCCAGAATGCCGTTCGCCAACCTATGACATCGGAAATACATTCTCGGAAAGCGTGATGAAACACGGAAGTTACTGCAGCAGCCGCATGAATTCTGCAAGGAAATGGTTCATTTGTTAATGTTAATTACTACAATTTCGTCCGTGTTTTAAGTGATACTAATATATGTTAGATTGGTGCTGTATTTAATCCATTCAGGAGGTTTTACATTATTTTTAAGATAGATGTCTAACACTCTCTTCTGATAAGTCTGTTAAGCAAGGTCACTTAGGACCACCGATGATAAAAGATCTCAGTTGATCGATTTGCATAAAACTTTAATAAAGGTAGAAATTTGGAGCAATGGCGGGATTAATCAACTTTGAAGATGAAAAAGAAGTTAAAGAGTTCTTGGATAACTTGGGGGTGGAGTACAGTTATCAATGTTACCGTGAGAAGAGTCCTGAAGGTAAGACGCTGTCCTTGGTTATTGGTATGCAGAAAGGTCTCTTGCATGCCATGTGTTTTGTGGTGCTGCTGGATATACATCTTATTATCTTCCGGATCTTTAATACCTTCTGTCTTACTCCTTGCAGGGTGCCAGCGGCTGGCTGATTACTTAGAAGGGATAAAGAAAAATTACGAGGCGACAGCTCAGGTACTCAAACACAACTGCGAAGTCAACAGTCACAGCGAAAGCTGCTATAAACTGGGCGCGTACCACGTTACCGGCAAAGGTAAATGTGCGTTATATGGTATAAAGAACTGACCGAAACTTGGGATAACGATGTCGTTTTTTTGTCATTGATTAAACTACAGCTTTCCTATGGTTAATTAGTAACATTCATATTCGAAAAATCTAGTAAAACAGGTACCCTTGTGAGCAACTGTAGGGAATGGGCTTCATCATAGCTTTAAATCTTGTCCTATTTTCTCTACAGTCACGGGTAGTTGCTTGTTATCAGAGCCCTCACGCCCTGGGTTTTCCCACTTCCAGTGGCTTTCCACCAACATACACAATCTGTGATATATTTGCTGTGTACCTAAGGGTCATGTTACAGTACTAACTGTGAGTCCTCTCAAACTTCAAACAGGTGGTGTTGCTGAATGCCTTAAGAAAGCCTACTCCTGTTTCACGCGAGCGTGCGATCTAGGGGGGAAGAGCTCAGTGAATGCCTGCCACAATGTGGCTTTGCTGGTACATGACGGGCGTGCCCTTGAAGGCCCCGCAGATGCCGGTGTGGCCCGGCAGTATTACGAGAAGGCGTGTGCAGGGGGCTTCGCCCCCAGCTGTTTCAATCTGAGCACACTGTACATCCAGGGTGCCCCGGGCATCACCAAGGACATGACACAGGCCCTGAGGTATGCGCTGCAGGCCTGCCAGTTGGGCCACGTGTGGGGCTGCGCCAATGCCAGCCGCATGTACAAGCTTGGCGACGGCACTGCGCCTGATCATCAAAAGGCAGAGGAACTGAAGAACCGTGCCAAGGAACTACATGGCCAGAAGCAGCAGCGCCAGCTGGCCTTCGGACAGTAAGAGAGGATTGGGCTTCCTCTCAGAACTATGACTTGTGAAATTGATTCTCTTGGTGAAATCTTATCTCAGCCATATTTTTGTGGCACATTTATTTCTGCGTGGCAGTTTGCAGAAAAATGTGCCAGTGACTTATTCCGTTCTCCTTTGGTTACCGGCAACGAACAAGTTGTACTTTAATAAAAGTTTGCTTGAAATTCATTTCATTTTTAATTTATAATAAATTATATAATTTAATTTTTATTAGCAGTATTTTTATTATAGGTTTCGTTTATGGAATTTACAAAAGGTTTTATTTTAAATATAATAAATTATAAGGAGACTACATTGGTGAACAATTTTTTTCTTTGTGTCACATGAATCAAAAAAGCTGAATCTGACAGTATTTTCTGTGCTGAATTGAAATAGCTGATTAGAATTTCCTTATCACAAGGTGACAGAAAGTTTGTGCTCTATGTATATTTACAGTATATGTGCATGGTGGGACTGACTCATCAATGCAGTAGTGTTTGTAGTTGGCCGCAGGAGCATCCCTCTTAAGGGCCCAGCAGAAGTCAGCAAGCCGAGTGGCACACTTGCCTTGATATTGTTTTTCCATATCAGAAATGTCCTGATGACAAGTCCGAATGTGTTATAGCCTGTAAACTCTGGAAAAACAGACTTGCAGTACTTTGCACCATTCTGTAAAGTCTTAAAAATGTTCACATATACAAATAATATTTCCTGAATTAAATCTATACCCTCTTAATAGGGAATTACATACTATCAATATAGCCTAAATTGACGTCACTCAAAAACTAAAAAAAAAAAATCCGCATAAAAAAGGTACAGACACCTAGTTCTGTGACAATGTTTGCTGACCAGTGATACGGTTTAATGTGTCCGTTGTAGTGCTATATTCGTACGTAGGGCAATGCTCCTATCTAACCACAAGAGGGCAGAAGAGAACTAGATTAAGATTTAGATTAACCGTATAAAGCTGCAGGACGGACGAACATACATATACTGTACAGTACTGTACTGCCAGCCAAACAGGGTACATAGACGGTACAGATAGTGCTAAGTAAACGTAGTGCAAACATTTCAAAAGTACACAGTACACGAAAGACCTAAATGAAATATTTTGAAAATCAATGTTACTAAAAACAAACATTTAATCATAATCAGAAAAACGTTATTGATCCTGGAGGGAAATTGCTTCTGTTACAACTGCACAGATAGACTGAGACACAGTAGACAGGATGAATGCAATAAAAATTGAAGGCTAATATATCACAGACAAAAATATCACATTAAACAAATTAACATATAAAAAAACTGAATAAAGTCACATAATCTATCATATAAACTCTCCAGAGGAGAAGTTAAATACTGTTTTCAACGTAGTGACAGGATATAGTTACTGCACAAATTATTAGCCGCAGACCATGTATCGCACATTGTAGTAGTATATAACAGTTGTACTGAAAGGCTTACTAGGGGATGGTAAGAATAATGATTATGTGCTAATAAGTTATGTGCACTTAGAACAGAAAACACTATATTGTATTATAACAGATGGGATGCTTCCTGGCGTGTGGGAGTAGCGCATCAGCAGGAGGCGCTCTGGTATATGATGGCTACAGGCAGAAACGATCCCCAGTAGCATTTTTAGCACACCTTGGTGGAATGAGCTGGTGGCTAAATGTGATCCAGCATAGTGACCCCTGAAGCAGAAGGGTATAATTGTTCATAATATTGCCCAATTTGACCAATATCCTCTTCTCTGACACTGCCTCCAGTGGGTCCAGGGTCAGTGTTGTGACAGAGCAGGCCTTCCTCATGAGTTTGTTCAGGATCAGTCCTGTGACGGGGCAGGCCTTCCTGTTTTTGATCAACAATTTTTATTGAATTTTTATAAACAACAATACAATGAAATAGCAGGCATTTCAGAAAACTTTCCCACCTCATACAGACAACATGTATACGTTATATATTGTAGTCCATTCATTTACACTCTCTTTTCCAGTGAAGGATTTTAGATAAAATTTTAGACAAGATTTTAGGCATTCACAGTTTCTCGTCGAGCTCTGTTCAGTCTTGCAGTGGTGATTTCTAGATTAATGGTGTTAGTAAGACTGTGGGCCCAAAAAGATTTCTGATTCATCCCAGGAGTAAACCAGTGTTTTGTGATTGTTTGCTTTGCTGCAGTAAATCCAGCGATTTTTACATTGAGTAATCTTTAAGATGACATCCGATGTGTCATTAAGAAGACAAAGGGCAGGGTTAGGTACATAACAAATCTCTAATAAATCAAATAGACATGCGTTCACATTAGACCAAAATTTGGACACAATTGGACAGTCCCAAAACATATGTAAAAAGGTCCCTAGACAACTGTTGTTGCATATCTGACAGCTACAAGTAGATTGCAGCCCCATCCAGAATCTACACTCAGTACCCCATATTCACAACACAAACACGGAAATATAGAATTTCTTGCAAATTTATTAAAAAAGAAAAACTGAAATATGAAATGGACGTAAGTATTCAGAACTTTGCTGTGACACTGACATATTTAACGCAGGTGCCATCCATTTCTCTTGATCATCTTTGAGATGGTTTTACACCTTGAAACTCCGTGACCTGAACATCAGTTCCTCCCTTTGCACCTGGATCCTGGACTTCCTGACAGACAGACCACAGGTGGTTCGGATCGTTAACGTCACCTCATCCACACTGACACTTAGCACTGGTGCCCCCCAGGGATGAGCGCTCAGCCCCCTGCTGTATACCCTGTTCACCCACGACTGTACAGCAACACACAGCTCCAACACCATCATCCAATTTGCAGACGACACCACCATCATCGGCTGCATTTCTGATGGAGATGAGTCGGCATACAGGACAGAGGTGGGAGCCCTGACATCATGGTGCCGCGATAACAACCTGCTGCTCAACGTCAGCAAAACCAAGGAGCTCATCGTGGACTACAGGAGACTGCAGGGAGGAGGCCACACCCCCATCCGCATCGAGGGAGCAGAGGTGGAGAGAGTCAGCTGCTTCAGATTCCTGGGCATCAACATCAGCGAGGATCTGAGTTGGTCACGCCACGTTGATGCGATCACAAAAGCAGCAAGACAGCGGCTCTTATTTCTACGGCGCCTGAGAAGGTATGGCATGGACTACAGAATACTCACAAACTTCTACCGATGCACCATCGAGAGTATTCTGTCTGGCTATATCACCACCTAGTATGGCAGCTGTAACGCTCTGGACCGCAAAGCTCTGCAGAGGGTGGTGAGATCAGCATAGCGCATCACCAGGACTGAACTGCCAGCCATGCAGAACCTCTACCGATAGCGTTATAGGAGGAAGATGCAGCGGATCCTCTCTGAACCCAGCCACAGACTTTTCACGCTCCTGCCATCAGGCAGACGATACAGGAGCATGCAAACCCACACCAGCAGACACAGAGATGGTTTCTACCCACAAGCCATCAGGCTTCTGAACTGCTGACATTCTGCACACGCCAATATACACTCACCACAACTGCTGGACTCTTCATAATGCCGATTTTGCATCCCACATTCTAAATATCTCACTGCATTGCACTATTTTTGTTAGAATGTTTTTTTTAATTTGTCTGTATACTTTTCTATATGTTTATATGTTATATGTCTATATGCTTGTGAGTATATGTAAAGTTGGGGGAACATGAGACTAAGAATTTCATTGTGGGTACTGATGTTACATTGTTATATGTATATGACAATAATAATAAAAGAAACTTGATTGGATTTCAGCTGTGTTAAATGAAATTGATTGGACATGATTTGGAAAGGCACACGCCTATTTATAAAAGGCCGCTCAGCTCACAGTGGATTTCAGCCATGAGGTTGAAGGAACTGCCTGAAGAGCTCAAAGACAGGATTGTGGCAAGGAACAGATCTGGACAAGGCTACAAAAAAATCTCTGCTGCTGTATAAATGAAAGTTAATATTCCCATGACCACAGTGGCCTCCATAATCCTCAAATGGAAGAAATTTGGGACAACCAGGACTCTTCCTCCAGCTAGCCACTCAGCCAAACTGAGCAATTGGAGGAGAAGAACCTTGATGCAAGAGGTAACTAAGAACCCAAAGATCATTCTGGCTGAGGTCCAGAGATCTGTTGTGGAAATGGGAAAAAGTTCCAGAAAGATAACCATCACTGCAGCCCTTCACCAATCTGGGCTTTATGGCAGAGTGGCCCAACAGAAGCCTTTCCTTAGTGCAAGACACATGAAAGCCCTCATAGAGTTTGCAAAAAACACCTAAAAGACTCCCAGACTGTGAGAAATAAGATTCTCTGGTCTGACGAAACCAAGATTGAACTCTTTGGCCTTAATTCTAAGCTGTATGTGCAGAGGAAACCAGGCACTGTTCATCACCTGCCCAATACCATCCCTACAGTGAAGCATGGAGGTGGCAGCATCATGCTGTGGGGGTGTTTTGCAGCTGCAGGGACTGGGCAACTGGTCGTAGTTGAAGGAAAGATGAACGCAGCGAAGTACAGAGATATCCTGGATGAAAACCTAGTCCAGAGTGCTCAGGACCTCAGACTGGGCCAAAGTTTCACCTTCCAACACGACAATGACCCTAAACACACAGCCAAAACAACACAGGAGTGGCTTAGGAACAACTCTGTGAATGTCCTTCAATGGCCTAGCCAGAGCCCTGACTTAATTAAAGCCAATTGAACATCTCTGGAGAGACCTGAAAATGGCTGTACACCAACGTTCCCCATCAAATCTGACAGAGCTGCAGAGGATTTGCACAGAAGAGTGGCAGAAAATCCCGAAATCCAGATGTGAAAAACTTGTTGCATCATTCCCAAGAAGACTCATGGCTGTATTAGCTCAAAAAGGTGCTTCTACTAAGTACTGAACAAAGGGTCTGAATACTTGTGTCCATTTGATATTTCAGTTTCTTTTTTAATAAATTTGCAAGAAATTCTATATTTCCGTGTGTGTTGTCATTATGGGGTACTGAGTGTAGATTCATGAGGAACAAAAATTAATTTACATAATTTTAGCATGAAACTACATGACAAATGGTTGAAAATTGAAAGTGGTCTGAATACTTTCTGAATGCACTGTAAAAGCATGCTGGCCACTACAGACTGATAAAACATATAATTTAAACTTTTACACCTTTCCATTTAAACATGTAACATCCATCTATCTTCTAACAATGTATTGTGGTCAAGGAGGTATCCACATCCTACTCCAGGAAGCACAGCTGGAAGGTTTGGGGACGAGATGCCAGTTCATCACAGGGCACATAGAATCATATATACCGTACACCTTACATGTATCTATAGCTTAGGTCCTTAATGTTATTCAGCTGTAACAACTCGTAAAGTATATATTGACTGATGCCATATATTTTATGTATTTAAGTCTAGTGGAAATGTAAACGCTATTTAACTATAGCCGAATCTGTATAAATGAAAGCGAATCTGAGAATAACAGTTATGGTGTTGTGGTGCACAAAAGTGCATTGCGACATTGTGGTTCAGCAATGACACGAACCCACATATTGCATCACTGCTACTTACAAGTTACAACTACATTAGAGTTTGTACATTAATACTAGGCGAAAAACACCGCATACATTCATCGTAAATAACCGACAATACAAAATATCTTGTGTATTATCCTTGCCTGTATGTCGCGTTGGATAAATGGTGTGATAAATAAATGTGAATGTAAACAAAACGCCGAATAATAACAACGAGTACATTATTTAACCAATTTCCTCCGTTATAATAAAAGTTTTCCGATTATGATTGTAAAAGATATGTTTAATTGAAATCCAACAACGCTCAAATTTACAAGGTTGTTGTATTTTGTTTTTCTGTCTCTGTTGCCTTTTGCATTTTAAAAAATAAAATAAAAAAATTTAATCTGGGTTGTATTTCCGAAAGCACGCCAGTATTGAAGGCGGCGAAATTTGCCGGCAGTTGGGCGGGGCCAGGTCCCCGGCTCCTCCCCCTTCGAGCGTAACGGTTGCGCTCGCGTCGCCGCTTGACTGACAGACTACAGAAGCGCGCGCTGGGGTGCGCGTGCGAAGCGGTGTCTCCAAGTGTGGTCCGTTAGCCCTCTCCCAGACGGACCAGTTCGGCCTCGCCGGGTGTCAATGGGTACCCCGTCACATGCATCCGCAGCTTAAGCGACAGCGCCCTCCGAGGTTAGTACGGCGTCTGCGAGCTCGCTGGCCGACCACCGAGGTGGGTTCTGGTATAACGCGCTTTTTTTACGGTACGACAGTGTACGCCTCTCCGAAGCCCAGTTGACCGAAGCGTCCTGCGCTATCCCTCCGCAATCCCTAGTCGCCCCTCACTACGACGGCCTAGGGGCTCGGGCTGCCTTCGTATCCCGGTCCCGCCCAGATCCGGGGAGTGTCTCTGTCATGCTGGGGGCGTCTACGGCCCATGAAAACCGGCAAGTTTGACAGAAAAGGGCGAGGAATAGTGTCACTTGGCGGCTAGCTTTGATAGTAAGTCTGGGAGAGGGAGTCCGGTCAGGCAGCCCCTGCGTGGTGTCTTGTAAGCTTTATAAATCCCATAAAACCTGTTTTGTAGAACAGCAGTCGGATAATTGTTCTTTCTTTAAAGAAGAGTGTAAAGTGATCCTTTTGATTTTTATTAGCTTCTTAGCAGTAGCGTTAGCTTGCGTTGGAGTCTTTTTCCGGGATTTTAGCTTGTTAGCTGCACCTAACGTTTCATTTCAGAAACACTAAACATGAATTAACCCTCGGTTATTTCAGTCAGAGCAAGTTTTACGACCGGGTGATGGGCTCTCACCTGCAGAATAGGTGTCCCGTTTGCAGGTACTTCCTTTAGGCATCACAAATGTGGTGGGCGGCGTCGTGTTCGTTGGTGGGCCGTCAGGATGTCACCGCTGGACAGGGTTAGGCGGCCCTGTCAGGGATCGTTTAACTCTGTACATGGTTTCTTAATGCATACATATGATAAACAAGAAGCTATGTATATACTTTATTTTCCTTATTTACTTACTTTTAAGGGGAGTGCAATAGCCTTAAGCACCCGGCCCCTGCTTTCTGTTTGTACCGGGTTAATCACGAGGCCTACTCTGGCTGTCTGTACAGCAGTGATTCCCAAACTTTTTCTGCTAGCCCCCCCTCCCTTTTTGCTAATGACTTTTTGCCTGCCCCCAACCCACACACATTATAAAAGTAATGAAACATGTATTTTTTAAAACGTTGCCCACATTTTAATGAAAATTCTTCTGCATCTGTTTTGTTTAAAGCCAATTGCAGAAGTTAGAGAAGAAAAATCCTGAAAATAATGAATATTAACATTTATATTTAGGAGGTCTTTGTCTTGTTCTGCGGTCTTGTCACTGACTGGGGTGAGCCTGCTGTGCGCGCTGCAAATTCTCTAAAAGCAGGGCTTCTGTTTTGAGATCACTGCTTTGTCCTTATGATAGGAATGTAAAGTCGCTAAATGGCATCTCAGTTTGTTTGGTTTCAAAGTGATGGAGGCTGATACATTAAGACATGCAATGCACTGTGGTCTTTCAATCTCTAATCAACTATAGTACTCATATAACCAAGGGAGAGAGATACCTTGTCAAATTTTTGTATTTTTGTTTTTGGGGCTTTAATGCCTGTGGTAGTCAAAGTTTGTTCAGCATTTGGTGTAGGTTTTGTCGCAAAATTCCCCGTGTCTCTCAAGTTGACCTAACTAAACATCCAGGCTAGGCTACTGTGTGTGTTCAGACATCAGCAGGGAGACTCTGCACCTCCCCCTCTTCCCTCCCCATGCTAAATTTCTGCCACCCCCAGTTTAGATAGATAGATAGATAAATAATTTCCCTGCGGGCATTAATAAAGTTAAGTTGTCATAGCAACCAGGTACATTTAAAGTAACAATAAAATTACAAGACGATACAGTACAATAGCAGAATAAAAAAAAGATAAAATAAAATACTGAGTAGGATACTGCAATAGACAAGGTGTAAAAATGCAATTAAGTTTGGGAGTCTTGCACTTTGGGACCCTCTGCTGTAAAGCATTAAGCACCAGACGTATGTGTTCTGTCTGATTTATTAGGGTAAAGCATCAGGTATCTGTCGTTCTTTATAGGGTTAAGCACCAGGCCCCTGTTCTGTCTGACCACACAGGGTTAAGCACCAGGTCCCTGTTCTGTCTGACCGTACAGAGTTAAGCACCAGGCCTTTGTCCTGTATTGGACTGTATAGGGTTAAGCACGGGGCCCCTGTGTATGAATCTATAATGAAAACATTTGCCAAATCCCTGTCACTTATTTTCATTTGCCAGGGTGTCAAGTTTAAATTGGAAGCAATTTAATAAGTCTTGGTTTTGAGTTCAGAATCTGTTCTTAAGCTGTTTTTATTAAGACTGCAAACAATTATAAACAGTTGTAAAGCAAACAAATGCCGATGTGTCTAAACAAGAGAATCCAAGATATGCTTATTTGCACATTAGAAAAATGAATGATGCCCTGGATTCTATTTAATAGTTAGTTTTACTGTGCATCTGCTGGTGTGTTCTAAACTAAATCTCATTGTACTTACAATGAAAATAAAGCATCTCTAAAAAAAATAAAAATAAAAATAAGACTGTATTATAATAACTATAATGATCCAAATCCTGTGTTTTCTACAACTGAGTATGGTTATGTAATGTTAGCAACAAACTCCCCAGTAGCCATATTTATTTTTTAGCCTGGTCTAAATTTCTTGGTAAAACCACCAACACTAACTTGCAGCAGTTGTTTCTGCCTTGCTCTGGTCATAAACACATTCGTAAGATGTCCTCTCAAATTACTTCATGGTTTCCTGCATCATATCCTAGTTCAGTATGCATAACAGCCAACAGACAGTCTTGGTCTTATCAGATACCGTCTTTCTCTTTAATGTTGATATAATTTATTGGGGAATCAAAATGTTCCCAAACTACAGATTTAAGAGATGTGGGAGGGTCTTCAAGCTCTCACTTGACCATTATGACTGAGACCAGCACACAGCCAACTCACAGCCACAATTAGCATGTTTTCGGTACTGATGATCTACTTATAAATTTAAGTTCCATCCTTCTCAAGAAATATATTGATTGATTTCATTGTGCATTTTGATCTGAACATTCTGCCCAATTGTGAGGTTGGACAGTAGTTTACAATAACACAAATTGCAATTTGGTGTTATAGATCACAGTTAGATTTTTTCAGTTCATACAATTAGTTTTTGTTGACTTAACCGCTTTTTGTTTCATGTGCTTTCTATCTGGCCTGATTTTCTTTTTTGGAACTTACGTTCTGGGTTTTGAGGTTTGTACTGTATGTAGTAGAGTTCCCATATTCATCCATTCCCTGTGTGTTTGACATATTGCTCCAGGGTAGTAATTCCTCAGATGAAAATGAGAGAGTTCTGCAGAATTTAAGGATTATTTTGTATAAGGATCTTCCTTGAGTATAAACATCTTCATGTGCTTAGCTGAATTTTTATTGGGTTCATGTGACTTGCATCTGATATTATTATGCGTTAAATAACTGCTTCCTTAAAGAATTCACAATATCTGCTCTTTTAAAAGATGCTGTGGTTGCTGAAATGTCCCTGTCTTGACTTCAGTGCTTATCACTTCCAGGATTTACCAAAACAGTCGCATGTGGCATGCTCCACTAACCAAATTTAATAAGGACAATGATACACCAAATTAATACAGATGAACTTTTTCGGTGTCACCGTATGGATCTCATTAATATTTTAGGCATACTACTAATTTGCTTTTCCAATTGTGGGCGAAAATAATGTCTGTATAGTACTGATAAGCCGGTGTCCATTATCTAAAGCCCTGCAATAGCGTAATTTTATTTTGACAAAAATAAACTAACTTAAACAGTCTTTTTGATTTTCTGGAGGAAAATTAATCGTTTAGATTAATTGACTTAAGATTAACCAGTAAATAGTCAATAGATTAATCCATAGAAAAATAGTGGCAGCCCTATTTTTGTTAGTGTATTACAGTGAAGTTGTGTATTAGGGATGGGCCGATCCACATTTTTTCATTTCTGATCTGATTCAGATGCACAATTGCTGATATTAATACAGATTCTGATAAAAGAGCTCTTTTTACTTTATTTATTATTGATATTTTTAAACTGCGCAAAACAGCAGAAGCCAGTGACTCTCAAGGCATATTGGTTATTTCATATTTCTCGTGTTGTCTTGCACAATTGAGTGCACTTTGTTTAGTGGGATTTTCCATTAAACGCTTCCCCCACCCCGCAAAACTTTGTTTTTGCAAAGATTGCAGATCACTTTGCTACTAGTTGCTGTTAAAAGCATAAAATACTTCCAGATTGACTCCCTTTTATCGGATGTTCTTATACTCCCCCTGCTGTGAAGGGTATACATATGACATCACAGCAGATAGAAGTCACTGTGCTTACACCCGCTGAGAGGCAAAAATCTCTAGTGGCTTTCAGCTTGTGAGCCACAAAAGACATGTCTAAAAAGGGAAAGAGCAGTTGTGCTATTGACAGTCCAAATAGATTTAACATGAAATAAGAGCTATCTTTTTAGAGACTGCCAAAAAATCGACATGTAAGTATTGGACATGAATCTGTCACGTATGACCGATACCCAATCTGTAAAATAGGTCTTGGTTGACGCTGATACTGGTTCTAGTGTTGGATTGGTGCATCTCTAGTGTGCATGTGTGCACTCTGCCTCATGTCCTGTGCTTCTTAGAATATGCTCCAAGTCTCTGCTTCACAGACTGTGATTAGAGCTGTGATTACTTGATTTAACTTGATTACTCAATTTTTAAAAAGCATTGATTTAAAATTTGTTATCTTGATTAGTCAGCAATGTAGCAAATGGAAGATGGAACATAGCAGATGAGGGTCCAAATAAAGAGCTAAAGCCTCGTTTGTGTGGAAGCACTTCATATTAAAAGTGAATGATACTGCAGTATCAGTATTGCAAAGTAGGACTTAAATATCACAACAGCATGATTGCAGTGCATCTACATCTTAAGTGAAAGCTTGAAGGACTCACACAATAATAATTATTTCATTTACTTTCTACAATTCATGTATGTCAATATAATTGCTACTAAAGTGAAGATTAGCCCCATCGATAAGCTGCATCATTTTACATAATATGGTAAATAATAACCGTATAATATTAATTATTTTATATGTGAATGGTATTTGTAAAAGATCACATTATGATATTTGAAGTTTTTGTGATATTTAGGAGCTGCAAATTAATTATAGCCAAATAGAACCTATTTGCCAATAGTGAAATAAGTTGGCTGTGGCAAAGCAGTGGCAGTAAACTTTAAACTGATTTTTTTGTTAACACATACTAGGAACCATCATTAAAATTGCTTATTGATGGTCTCACCCGACTGACTATTGCGGTCTTTGCGATGTGACGGTTGCATGTACATAACATGCAGTGGTGATATTAACATTGTACATGCCTAGTATGGAGTGCAGCACTGTGGTGTAGTGGGTAACACTGTTGCCTCACATTACAGACTCGTGTAGAATTTGCATGTTCACTCTGTGTATGGATTTTCTGCAGATCCTTTGATGTCCTATCACTGTCCAAAAACATGCAACCTAAGTGAACCCAGGGAAATTTCCCAACAGTTCATAATTTGAACAACTGCGCTGGATAATGTCATAGTTTGCTCTGCCAGTTCACTCGGTTTGAATACATACTCTTAATTTCTTTTGCTGTTACAAGGCAACCCTTCCTGTCTGCTGAGTGGAACTGTGTCACAGAGGCACACAAATATGTGCCAAAAATATCCAGCACCTGCTGCCTTTATTTCAGTACCGTTTACACAAGAGTCTGCAGGTGCTGAAACATAAAACTGTCAGTTTTTTTTCTTTAGTTTGCTGATCCTGTTGTGTTGCTGTTTTTTTTCTTGCTCTATGATGTGTTGGGCTCACATCTCATTTCCGCTTTGACAGCAAGTGGACTCTGGGCCTATGGTCTTGTAAAGGATGTTGTGTGTTTTGTCTATTTTGGCAAGATGTTAATGCACATCCTTCCCACCCAGTGGAGCTGAGAATCTGAGTGATATTTTAACAGGGCTTTCCACTTGTCAGTGATGATATCTGCAATGATGGTTGTGTTTATTAACAAAAGCTGAGATGTATATTGTTTACATTTTTAACACATAACAACCTAAAGTAATAGCAGCTGTGGTACCAGTTGTAGTCCAGAACATGCTTGTGCTTCTGTACTTTTGTGTATCTAAACCTTTTGAACATGGAAATTGGACCCTCTGTGTAAACAGACAGTCTTTGTGTCTGACCTGTTCTGGGAACTGACTGAACGGATGGGAGGTTCTTTGGGGGTGGTATAAAGGGAGGAGAAAGGACTGTGAAGACAACACCCAAGCAAACTGTGGTACAACTAATTGAACCACTATGGCGTGTCTGTAAGAGGGAGGGGATCCAGGAAGGCGAGTGAAACAGCTGTGTTTTCTTTTTGGAACTTTGTTTGGATGGGGGTAAGATGTCGGACATGACGGACATGAGGGGCGAGTTTTTTTTTTTTTTTTTTTGAGCAAAGGCTAAAAAAATACATTTAGTATAATTTAGGAAGGGGCTGATTGTGAACATGCGTTTTGTAAAATGGGGATTGCATTTGCTTGTATCTGGGGTTCATTATAGTTGGATTGGGTTAGCTTGTTAGCCAGGGTTGCCAGTGAGGTGGAGGTGTTGAAGATTATTTCAGCAGATACAGAATGGGTGCTGTTTGTGTGAGCTGGCCTGTGTGGTTAGCTCAGAGGTTAGCGTGGAGCTCCATGAAAGTGTCCCACCACATATATACATGGCCTGTGGAATCCAAGCTATGAGGGGTTTGTTGTGCCCTATTTGGCCATCATAGCATGCATTTACACTCTATGCAGCTGTCAGCTTGCGGACCAGGTGGGCAGACCAGATTTTGTAATACAAACCAACCTCGACCCATTTGTTGAATCTTATGTTAAGAAATGCATGAACAACTGCAGCTGTTAAACATCAGTTTATGTAAATGTTTCAAATTTGTTTTAATATGAATGTAGTTATTGTGGTAAGAAAGTTTTGATTATTGTTCAAGTTAGAGATGACACCAATCCAATACCCAGTATTGGCATTGGGCCAATACTGGCAAAAAATACTGGATCAAACATGGGGCTTCCCCCCCTCCCCCCATGATTTTTCAATCCAAGAGAGGTTTAGCCTAGAAAATTGTGAAAAGCTTTGTAGCCTTAGCGTAGCATACTGTAAACAGAAGTGAGGGTCACGTGATGGCTAGTTGTTCAGCAATGTGTGTGTGTCGGAGCTGTCACGGCGACTGAGGAAGACTGTGTGATGTAACCCCTTCACATTTGCATGTTTGACATTGCCATTTTTGTGATTTGAATAACATAAAATCATGTAATATATATCAGCAACGAAAGTACAATATGCTTCATTTTATGCGTATGTACAGTACTCTACTGTATTATGAATATTTGAATTATACACAGTTTAGTAATTTGCTTTGTAAAGTATTGTAATTTGAAAAGCATTTGAAACAGCTGTACTATGTTTTGAGAGTCAATAAAATTCAATAAATAGTGACGCTGTCCTTTTTATTATTTTATGTTCATGTAATAAATATACGCATGTCCATTAGATGGTAATCTGCCTGAAATATAAAGAAAAAGAAAAAAAATAGTTATAATGATCATCCGCTTGTAGTTATCAATTTCACCCAGACAGACTTGATCAGTATAAGCGGTTTCCACTATATTCTTATGATTGATTTCTTTATTATATTTAATTTGGCAATATATTGCACATTTTAAAGTTTAAGAAAAATTTCTGTTCTGTTTTGTGAAAGTTGTTGCTGAATAAAACAAAGAGTCAGTGAATCATGTTGGCTGTGGCTTTCTTCCTTTATAGTAGTGGCATAGCTTTTGAGCAACATGGCTATTATGTTTTTCCATTCTTTGCATACTCTGCTGCAAGATTAAGACAGATAATATGCCATGTTAATTGAAATGTATTAGTACAAATATTGATAATGGATAATAAAGGAAAAAAAATATTGGATTGGTAGTGGTATCAGTAGATATTCATAATTTTAAGGTCGTATCGGGATCGGGCTAGATAATGATATTGTGCCAGCTGTATACTGTCAGTCAGTACTAAGTCCCCTGTCCACTGAGTACTTCCTTGGTTTTTATTGCATTTGAACAAACGGTGACATCACACAATAATGCATCATCCTTATGCTTCAGACTCTGAGTCGCCGAGTGTTTACAGCTGGATTTTTCAGCTGTTTGCCAGCAGTTGTATCTGGATCCTTCTTATACTGAAGGTTGTATTTTTAGTAGGAAAGTGCTTGGCATGCTCTCCAGTTTCAGTGCCATACCAGAACATGTCATTTGCGTTTAGACCCACCCTGTTCAACTGTACCTTCTGTTTCTAATACCCTGTCTTTACCACACCCCTGTCCTCTCTGGTCCATAATGCTGTCTACCTCAACCTTACTGTGACCCTCCCCCAACAGGAGTACCAGCTACTATCTAGGCACCCATGACCAGATGTCTGATGAGACCAACTGCCATCTACAGATGGTGATGCAGATAACACCCAGTCAGGCCGTATCTTCTTGCTGGTGCACTGTTGAGCTTTGAGGACAACCTCCCAACTTGCTGTGCTTCTATCATTCTCTCAAATATTGGTTGCCACTGTAATGGCGACAGTAACATTAGAACCGGTGGCTCATCTATTTTAATGTTGACTCAATATTTACAGATCAGCTTTCCTCAATGACACCCCTTGCCAGTTCCGTTTTTGTTTCCTGGGCGTAGTTGTGGTTCCCTTTTACTTTCCAGAAGTTTTAAGAAGTTGGTGCTGTTCGGCAGGTTCTCATTTTTGATGGCAATGAACTACAGCTACAGTGTATTTGTCCTTATTTTAATTTATGCTGGGTTAATTATAGCTTCAGAATCATTCATATTTTTTCTTTTCATACATTAGCATTCTTTTTCATTAATTTACATTATGGAATTAAGGGTGACGTTCGTAAAAATGTTCATTCATAAAAGAATGAAGACCTTGTATTTGACTATTTTTTTTAGCAACTTTTCAGCAGTAAAGGGATTGGAAAGAAAAATGCAATGGGTGTGGCAAATTGAGAACCGACATGAAAAATGCCTTGCTACATGTTTGCATTTTACAAAAATTAAAGTGGAATTCCCTAAAGAATATCAATGCAGTGGACATAGTTATCCATTTAGCTGTGTCACTCTTGCTTGGGAGGATGTACAGTATAAAGTTGTGTTTATTATGGGTTTGTTATTGTGCATGTGTAGCTGTGGGTTTGTGGTTGTGCAACTCTGGGTGGTGTCAGGAAAGATGCTTGTGAATATTAGTAATATTACCACAATTTTTAACTTAACCACGGTTAATCTTTCAGAAAACTGTATTCACGGCAGGGTCTCTGTTTACTTTATTTAAATTGAGGTGTTCCTGGAAAAGTCTCTGCACAGGCAAACTTATGTATGATAGCAAGTGCTAGATTTGTGCATGTCAGTCCCTTAACAAAAAATTGGGCTTTGTGCAGCTGAGCTCTTATGTAACAAAAATGATCAACATAATTAAAGTAACCTAAGTTTAATATTTAAAAATTGATTTTTAACTGTGATAGTGATCTAAAAATTGCCACTAGAAAGATTTTCAATTTGTAACTCCAACCCCCACCCCTATTGTGGAGGGTGCACTTTTCAGAACATATCAGTTGTAGCAAATTACTGGGATGAATACACACATTAATACAGTGAATGTGTGGCATAGGCAAGCAGTTCAATTTATAAAACCCATTGTGTTGATTTGAATATTGAATTTGGAAAAAAAAACTGTACAATTGTTGGATTAGGCTACTGCATTGGGTGAGAACTGGTTGGGAACCCACAGAACATGCTGCTTCCTCCTCTCGTCCCCTTCCTGTCTCCTTCTCAGGTAGTAATTAAGGCTTTGTCTTCTAAGAGGGGGCAGAGCTCTCCAGGGTCAAGCAGTGACAGCCAGATATGTTCTTGTCTCCCCCGCTGACTTCTGCTCGAACTCCAGTGTTTGAGAGGCTGACTTTCTTTAGAAGGGCGGACGGAAGAACAGCTTGAACAATGCATTACTGTTTGAGCTGTGACGTGCAGAGACTTGACCATCCTGTCTGTACTTGTGTGTCTCCGCTCTTCATTTCTGTGCTGGGGGGTGTTGTGGGCCACACGGAGTGATAGAGAGAGGTTACAGCTGTTTTGTCTGCTTGCACACTAACTAACTGCCTCTGCCCAGCCTTGCCATTACTCCTTCTGGGTTTTAGTTCCTTCTGACATGTATATTTAGACATGGCCATATTTATTTGCAGTGCATGTATCTAAAAAATATGCATGCATGTGTACGGATATGGGGATATTTGAATACCTAGCTGGACTCCAGAGCAGCATGGGGTAATGGGGCAGGGGGACACCTTGCTCTGGTAACCTAAGCCCTCAGCAGTGTGGTCGCATGAGTGCTTCTTTTTCGGGACTCTTCGACTCACCCCCATTCACAATGTCAGGAAAAAATGTTTCATTTTGGTTTGGATCACCAGGGCTCTCCCAGGTCTCTTTTTGAGTAGAATGAGGGAGGCATGAGGAGAAGGGCATGGCATCATCCTGCACTCAGCTAGTCCAGCCCTATGGAATTTATCTCCTGGTGGCATTTAGGGCTTCGGGCTGTGAGGGCTCAGACTCTCTGACTTATCAGAGAGGCTTGAATCATCACGTTTAAAAGGGCAGATAAGGTAACGGATACTGGTTACAGTACATGCAGGAACAGTTAAGTAAACAAGCAGAGAGGATGTCCAGATGGTGTCTTCATCTTCCTGTACTTGTAGGCAGCTTGTATGTACCACACCATAATGCTAAACCATTTTTACAGAGACTATTGTGCACAATATCAGTTCAGTTTTCAATTTGCGTGTCACAGGGAAGAAGAGCAGCAGCCCTGATTCTATAGATCTTTCTTTTTGGTGTATGGTTTCTCTCCTCTTTCACCTGCCATTTTACCCTGAGTCTGGGAGACTTAAGAGACTCTGAGAAACATGTTCTGTGTGTGTGCGCGTGTGTCTAATCACACATTTTGCTGTGTGGTAGCTTAGTGGATGAGAGTTTACACCGTTTCCGCAGAAGTGTTTGTGTGCGTGTGCTTGCACGTGCACCCATGTTTGCACACCCCTTTCCGGGAAAGGTGTGTGTGTGCGCGCTGGGGGGTTGTATTGACAACATTGTCGGGACCAGATATCCCCTCAGTGAGGTATGACCGGTTACCTTTTGGGGACATTTTTCTGGTCCCCACTAGTGCTGTAACATTTTTCAAAAATTAAGTTCAAACAAACTTCAAATGTCACAGAGTTTGTTCAGATGTATGTGATGGCCCGAGCGAGAACATCATCAAACCCTTGGGGTAGGCCACAAAAGACAGGAGGACAGCAGGTGGGACTCCAAAAATACATTTCTTTTATTACAAAAAGCAGTATTCCATGCCTTCTTCTTGAAGAACCCAACACACAAAAGGGGGGGAAAATGGAGGAAGGAAAAAATAAAGGAGGGATGTATCTGCACACTTTACAACACCAAACTATGGGCAGCCCTCTCCTTTTTTTATACCTTAACCATATATAATGGTGTCCAGCACCATCACAGCCCCAAAAGGAGGAGGGTGAGGAACACAGTTTACCATACATTAAACCAGCACGACCCATCACTTCTTAACATCTTTTTTTTTTTAAAGCATAATCCACATAGTTTACTTCACTACCAAAATTCAACATTTCATTCCCGGTCATCACACCAAACTGAATACCCCCTTCCACCGGTACCATATTGAAAAGTTCAATTACTTGGTACCCCATAAAACATCCATGTTTCGCCGTGGGACTTTTTTGCTGGTTACCACCTTCCCTGGTAAGACATCTGCAGAACTAACCTGTTCTTCACTTCAATCCATGCATTTAACTAATCAATAAAACCATGTTACACTAAGTACCATGATGTCACTTGAGTGTTACTACGGGTCCACCTTAGCTGCACGACAGCTTGGGGCAAGCATTTTGCCTGGGTCAGGGTTGTCACAATGTATTTGAATACATGTTGCCCCCCCCCCCCCCCCAATTAAAAAATGCAACACAGATTCATTCTTTTCAGTATTTATTAACAGCCTGTGGAACACACTTGTGCAGAGCCCCTAAAAGGTCAGGGTGGGATTTTTTTTTTTTATATAAATATACTTTAAACTTTTGCATTCCCTTGCATTACTAATAATGACTGCACTGTGTCTGTTTGAAGTACGAAACACTGAATAAATAGACTAATAAGTATTAACCTAAAAAATATACAGACATGTCCAGCTAAGTGTACTTTAAGTTTAAGCATTAAAATATGGGGGACAATGCACACCATGTAACTTTCATATGTTTTTTTATACATATTTATTGATAAGTGCACTGTGTCCATTCACAACCAGTAACTGTAAGTAGACCAGACAGCTGGGCTATTGAACGTGAAGTTTACCTCACAAACATTTAAATATTAATCAAAATTCACCCATAAAGACATCTGGAAAACCAATGGGTGTTGCTTGCTTTTGTTGAAAGATATTACAGCCAGAAAACTGAATGTAAAGTTAACTTTGCTGTTTGTCATACTCATAAAACAACTAAAATTATCGCAATATAATTTTCCTCCAGCAATATACCGCATGCTTGATGAAAGTTCGATATGGTTTATGACACAACATGCTGCCACTTTGTGACTCCTTGTCAGGACTGGCAGTGGAGCACAAGCGCAAACACAGCCGTAAAAACGGGGGATTTATTGAAAAAATAACAATGCAGACAACAGACAAAACCATCAGATCAACAGGGCAACTCACCGGGAAAGCAAGTCCAAAGTAACCTGCTCCATAAGGGGGTAATCTAGCAAAATCCAAAAAGAAAATTCAGTAAAATTCAGTCCTTGCGAAATCCTGACCCTAATAATTCACAGAGAATTAAGAAAAGATAGGAAGAATGCCAGCTGTGGCGTTTTTCGGCGATGACTAAAATAGCCTGCCTATCTTCTATCTTGGACTTGTGAAATGTGAAATGCTGTTTGGTACATGTGGCCTTTTGATTTCCTTTTCGACATGCTTTCAGCCCTTCTTTTAACAGAGAGCTCCATCTAGCGGAGTCAGAAAATTTAGCAAATTGTTCCGGAATAGTCATTTTGACCATCACTAATGTTTGGTAACTGTTGGTTACGTTCTGACGATAAAGTTTTTAAGTACGATTAAGCATTTAGTTTCTTCAATTTTAACTTGGGAATAAAAATCAGCCTTTAAGTTGAAGAGAAATAATAACTTGATATTTATCACGATAATTATCGATATTGAGTGATGTGAATTTATCATGATAACATTTTTGGCCATATCACCCAGCTCTAGGTTTATTCTTGCTGTCACACTGCAACAAATAGCAAGTGTAATGGGAATGCAAAAGTATTGCAAGGGATTACAATAGTATTGTGAGGAAATGCAAAAGTATTGCATGGGGTCGCAAAAATATTGTGAGGGAACGCAAAAATTTTTCATATCTTTTTCGAATGAATATTTGAATATCGGTTAAAAAAATGACAGTCCTAGTCCCCGCAATGTAAAGCTCAATTCTATAAGAATCCGTGAATGCAATCAAAAAATTAAAAATGCCAAAAGTCTTGTATTTTGTTTAGTTACTTATGGTTAAGGGTGTCATAGCTCAAATTAGGGTTTTTCCCACAAAAGTGAATGTCCCCACAACAATATGAATACAAATGTGTGTGTATGTGTGTATGAGGTTGAGCAAGAGAAAGGGAAGGAAGGTGTGTCTGGCTTTCAGCAGACATCAGACACAAGGCTGGTAATTAAAAAAAAATACTTGTGGGTAGAGCTGGGCGATATGGCCTAAAAATAAAATCTCCGATTTTTTTCCACAATAAATTTTCGATTTTAATTGATATTCCCCTCCCCTACTCAAAATCAAACTACAGATGACAAATAAATGGTGCAATCTGACAAGCCAAAAAAGATGCTTGTGAGATGGCAGACCACGCCATTGTAAACACTTTTAGAAACTTGTAA
>JAODJW010000043.1:16804484-16816812 GCA_026777045.1 Hyperopisus bebe
TAAGGCAGTTCTGAAGGCGAAAGGGGGTCAAACACCGTATTAGTATGGTGTTCCTAATAATCCTTTAGGTTAGTGTATTTTTTAAATTAGTTTTTCAATGACCTGTGGTATTACTAAGATGAATAAAATAAGAAATCTATTTGCCTCTAAAGAGCACATTCTTCTGATTGATCTAACCATGCACACACATTCCTATCGGACACAATTGTTTTATCACTTGATTTGAACAAGGAATGGATGGACCTGAGCTCCATCTGGGTGGGACCACCTGGGCTACCGTGGTAGGGGTGCATCATGGCTGATGAGGAAGAATTAATTACAAAAAAGGTTCTAAATTCTGATCATGTGGAAATGCTTTGTATTTGAGAAGTTCAGTGTCGACCAAGCTACTTCAGTCTGCGGAAAGATACTGTCCATATAACGGGTGGCAACACAAGCATTACTACATGCATTCCAAAGAAAGTGATGTATATTTTGGTTCATAAGTATAACCAAAAATAGCATGATATGACTTTTTGGCCATATCGTACAATAACATGTGCCCCGTGTCCCATGCCTCTCATGCCCCCCCCCCACCACTAATGTTGTGAGAGAGGTGAGGTAAAGCGCTTATGGGACATTTGTTTGTTTGGAGATTCTTTACAGTGTGAGATCTTAAGACCTTAAGTTCACAGTGTGTAAGACGTGAATATAAACCTGTCTGTGGATGAACTACCCCAAAGATATTTGGAACAACCATTTTCATTTGACACTTGCGGAGCCATTTTATTTTTGAAATGGTTCTTTAAAATATTTTGCTTGCAGTAAGCTAAGTTCATTAAAGAACATTAAAAATGTTTATTCTGCTATTTATTGAACTAAGAAAATCGGCCAGGTTCCTTATCGGCAGCTCAGGTACAAAAAAAAAACGACAATCAGGATTGGTCAAGGAAAATGCAATTGGTGCATCCTTACCTGTAACCATTATTAAAATTTTCTGCCGTTTGTGCCTCAGTAGCCCCTTTTTTCATTCAAACCAGATGGGGTACCCTTCGTTCCCATCCAGCATTTAAATAGTCCTGGCTGCCCAACACCCTGTCAGCAGATTGTGGTTTTTACCACCTCTGACCACTCTCAGTAGGTACTCCCCACAGCAGACTGTGACCACCAAACAAGCCTTGCCAGTCTTTTGGCCATAATGATTTGACTCTTGCTACAGTCACTCAGGTCTTTCCCTGCTGCCGTTTTCTTCTGCTTTCAGCATGTTGACTCCGAGTACTGAATGTTAACTTACTGCATAATATATCCCAGAAGTTGCCACGTGCCATCTTTAAAATTTTCTTCAAAGCAGTCAATGTTACGTGGGAGTGGTCATAATGTTTTGCTTCATCAATGTGTGTGTGTGTGTGTGTGTGTGTGTGTTATGCATGCATTACATTGTGTGGAGACATTTGGTTCCCAATGTCATAAAAAACTGTTATTTTGCTCATAATGTGAGGTGCCCACAAGGGGGAAAAAAAAAAAAAAAAACTCTGACTGCAATCAAAAAACTAAAAATGCCAAAAGTCTTGTGTTTTTTTTGGTTAATTATGGTTAAGGTTAGGGCTGGGTAGGGGTTAAGGTTGTCATTGTTGGGTATAGGGTTTTTCCCATAGAAATGGACAGTTCCCACAAAGATATGAATGCAAACTTATGTGTGAGAATATGTTTATATGTATGTTTGTGGTGTATAGGAGGTAAGGAGCATGCACTGACAACGCGTTGCTGCACCCACCACGCAACGAACCACCTTAGAAATGAGAACCTGAGTGCAGCCGTGTGGCGGGTGATACCTCAGCACCACACTAGTCCAAATGGATCAGTGAGTTTTTTTTCCAGTGGCTGGATTGCCAATACTGCTATCAACCCCCAAATTTCCCAGTAAGTTGGAGGTCCTCCTTGCAGGATTGGATGTAGATTAACGTTATACTGAGGATGAAGCAATTGCAGGTTAAGGGCCATGCTTAAGGGCCCAATGGAGTAGAATCACTCCTTGCATTCACAGGATGCGAACCAGCAACGTTCCAATTGCTGGCAAAGATCCCTGGCCCCAGAGCCACCACTCTGCCTATATAGAATTATAAGTGTTTAATATCAAATAATGAGTATTATGGAACCAGAAGTCCTCCTGGTATGTGTTTGCGAAGATTTTCCTTTCCGTCAGACCTGGCACTGACATGTATTGGATGGTAAAGTGGTTAAAGACGTCATTGTTGATGCCACCATTTTGGCTTCACTGTGAGTGGTTGTCAGATTTTAGCAGGCTGGACCAGCTCCAGCAGTGGTTGCCATTTTAAACTGAGTTCAGTTGTGGAGCTCATAGGGACATCTTGTATTTTATTCCCTATTTTTTGCTTGTTAAATCATTGCGTTCATTGACTGGAATTCTCTCCGGGTCAAATTGTAGATGTGTTCCTGATTTAAATTTTTCCTGTGGTCTTGTTTTATGTATTTTCTTGTAATCCATGTTTTATATAAGGGCAGCTTTATTAACTACTGATTTAAGTTTTTTTCCATATGCACAACTACAGTATAGTGTATGCATTAAAGTAGACACTGAAGGAGTGCAATTCTAGGGTCAAGCACCTTGGTGGCTTCCCACTCTGCCCAGTCACCAAGCCACCTGTTTTTAGCCTCACTTCCCCTTCTATGCACTTTCCCCGTTGAATGCTGCCAGTCTGTTTTAGAGAGGTTCAAGAGACTCTAGTACATGCCCCCCCCCAATAGGTGCTGACTAAGCCAGATTCAGAAGAACGTGTCTGTGGGATCAGATCACCATATCCATAGTTATTCATTTTCTGTGGTTAACAAGTGCACTGTATGCTCCCTCCAGACCACAGCAGTATAGAGCCTGAATACCTGCATTTTTATGTCTCTGTGTGAGCTCGACCTTCCTGAAATAGGTAACCATATTCATGTTTCTATCTTGGCAACAGGTAGCCCAGTGGTGGCAGAACTTGATCCATGACCACAGAGGTCTAAGAAGGGCCTGTCTGTTTTAATCTCAAGCTATGAATTTGACATGCTTTGCTCTGTTGCATGTTCAGCTGGAAAAACAAATAAAATTCCAAGTTACACTTGTTTTGCACAGATACGTAACCTAAATTATAATAATCACAGTACTTTTAGTGTACACACTATTTCCAGCATGCTTGAGTAACTAACCACCCTTCTCCTAACTCAGTTCTGGTTGCACAGATCCTGGGTGATTTTTCCCTAAAACCTCTGTGGTATGAGGAGCCTATTGGAAGGAGTAAGGAGCCTCGTGATGGAGGTACTTATTGTGGCAGAAAGGGGCCTTGGGTGGCAGGGCAACCATTTGGCAGAACAGTATGAGATGTTTGTACCTCAAAATGGTGATCAACCACTCTGCCTGGAAGAACTTGTACTATTCATTCTCTTCTTAGGTTTTATTCCGGAAAAGGTAATCCGTGGGTGAGTGGGACATAATTAAAAAAGTTATATGAAAACTGCCTGGCCTTCCTCTTGTCTTCTGTTACCACTGTAGGCATGTTATTCTCTTCTGCAATTCCTTTTCAGTAGCATCAGGTGCATAGCTGAAATGTCAGGCCAAAATGATCATTTCCGGAATCCCCTTCATTCCCTCATGAGACACTAGTGGAGGAGTTGGCCACTTATCATTACTGGCTAAGTTGATCATATGATTCATTGCTCCCTTCCCATTCACAGTGTAGGAGGTCATTTGTCAACGGGGATGTGACAGTAGGTTTAGGCAACTTGACTTTCCATGTGTGCTGTATTTAGTGACTGAAAAATGTTGCTTTGTGTTTTTAAAAAGATTTTACAAAGAAAAATATCCTGGTGCATCAAATAAAGCAAGGAAACGAATGGACATGTCATAAAAGTTTGTAAACTCAGCAGGCCATTTGTTTTGTCACAAGATCCTTCCTTGCCCTCTCCAGTTTTCTTTAAAAGCCACTATGTTCATTATACATTTGGTACCATGTGTCCCCACAAACCTGACTGGGTAAGTGGTTGCCCAAGATGGATAAATGGATGGATGGAATGACCCCAATCCACCTGCCACACCATCTGTATGCTCTTGAAGGCTAACAGGGTCTAGCGTTGTTCAGTTGCATAAGCATAATGTGATATATTTGATCACCTTTGCTTGAGGATGTATAGGACTGCCGTTGTGTTAAATACAAGCCATAGAAAAGTGTCTTGTTTTTATGGGGAGGGGGGCATTAATCTCATGGAAGGATAGTCCAGTGCCTGGGATGTGTGGCAATGACTAATTTTGTCTGTCCCTCTTTCCCTCTGTGGTGTATTAATTGCTGTGTTTCATCACGCTAAGTGCCTGATCCAAAACCAGTAGCCATGCCCGTTTATTTTCTTCAGCCCCACTTGAGTTTCATTTTCATGCTTTTCTTTGCTTTCCAGAGGGGCCTTTTTTGTTTTTCGCAGTGCTGATCTGTGCATTGTTCCAACCCCATCGTTCCTGAAAAGGAAAACCCCACCCCAGAAACTTCTTTTCTGCTCAGGCCACCCTTTGCATGGTTCTCTTTGCCACTGCAACTCTGTGCTTTTTGGCTTTTACACACTTGGTGAATATTAGATCTCCCAATGCATTTTAAACAAGTAGATGGTCTTTTTATGTAGACTTCAAGTTTGCACTGTCCTTTCTCTCCTTTCCAGAGGATGGAGACATGAGGCCGAAATACAATGGAGTGAAGTCCCTCCCATTCCATGCAGGGGGAATAAATAATGAGATGTTTTGGAAAGGATTTGGGGGTCCATGCAGTCAGACACCAACCCCCTAGGCAGATGAGATCTCACATCACAAATAGCCCTGGGGTTTCATGATTGGTCAATAAAGATCTTTGTCTTTTCTCCAGTTTCTCTTATAACTGTAACAGTAATCTAACAATTTCTTAATTGGGTAAACTGAGTGTAGTTGAATGTCTCAGTCTGTCAATCACTATGCAATGGTGATATTTTACCTGCTCCCCTGACATGAATGATGAGAATGATGGTGACATAAGGGACAAAGTTCCTCTGAAGGATTATATTTTCAATCCTCACCCAATGACTCTGTCCAGAAGAGCTCCCATAAATGTAACAGGGTTATTGTATCCATGTGCTGTTGTGATCGTTGCCAGAATTTGTTCTCAGCGATGACATTTTCCCTAGTTTTAGCTGACTATTGCAATAACTAATGAACTAATACATCACTGCTGAGAAACGTCGGCTTAGTGTTTGGAATCTATTGCAGAGGGTGATGTAGTTTGACAACAACGCCTCGAATTTACAAGTGCAGCGAGTCTCGTTTTTGGAAAAACAATGTAGAAATACACACATATGTCAAACTGTTTAAATGTAATACTTGCACATAAATGTTTTGGTCATAGAAACAGAATTTTGGCAAAGAACGCCCCTCTGTGTGTGAATGTGTAGGCCTTTGTAAATGATCTACTCAACTCCACATTGGTCATCCAGTACTTTTTGCCACTACATATTTCCATCACTGAGGAAGGTACCTGAGATTCTGCTCAACATAGTCTTCCAGATTTCAGACACCCAATTTTGCGAGGGACTTCACTCAAAGAAAACCATCTTCTCTGTCTGCTTCCTTCCATTGAATGTGGGCCTCGTGTCTCAGTAGGATATCATCAGAGCGGGGTGTCCTCTTAGTGTAGATACCAGGCTCCACCAGCCCACCAGCGGTAGACCAGATCTCCCACCCAGCTTAAATCCATGAGGGCACTGTGGCCCTGCCCTGCAGACATAATGTTAGCCTCTCACATAGTCCAGCTCAACGATGTCTGCTTGCTAACAACACAGGGGGCTTTATTCGCAGCTTCCCCTCTGCAGTGATCCAGTCGTCAGGTATACCACAAACTGGCCTGCCAACAGGGCCGTCTCTGAGAGGCAAGCCTAGGTCGTGGCCATTGGAGAGAGAGAGAAGCCGCGGTAGGGGATATGTCTGACAGGCGGACGCCTTGCACGGTGTGTTTAAGGAGCAGCTGTTAAAGAAATAAGCGGACTCTGCAAGGAGCTGGTGACGCGCAGTTTCCTGGAAATTAATGCTTTCCCCAAGACAGCCTTGCCACTACTGTACCCTTGCTGACTATGTGAATGTCCAAGTATTCCTGTGATTTTTCTCCTGAATGAATCTGTTTAAAACAGCTCATGAAATACACACTACATCTGCTTATTTTAAGATTAAAATTAAGATTGGTCCCATGACTTAATTGATTATTCCCATGGGGAAATTCCTGAAATTCTTTTATACACACCTTATCAGATGTACTATTTTAAAAACTGTCCATAACTAACTTGTTGCACTATTAGGCTGTATGTAGGAGACCAGCATACTTCATTTTTTTTGGTCTTTGGCCAAGATGGTCTAATTGAAGTCATTATGTGAAGTCCTTTAGCTTTCAGCTTTTGGTTTACTTAATCAATGAATAAATGACTTTTATTGTCCAGTCCTTGGTCTGCGAGAGGATTTATTGTGTGTGTGAGAACATCTCTGCATCCCCTGCTGAACAGTTCTGTCATTAACAGTCTCTTGCTTAGCTTCTGAGTAACTACTGTGAGCATTTGAGATCTGTCAAAAAGGTAACTTGTTTGACTTGGATTAGCATTGGTTGCTCTGCTGGAGCCTGGGGTCTGGGGATGGCTGCTTGTTCCAAGCAAGCCAGTCTCCAGAGACCTGTGGAAAGGGGGTGGAGGTGATGAATGCTGCTTAGACAGGATTTTCCTACTGGTTCCCCCAGCTCTGTGTTTTCACAGTCCAGTTCTCGTGGCATCTACTGGCTGACAGCTCAGTCCAGCCCCTCGGACCAACAGTGGTCCCCAGTTGCCTGCTAGTATTGCCAGTTTGGTCTCCCAGTACTCTTGTGGAACCATTTCCATTTCCCTGTTTTCATCAATTGAATGAAGGCCCAATTGCTTTGTTGGGTAATTTTCCTTCTGATTTGCCTAAAGATTCTCTTATCTTCAGCTGCATCCATATTATTAGTTCTTCATTGGTGCAACATTGTCTTCCTTGCTCCTATTTTCCTGCCTGTAGTGATCTAGGTATTAGAACCAATGAGCGGACATTTCTGAACTGATTTGGTGCTTCTTCGGTAGTATTTAGTTTTGCTGAAAAGGTCCTTGGTCCTCTTTTGTTCCCCTGTATAATAATTTAGTAAATGAATTATTTTTATGCTGCATTTTGCTTGGTCTAATTGGTGCTTCCTCTCCAGAGTTGTAGAACCAAATATATGACTCCAACTCTGTGTGCGTGCATCATATACCGTGGGTATACCGGTTTTGGACTTGCTTTCACCTGTGTTGATTTGTATAAAAAATAACATTTATTTATACATTTGTTCAAAACACGTAAAGTTTGACAAATATAAAATCACCAGTAAACTACGTCTGTTTATCCAAAATTTTATAAAGTACTGCATTTGAAAACTTTTCAGCTGTAGGATTTCAGGACAGAGTGGCCACTCTGTTATGAACATTACAGCTTTTTGGTTGTGGGTGTTTGATTCACTGCTTTTATTAACACTAATGGTGTATTAGTGCAAACAAATGGGCTGCATACGGTGAAGTACATCTTTGTTGGCGGTTATAGGAGTTTAACATTCATTGGTGTGGGAAATGGTGGTTCTAGTGTCAATTGGGCATTTGTACCTTTTTACCACACACCTTACATGGAGTTTTACTTTTTAATTTGCTACTGTACATTTATGTAACCAGGTTATTATTGTTTAATGTATATAATTACACAAAATCTGTCTGAAATCTGCTTTTGAATTTGTTAATGTGCTATCAGGACATGGTGTCAGAGTCTATTTAACAGAATATTCACAGATAAACCAATGACGTATACCATATAAGAACAAATATTCAGATTATAACTGAAGCTTGGAAGAAAATAAAATGCTTTATTTTTATTAATAGGCTGTTGTAGAATTATACTGATGACTTCTGGCAGTGTTAATGGTATAGTGCAAATCCATATCATAGAGCACAATCACACCAATAATAACTATGATATCGGTGTACCACCCACTTATGACAAAAATTCATTTTATAAAAATCTGTTAATGTAATCAAAAAACTAAAAATAGCAGATCACAGATGTCAAATGCCAAATGTCAGATGAGGGATGGTTCAGGTAAAATGGCGACCGTTTGTGGGTGTGTACCACAGTGCTCTATGAAGGGTTAGTATCTCATACAGGCTTGGTATACTTAGAAGAACTGGATGGAACAAGTACTTATGAATTGTTCATGTTTGGGATACCATGGGAGAAACAGGTTATTGCTACTGTTAAAAGTGTCTTTATTCTGTTATCCAGGAGCTATCAAGCTGTGGGTGGAGCAAGAAAGAGAAGCACAGTTCAGCCCCCAATGCCGTGGCCTTCACTCGTAGGTTCAACCAGGTGGGTCTCGCAGAAGCCTATTGGGTCGTATGGGCTTGGTGATTTGGCTGAAAACAATGAAACAATCAGCTTGATGTGAATTTTAAATACCTCATTAAATGGTAAACTTTACATTTAGAGTCCGGAATGTCAGGAGGCTGCTGTTGGGATCTGTGCTGGGTTTAGGCAGGACTTGAGAAGACAGGACTCTCCTAGATGTTCTTTATTGTAGAAACACGTCTTGTTATCCAGTTTTTTCCCTAATTTTGTAGCATTGTCATCAAGAGGTTTACCTGAAACAAAAGTGTTTTGCAAAAGGGTAATGACTTAAGTGCATGCCAGTATTATTTTATCTATATTTTGGAAACATGTGAAATACTGATTCTCATTGCTCAAGCTCAACGATGGAAAGGCTCGATATTACCTGGCTATAGGCTGGGTCTCGTGTGGTCACCATACCTCCTCGCCCAGCGCGTCGGTCGTCCTTCACGCTCGGAACCAGCTTCCATGCCATCCAGTATAAATATTAGGAAATCTGCAAAGAATGTGTTTTGAATATCCTGTGGAAAATATGTACTTTTATAACAGTGTTTCATTTCATTATTTTTTTTTTCTCTAACTGCTTTTCAAGATGTCATTTGTTGGATAAGCCTAACTAGAGTGTATGGCTTTAAGGCACAGCTGGGCTCTGGCCATTAGTCCGTTACCAAGGCTGGGCTGTGTGGTGATACTTCACATAGGTCTACACCCACTTCCCGGGCATCTAGACCAGCCAGATGCTCTCCCTGGTTGGGAAATAAGTGGTTTTGTACAGTGTCTCAATGGATGGCACCACTTTCAAAATAAACTGGGGTTTTCCTGATGCCGGGTTTTCCTGATGCCAGCTTTTCTGTAGCGGACAGTGATTATACTGGATAAAAATACAAAAGCTTATGTAACTAGGGACGTCTGCCTTCAATGGGCCTCTTCATGTGATATACTGCATTGTCCTTTAACCTTTCATATAGACACTTATGTTCTACACAAACATTGTGAGGGATGGCCAAGATTTGCATTTTGAAATGAATGTTTAATCAAGCATGCTGTTGTAGTAATGAGCAGGCTGATCCTTTTAATGGGTTTCAATATATGTTGAGATGGAAATCTGGAAAGCTGGGGGTCTTGCTGTCATTGGCCTCATGAAATTTTGACCTGCCCCCACTTACCACAGCCATTTTAACCTCTGGCTGATCCTGAGCTGTCGTCCATCTTGACTTTCTCTTTCACACGATCCTGGAGCCATGCTGCAGATTGCATGTGGTTCTCCTCCCTGACGTTTCTCCTTTTGAGCAGAAGGGCAGTGACTGTGAGCGTGTTGTTGTTATTGTCACTGATATCTGCATGTGGGCTGGGGGACTTGGTGTTCAGCTTTTGGCATCACTCCTACAATACAATAAAACCTAACCTATTATTGTTATTATTACTGTTAGGCGGTTATTCTAAATGGCCAATCATGCTGGCCAGTAGACTTCCTGGGGCCATTCAGGCTAATGATAGAAGGGTCCCTACAGAAGCGATTTCAGCTGCTCTATTGAAATACTCAGGAGTGCCTGGAGTTACCAAGCTTTCACCTAAAGCAGATTAATTCTCCTCCTAAGCCCTGAAATGAAATACAGCAGTTTTGTCCGGAAGTGACTTCAGAAGTGCAGCATTGTGTCTGGTGGGAAATGGGAAGCACAGTTAATCACTTGAAATGACTGATCTGAAGTACAGTGATTCCTGCCAGGCGTGTGGGGATGCCGGCCCCCTGTGTGGAAGTCAGACATAGCTCTACACCGCTACCCTGCAGCTGCTTTGCTATTCTCATCATCTCGGTCAGGCCCCATTTTTTTCGGAGGTCCCTCTTGACAGTTTGCCTCCGTGCCATCCCTCGTCTTCGACGGAGCATATCTCCACTGGCGGCAGGGGGATCTAGCTCGAGCCTGGCCAGGGCAGGCGCACACAATGTCGGAGGTCTGCCATCACAGGTGGAGCCTCAGTCGTCTGTTTCCTCAGCTTAGGGTGAGGCCCGGGTCTCTGGACACAGTTTTATGATAGCGCTCTTCCAGGAGCAGGGGTACAAGCACGTGTAAAGCCGATGTGAAGCTGCACCAGGTTCTCGCATTGTTTAAATAACGATGTTTTGGTTCTGTTAAATCCTGTTTTCAGTGACAATAAACAACATTACACATTTCACTGATCTACAGATGACTCCTGTAGCAACAGTTTAAAATGAATTCATGGCTTTTTTTACAGAAAAAAAAAAACAGATCTATATTACAGACGCTCCTCTACTTACGAAGTTTCAACTTACGAACTTTCAGACATACAAACGAAGAGGACTGTAAGTCCAAATTATGTTTCTTGGGCTCCCGTTTCCTGTCCACAGCATCAATTTTTTTTTCTGCGCACCAATTCCGCCTAGTACAACTTCTGGCTGCTACTCCCGTTGCACAGCAGCGTAGTATGTACATTTCAAGTTACGAACAGTCATTCAGAACGTATCTCATTCGTAGAGGAGCGTTTGTACTATTAAAAAAAATTAACACTAGACTTCTCATTTTATTTGCATTAATAAAACATTTTATACATTTTGACATTTTACAATTTTAAATTAATCGCAGCCACTGGATTTAATTATGCATGAATGTCCATCAAGAACCCATTCATGTGTTCTTTTCTGTTAGTTTGGATGTAGCTGAACTTCCAAATGCAGATTGATATGGTGGTTCTTGCAGCACATGGGAGCTCATAGTTGTCTGCGTGTGTGTTGACAGGTCAGCTTCTGGGTAGTCCGGGAAATCCTGCATGCTCAGACTCTGAAGATCCGAGCCGAAGTCTTGAGCCTTTACATTAAGACTGCAAAGGTGAGCATTTTCCCTCATAGATGTTGCTATTCTCTGTAGTGAAAAACACAGTGCAGCTTTGATTTACAGATCAGATGCCCTGGATGCTGAACTTGTATTTGCAGAAACTGTGTGACATTAACAACCTGCACGCGGTGATGGCTGTAGTGTCAGCGCTGCAGAGTGCCCCCATCTACAGACTGACCAAGACGTGGGCAGTGAGTATCCCCTGCTACAGGGAGCTGTACTGAGACGTACCTCACTGCAGGCACAGGCAGTGAACGTTTTGTTACCTCCCTGGAATGTAGTCAAGGTGTTTTTTATAAACTGCAGGTGGCATAGTGGTTCATGACATGTCCTCATAAAATGCTCACTGTTTTTAAAAGCCCCCTGGTGCTCCTGGAACATATAACCATATAAGCGGATGAAACCTGTAAGGATTACATGGGAACATACTTCACGTGTTTTTTAAATGGCAGCCAGATCAAAGTGCTGCTGATCTTTGCAGATATAATGGGCGTATCAATCAGATCACATTGATAGAGGTCTCTCTGTTTCCCCGCAGCTGCTAAGCCGGAAAGACAGGGCCACCTTTGACAGGCTGGCATACCTGATGTCCAAGGAGGACAACTACAAGCGCCTGAGGGACTACATCAGCAGCCAGAGTATGACGTCCTGTATCCCCTACCTGGGTAAGAGCCCATGAGGTCTCCATCTTCTGGCCAACAGTGACACATGTAAGGAGGCTGAGATCTGCCCTACGGAGTGATCTGCTGAAGTGAGAGAGGTGCTCAGTAAGGAGGCATACTACAGTAGGGCTGCAACGATTCATCGAGTAACTCGAAATACAGTGGTACCTCGGTTCTCGAACTCACTAGAACTTAAAGTTCTTGAAAGTCGAACAAACCACTTTGACCTACAACTCGATCTGAATATCAGAAGTCAAACTGTGAACGCTGACCTAAAATAAATTGTACGCGCCTGGAAATGAGTCATACCACAATGCAATTCTTACTTGAATGCCTTCTTCACAGACTGGACGATTAACCAAATAAAGCAG
>JAODJW010000043.1:16816912-16830985 GCA_026777045.1 Hyperopisus bebe
GTAATTTTGGGGGGCCGGGAACCAATTAATTGGTTTTCCATTATTTCTTATGGGAAAAATTCGATCAGAACTCGAACGTTTTAGGATTCGATCCGGAGTCCGGGACGGATTAAGTTCGAGAACCGAGGTACCACTGTATTCGATTACAAAAAAATCCTTGATGCAAATCCTTTGCTTTAATGCTTTGTTTAATCTACACATACTGCTCGGTGGTCACATGGAGGATTATTACTGTCGCACAATGTGCTTATGCTGCTTTATGTGTAACAGAGCGATAGAAAAAACAGAGTGGCAACACTCCCATAGGGGCCCATTGTAAAAAATGGCAGAGAAATTTCTAGCAAACTTCCAGGTCATGGGGACGGTGAATAGTTCCAAACTCTGACATTCACGCCATAGAATCACATTCATTTCCATTGCTTACCAAGCATTTTAAGCGGTATGTTGATATTTAAAAAAAACATTTAATACATTAGCTGTCATTGAAATTCAAAATATTATTTGGTTTTTATACGCGCTCAGCATTAGCTGTTAATATTTACTATAATTAATAGTTATGACGGAAGGTATCTTAGCAGTTAACGAGGCTAACATTTTCATTTCACTGAATCTGTCAATTATTGTTGATACGGTTAGCTGGTAATTTATTTGCCAAAAAAAGAAAACCCATTGCAATTGTGTCTGTATTTTTATGTGCAGTTTTTAAGTGCAGGATTTGCAAACAGCACTTGAACAAAAAAGTGCTTTTTTCACATGGTTTCGTCTCCCTCATGCTGTATTACTTAGAATATCATTAAAATAAGATAAAAGCTTGTGTTTGTCCATATTGACCTATATATTTTTACCCTTATTACTCCTGCTCCCACCCTTTTTGTCCCTAAAGTGCCAGGTGTGAATGGGAAATTACATAGTGGTAGTTCTTTCAGTGTTTGCCCAATTTAGCTTGCTTTGTGGATAAAGAATGACAGTGGATTTTAATCAATGGACACTTTTGAGAGGTTGGTGCTTTCTATACAAGTAAATAAACTGGAAGGCATATTTTTCCTGGCAGCCTTTTATGAAACATCGTATAATATTGTATATTATTGTTATTATTATTAGTTTTAGCATGCTGCTTGCAAAAATATCAACTATTAACAGATACTGTATGCAGTTTAACCATTAAAAATGTTTCTAAAAAGGAAAACAATGAGTTGTTCATTTTAAGAAACCTGTCTTTTTTCTCTTTTGAATAGTTACTGTTGCTGTTTAATAAGCCAATAGTACTTCTTATCTGATTACTCAATTAATTGATGCAATAATCAATAGAATATTAAATTACTAAAATAATCGATAGCTGCAACCTTACATTGTAGTCTGTTAGTTTGTGGGGGTTATGGCTGATTTATGTTTGTTTGTAGGTTCTACGTGGAGCTTACGCCATAGCTTATGCAAGTGGCATTTCGCCGCTGTATGCATTTATACTTCTGCACTGCTGTGTTTGTATCTCTCTACAACTACATTGCCAAAATGCAGCCGGAAATGCATCAGAGGAAGTGCAGTGCTACCAAGTGGACCAATCATAGTTGTTGGTCATTATGATGTACGGCTGCTATGATTAGTTGACACGCTGAAAATGCATCGACATCAAAACGTGACCCACTTGGGAAGTAAATGACAGATTAATTAAAAAGTCGCTGGCATACATCTTGGGCTCCTACCCAGGTGCTGGATGCAAATGACCTGTAGGGTTACAGTCTGCTCTCTGGAACTTGTGTAAAGGACCTCGCCATTAAAGGAGCAGAGTGTACCCATCCTAGCTTCCGCCCGAGCTGCCTTCAGCCTCTGGAAGCTAAGGGGTTTGTGGCAGCCCTGAATTACTGCTTCCCGTCTTAGCCTCCTGTGATGTCAACCTCAGCTTCCCAGTGCACAGTGGAGATGCCCGGTGAGAGCTGATGGGCTGTGAGGTGATTTAAGGGGGCTCTGTGAGTCCAGACGGAGGGGGAAGGTGTTGAAGTTTTAAACAGACCCAGCCGGGAAACCCAGCCCCTGTCTGGATCTGAAACACATTAATGGCGTCATTTGTTGCTGTTGTGAAGCTGCGGTCTCTTGAACGTCGGGCCGGCCTTGAAAGACGGGGGCCGTCTAAGGTGCCGCTTTCAGACGTGCCCATGCAGAAGTTTCCGTCTGAGCTGTTGGGATGTTTGTTTACCTGGGCATACGAATCAAATTTTATTTAGCATCACTATTTTTTTTCACTAGCCAGCCTGTCTGTCTCAAACCATTTACAGTCATTTACGGAAAATGCATAGGAAAAACTATCCATCCATCTTGCAGCTGCTTATACTGGTCAGGATCTCGGGGGCCTGTAGCCTATCCCAAGCAGCATGGGCTTGGGTAAAGCCTGCATGGGATGCAGGTCTCACACTAATAACAGTTTAGAAATGCTATTTCACTGCATGTGTCTGCATTATGGCAGGAAACCCATGTGACATGGGCAGAACAAGTTCCAAGCTTTGAATTAGATTGGGATTATAAATCCCAAACCTGGAGGTGTGATGGAACAGTGCCGTTTTGAAGATTATTTTTTGCTACTTCCAAAATTGCGAACTCACAAAATGATAAATGTAGTAAAAAAAAAAAAATGTGATTTGGTCGTAAGCACATAAAAGATCTGGATGACATGACAAGAAATGAAAAAGTATTTTGTTGAATAGACTAATACAGCACACATATAGCGTGCTGTCCTAGTGATGTGATTTTATTATATTTATATGTCCGTACTGAAGTAAGAAGTAAGCCTTATTTTAATATTTTACTTTAATATAGTTGACTAGTGATGTAAGAATTGGATGTGCATAACGTGATGTTGGTATTAATATCTCACGTCGTCCAGCCCTGTAGAATACTACAGCCGTTTTTCAAATTCAGTACCAAAAAACCACACCTCGCACTGTAATGTCATTCGGCACTGGTACCAGTTTTTACGCAAGTGGACAACACCTTGAAGTACCGTACTTTCTCGAAGTACCGGAAGTTCGGTACCTGGTGCGGTGGAAAAACATCCCAGGTTTGCTGTTTCCTGGTGTTCTGCAGCCACTCAGAGTAATAGGTTTCCACCAGTCACCCTTCCAGAATCTGACTTGGCATCCACCCATGATTGTAAGTCGTTCCCTGTGGCCTAGTGGGGGTCATGAAACCCAATGGTATGTCTTTGGAATTTGGTAGGAAACTTCACACAGGGTAGAGGTTAGATTTGGCTGAGTCTGGAGTTTCAGTAATATGTATATTCTGGTTTCTGCTTGGTGCTTCTGCTCCTTTACAGACTCTGCCGGCTGTGCTGAATCAGCCTATCATTGGTGATGGTCCAGGTGTCCTCGCTCCCAGGCCAGTTACAGCTCAGGTCGTTGGAGCTCCTTAGTCCCAACGCAGCAGCTCAGTTAGGCTCACTCTCTACGGCACACCTTAAGAGCAGCTTTATGAGAAAAGGAAAACCAGAGGCTGCTCTTGTCACCTCACCGGGGAGGAGCGAGGTGAATTGTTGCTATGCGATAGGGAATGGGCGGACATTTGTCAGGCACAGCTGAGTTTTTCATGAAGTTTCTGTAAAAATGATGCAGGATTAAGCATTAATATGAACTCGCATATCCTCATTGCTTGTGCTTTCGGTGTCAGCAGCGGTAGCTGCAGTGGCTGGGAACACCAGGGGGCGCACTGCAGAATAAAGAAACACGCCTACAGTGGAATGCTCCTTAAGGAGTCCTTCTGAAGGATGGAAGAGCTGCTGGCCTCTGCCAGCAGGCTGCAGCGCATATAAAAATGAAAGGTGGGGAGTCCTCCAGAGTCCAATGATTTTGCATGTGCTTGGACCTGGAACTGGGTTGCTTATCTCATTTTAAAAGCAATAAAAGGAGCTGAAGGTGTCAGGATGAGGTCACCGTCAGCTGCGTATTCAGCCAGTGTTTCTGATGTCACTGTCAGTGATTTGCAGAGCTCATAAATTCACCTTTTTTGAACCTTCCACATCATATCAAAAACAAATGTCTCTTGACAAGTATATGAGATTTTTTCAGTTTATCTAGTATAGCAAAAGGCATTTCTGTGTTTAGGTATATAATCATTATCAAAATAGAGTTGGAATTATAATGGAATTAGCTTTTGAGACACAACCATTATAGTAAAGTTTCGGTCTTCAGCTATAAATGATTTTTTGGTCATTTGTGTTTTAATTGTATTTATTGCCACTTTGTGGAAAAGCAGTTTAAAAGAGACCAGCAACCATGTATGAATGTACATGTGTATGACAAACTAGACTGTTTTCAGAGTATTACCCTTACAGGTGTCGTAACTTTAAATTTAGCCTGTAATTACCAACCACTTGAAATTGTGACTTGTTTAAACAGAAGCATGTATGCTGAGTTTCTCAGCACTTAATGTGAAAATGTGAATTTGCCACTAAAAGTATCTGCAGGAAATGGTGGGCATATGAAATGGCCAATTTCCATTCCCTGTCCCAGATCATAGAATCATCATCTGGTTCTCATTTTCTGTTCCTCTGCCTCTCGCCTCCTCTCTCACGCCCCAACTTTGAGTCCCTGTCCAGAACAGAGTACGCCACGTTCACTTTTCTGCTGCTTGTTTTCGGCGGCTTGCTTCATAAACGCCGAAATATAAAATACAGTGCACTCGTGGCCTTGCATCCTGGTTTAACGAGCGATTTATAGCATATGATATTTGCTGATGTATTAAACTCCTGTTCCCTGTAAATCGAAAGCCAGCATCCCAATGGAACAAGGAACTGGACAAATAAAGTACTTAAAAATAGTTTATTTAGTATTGCATGGCAATTTAGTGGGTGACCAAGCTGGACCGGGTTCCCACTTCTCGTTCACTCGTGTTTTTACTGGAGAAAGAGAAGTAGCGTGTGAGTCGACACACAGGGGCGTAGAAACAACAGCCTTTCGCGGTACAGCAGAGTGCATCGAGCGAGGCTACATCCAGGCTAAGAAGGCTCATAAATAGCAGTGACAGTGACAGAAAGCTCAGGCAGATCACACAACGCCAGTACGGCTTGCTGATGTGGCTCTCGATGGGGAGACGCATCACAGATCATTGCTCTGTATACTAATGGGTAATGCGATGCACTATGTAATACATGAAAAAGGAAAAAAGAACGGTTATAGACTTCAACACAATATATATAATAATATGATTTTTTTTTTACCAAGCTTGTTAAATGATTCTCCAGTTTCCCTGGTATTTCAACTTACTGGCTAATAGCAGAAGCATGGCATCCCGCTGCCTGTCTGCTGCAGCAGTCCGTGTCTCGGGGTGAAGGGCCACTGGTGCACTTGCCACATGCCCACGGCTCACTGGGGAGATTGCCCGCTCCCTCGTTCTCAGCAGGTTGTAGCACGCACCCCCCCCCCCCCCGAAGGCACCGGAAAGAGTGTCTGGGAATTCCCTGGGGTTAGGGGGTCCAGAACGCCCTACCATTAACAGGTTGGGCAAAAGCGCTGCTTATGTTCAAAGGTGAGGCCAGTGCCACAGGGGGGGTCAGGGGGCTCCGGTCCATCCTTCTTCAGTCAATGGGCCGAATCATCATGCGCACGCCCTTCATGGAGTAGGAGCCTCCCCCGTAGTCAGCCCAGAAGATACCATCTTGGAATTTACTGCGGTAGACGCCCCCAGTGTACCACACTCCGTTGAGGTTGGTCTGGCCGCAAGCATTGTACCACCAGCCTCCTTTATGGAAGTGCGCGCAGTTACCTGCATGGGAGTCAGGGAGTCACATACAGAGTGGCAGTGAGCTCCTACCAAATGTGACTGACTCTGAACTCTCTTTTGGCTCCTTTATCCCCTCAATTCTGAGATGTCATTCAGTTAGAGAACATTCTGTTTGTTCTTCTGATTTTAGGTCTTTCGTAGTTCAGTGTTATAATTCATCAGATGCCGATAATCGCTCTCTTTCTGTGCTGATTCAGACTGATCTGCAACCACTATCCAGTGCTGGCTTTGTCTTACTAATGTAGCATTATGTTCATCAGAGAAGAGATCTTACCTGTGCTTTTCAAAATTATATATGCTTGTATCATGTGATTTTGGACTGCTAGCCCACTAATCACTTCTGCTAGTCTTCTCTGGACTTATGCAGGTTTAACAGCTGATGCAGGGTTCTCATTAAATTTGTTGACTTATATCAAGGCAGACTGAGAAAAAGACCAAACAAGGATGTTTGTGCTCTACCTGAGAAAGTGTCCTTGTCCCGGTCCAGCGTGGTGAAGGGTTTGCCGTTGTGGCTGCTCAAAGAGTCACCAGCATTGCCCTGATAGGTGCCCAGGCGCAGCCTGTAAAACTCACTCTCGGGCTCTAGGCGAAAGCTGCTATACTCGGCATAGACCTTCTTCCCCGACCAGTCCTCCAGCTCCACCATCAGCCGGTAGTCCCTCTGTTTCGCCAGGCTGTAGATGTTCTCCAGACCCAGCCAGTACTCATTGTCTATGTTGCCGAACCCTTTCTGTAAAGACAAAGGTAGGATACAGAGATGCTGTTTATGAACACAAGCACTGAGCTGAATTCTTTTGCCCCTCGTTTATTTTTCAGTTTCTGTACGTCTAGGTTTCAGATAAGCGTTTTCAGCCTTTTTGCATTCTATTTTAGAGTTGTGTGTTATTTTGATGGCAGTGTGTAAGTGTGTAATTGCGCTGCCCTATTGGTATTTCTGAAATGTCGTGAGACGTCTCCAGTGGGACTGGGAGTCACTGTGTGTTGTGCATTTTATTTGTGTACTTGACATGCTTTGAAGGCTTCTGTGGAATATAAGCAAACCACAATGGCCTTTTTCCTACCCTGAGATCTTTTGTTGTTGGCCGTCACTGCGAAGCTTTGAGCTGTTGGAGTAACAACAGGTTCACCTTAGTCTGACTTTGGTCTCCCTCAGAATTCTGAGTGGCACTGGTATTGCTTGTATACATGTGTTGTGTTGTATGACAGGCCACAAAGTTCCATATTTGTGGTTTTTGTTTGTGGCTGTGGAGTGGGGAGAGATAGGAGTGGTGCTGTTTTCTTTGGCCAGCTTAACTGACATGGTAAGCACTGTTGCAGCTGGTCAGACACCCTCCAGGCAGCGCGGCTGAGTCGCTACGTTTTCATTATAGCTATCACCTTCTCCCCTATGCATTTGGAAGGTCTCAGTACAATAGCCCAACCCTAGAATATATCTGCGTCTCATTAGGCTCGTGTCTGGTCTTAGATGTCCTGCACCACCGGAGGTTGTAGCGGTTTGCATTTCTGCATCATCATCTTGCTTTTAAAACAGCCTCCAGTGTTTCTCGGCTATGGATTGGCTTCTGAATAATCTCTTAAAGAGCATATGTATTAGATAAAAATAACCGTATTTTACTAATGAAAGGCCCTCAGAGTGTCACGTGCCTTAATTGTTACATTTCCCTTCAAAAGTAGCTTGCGGTCGCAGTCTGTGCTGCTCTTGCTCGATTTGCGGGGCCCCACCTTGTAGGTGTCCCAGTTCCTGAAGAAGTTGACGGAGCCGTCCCTTCGGCACTGTATGACGGTCCAGCCCCCGTTGTCCAGCCCGTGTTCGCACCATGCCTGCATCAGGTGCTCCATACCGTCGGCCTTGAGCAGGTATATGCCGCTGGTGGTGAACCCAGCCTGCCGTGCCTGGTAGCAATCCCCGAATGGCCCTGAGGGAAATGCAGAGAGGACACGCGGGCCACATTATGCACATCATGCCTTCTAATTGGCTGTCAGACTTTGTTGTCAAGAACACCTCTGTAATGGTGTGTAACCCTTAGATTCGTTCGATTGGCGGAAGAGCTGAAGTCCAATTGGACGAGCAGTGCAATGCTCACCAACTTGCTGGCGCCTGACGGGTCAGTGAAGCTGCTGTATGTGATGGATAGCCAAGACAAACTCTCAGCCATTTTAAACTTTGCTTCACCAGAAAGAGTGCCAGTTTCATTCTAGTCATGTGGATTCAAACCATTATCTTGGGCATATGCCTAGGCACGGATAGTGGGCATATCTCCTGCTTCCCAAGTCATGGCATTGTGTCTCCCTACTCTCCCAGCCTTGTCAGCTGTCGAAATTACGGAGCATGTCACTCCTAACTTTAACGGTTTGGCAGAGTATCAGTCTCATCCTTACTTATAAAGTCCCACATACTTCATCTTCCATCAAGATATCAAATTTACAAAACAATTAACCACGTGGGAGCTGAGTCATCTGCTTAGTAAATAATGTATTTGGCTCTTTCTGTGGAAGTTTTGGGCCGTGTTATTGTAGGTGTTTTATTTTTTTGTCCTCATTGGGAAACTTTAGGAACTAATGAAGACTCTTTCTGCGAACGTGGACTCCAGACAGAGAAAAGGCACATAAGTTGAGGACTTATAGAGGGAGTTTAATATCAGAACAGGCATCGTGAAAGTGGCTGCGTTTGTGTGTGTTTGTGTGTGTCTTTCACATCTTGTTATTTTTACTTGCTTCCTGTTATCTTGCAGTTGATAAAAAGGAGCTTGGCAGTGATTGTGAGAGGAAAGTACAACTGAGAGGTTTCCATGTCAGCAAAGTATTTAAGGGAAGCAGTGGGTGGCGACTGGTGTTTTTGATCTGTCAATCTAGCCCGAAAATATACAGCTGGCCTGGCTCTTTCTAGGGGCCAGTATGACAAATGACCCCAATCTCTCGTGCTCTCTCTTGAATGGAAACCACAAGTCGTGTTTTTCTTGATCTCAAAGAGTCAGCCCTCCTGTTCCCAATTTGCCTTCAGACATTCAAATTTTCACCTTCTCTTGAGTCAGCACGTTTCAGTTTGATTTCTGAACTGGTCTTGAGTCCAAACACTGAGCTGTGCCAGAAACACAGAATCCTCCTTCAGAAGGGCAGAGCGCTTTCTAACTCAGTCTTAATAGCAAAGCATGTACTGTAGTAGCTAGGCACAGCCAGTTGGAATTGCTTAAAGTGTATGATCATGTGTTTCACTAACTCAGGCCTGGTTGTCCCGTCAGTTCAGTCAGCTCACATCTAGCTCTTATACAGACGGTAAGGAAGCAAGCAAAATACTACACAGGGTGTTCATACTTTGTCTCATTTCCTACCGGACAGTGTCACATTCTCGACAGCGATTTCACAGCATTCCTCAGCCAGTTGGACTCAGATTCAAGTTGGCTCATATGCTCCCAGCTCCACCGGTAATCTCGCCAGTCTGAGAGCCGGCGTGCATAGGGGGCTTTGGAGAGTGGGGCTGTTTTTGTACTGAAGTAGAGCTCTCCTAAAGCCCCATGAGGAATCTGCGGTGACAGTTTTCCCTTGCATGAAGAGATTTACCACCACCTCCTTCTCCACCTCCCCGCTAATTCCGCTGTCATCCTCGAGACCCGAACTACCGCACTCTCCACAAATCGTAAGTCCGCGTAATACGCACCAGATGAGCATCAGATAATGACACATTGCTTTATAGCTGCCTGAAGCTATAGCAGGAATAAACAAAATGATTTTAGAGACGCATAATTTTGTAGCATGCTGAAAAATTTCAATGTAGCTGCATTCTGTGTTTCTGGGTATGTCTGTTTTTCACATTAGCCATAACAGACATGCTCATTCAGGTTTCAGACACACTATAATTGTGGATCCATGCTCCTTGCCTGCGTGTTGGCACTGTAAAGCAGATCCAGGCTGTTAATTGAAAATCCTTTGTGAAAAGCCCTTCATTCAAGCCAGCGAAGCTCTTAATTTTAAATCGTACCTTGAATTTTCACATTATCTTGGGTATAAAGGCAATTTTGGGATTTTAATATCTCTGATTTTAGTAGTGTTTCTGACTGGAAGTCAAAGGTGTCTCTGTAATATTTTTTTGTCCTTTTCCCAGCGTTGAGTACCAAGGGTAAACTGTACGTTTGAGGTCGCCTCACCCTCTGAGCTGAAGTTGCCCTGGGGGGGTATAGCAAAACCAAACGGGCTGACGGTGGGGGGTGGATCCATGCGGGGGCCCCGGTCTCGGGGAAAAGCCCTGTTGTGGTCCCTCTGGATCTCATTCGTGAAGCTGTTGACGGGCAGGCTCTCTGGCACCACCTGCACCAGTGGGGGTCCCACGATGGGGGTCCGGCGCCCGTAGAGTCGGGGGCACTGCTCCTCCAGTGCGGTGATCAATGCTGACTGGTTGTTGACCAATGCAGCCAGCGCCGAGAAGCGTGCCTCTAGCTCCTTGTAGCGCGCGGCCAGCCGCAGCATCTCAGCCGTGGCGTTAAGCACGCGGTTCTCCAGCTGCGCCGATTCCAGCGCATTATCACGCTTGCGAATGATCTCATGCAACAGCTGAGTGTAGAGCTGCGTTACGCGTGAATTCATGTTGCGGCTCTCTTTGCGCATCAGCTTGACCTCGCTGACCAAGGCACCGTCCACGTCAGCCACCAGCCGCAGCATCTCGATCTCGCGCTGCTGTCGCGAGAGCACGTCACGCACGTCGGCAATGTCCATTCGCGTTACGCGGTCCTTGTCCCCAACTGGCCCCATGGAGCTGGCACAAATGGGGCCCGTGATCTTCTGCTCAGGCACCAGGAAGGTGTAGGAGCACTTGCCTGGACTATCATCCTCTGGCGACCTGCGCATACGCGCCGGCGATTTCCCAGCCAGGCCCTGCATCCCACTGCAGGCGGAAAGGCAAAGCATAGCGCACAGGGCCCATGCTGAGCGTCTCATGGTCACCTCTTCTCCTTCCAACGTGCCGTCGTTATCCTGCCAATTCACCTCCGCCTACCTGCAGGGCAGGAGCAGAAAACCCATATTTGTCAGCTTGATTGTAACTCTCCCATAATGCTTTGCTGTTCTTTGGTGATTTTTGTTTTGGTCTCATGATGGCACCAAAACCTAAGAACGGGCCATAAACTGCATAGCTGGCAGGCGGGTGGGGTACTGGAGTGCAGAGACGTACGGGAAAGCTCGGTCCTCGTAAATCATTTAATAACAGTGTACTTTTTGTACTATGAGCTCAGACAAACGGGCTCACCAATTCCCACCATTTCCTTCTAGACTTATTTCTGATCTGCTTTAAAGAGTTCTCTTATAGTCCCCTCGGCACAGAAGCAAGCATTACAGGCCGCTTCCCTCTCCCTCTGGAGCTTTCCCTTATAGACGCTCTGCCTGCTTGAGAATTAGGATAGTAAACCCTTAGGTCATATGGTTTCGTTTTGAGCATGTTGTGTATTTTCCGTGGCTCTGCCGTGCGTCTTCCCCAGACTCAGATGAAAGGCATTCCAGCGTCTCCCTGAGCGACACCAAGGCCAGAGAGTTGAGTCCAGCGCTGCCCCCCCATCCCCATGCCGACGGCCGTCATCATTCTGGATATTTAACTTCATAACCCTGCCGCACACACACACAGACGTGTCCCTCCTGCTCACAGTGACACGGTGCGGAGAACTTGTGGCTCTGCGGCTCACGTTTCCTTAGGCGCCTCGCACCCCCCGGGTTTCGCTGTCCAAAGCAGACCTGGGAGCAGACTGACTGCAGGACCCAGTGGAAAAGCCAGGGAAGATGCCCGAAATTGCCAGGAGTCTCTGGCGCTGCTCAACCCAGGAACGCCACTTCTGGAGAATGGCTTCGGTGTTTTTTAGCCTCCCTGCTTAATTAACGCTGATATTACAATGTGTGTAAAAATCTGTGCTTCCATGTCAGCAAGGACTTAGATGTTGCCATTCCCACTGACTCATACTGCTGAGCTAGCAGAGGAACAGCAGGCGTACCTCACTAATGCTTATCAGTAGCATGTGCTGCGCAAATAGATTCCATTTTCTCCAAACAGGAATCATGGCCAAATTAAGAACACACAACCAATGCTTATACAACAATGCCTGTGAAAACTACAAATGTCAATATAAATTACCAGTTAATCTCTTTAATGATATACCCCATGAATCTATGGGAAAATACTAAATGATAATTGTACTGCCTGGTTACTGGTTTTAATTTTATAATAACACAGTCAAGTGTCTCCTGATCCAGCAAGAGTAATATGATGTCTGACATGTCAGCAGAGCTTGTCACTTGGGCTCAGGCAAGTGCTCACTGGTGCCATATGCTGTCACACTGATGGATTGATGTCTTATTGGCTCTCCGTCACTGAAGGTCTGTTTGATATCTCGTGCTAAATTTTACTCAGCAGTCACCATTGCTGTTGTGTATGAGGGAGGTCAGCTACCTCTGACCATGGAACCTAGTGCAGCTTAGTGGTAAAATGTCAGTCACCCTAACTGTCACCTTAGGTGGATGCTGTTCAACCAAATGGCTACTTCAATGTTAGTTTAAATACTAGAACTAGTGGCTATAAGTGGAAAGTAGCAGGAGAACATTTTAAAATGAATTTGAGAAAGCATTTCTTTACACAGCGTGTAGTTAGAGTATGGATTAGTCTCCCTGTTAGTGAAGTGCAAGCTAAAACCCTGGGTTCAGAGCTAGGTAAGATTTTAACAACTCTGAGCTATTAGTTAAGTTCTCCCCAAACGAGCTTCATGGGCCAAATGGCCTCCTCCCATTTGTAAATTTCTTATGTTCTTTGTCTATGTACAAGTACAGCTTGAGAACCATGTTTTTTTCGATCAGGCTGATCCATATCACACTGAGACCTATGCACATATTAGTGTCCTCTGTCATTTCCCTGTTTTACAGTAATATTACCCCCAACCCAAACATTATTAAATAACTTCTGACTGTTTGCTTTAGATTTGGAGGATTTGGGGTTTGCAAATCTGAACTACAGCTGTACTCTTCATCTAGTTAGCATTAAGTACTGTTAACCCAAAGACACCAAAATGGTGAAGCCGCCATGTTTGTCAAATCATAATTTTGCTTTGTAAAAGTCTGTGCATTCCTCAAAACTTGTGTTATTATGAATACTGAAATTTTAATATGTGGGGTGTTACTGGAAAGTTTTTATATAAACCCAGGAATGTTCAATTAAAACTGCACAGCTGACATTAATGGTCTGCTTTAAGAATACAGTTTATTGAGACTTAAATTGTGCTCTTGGTTGTAAAAATTAGTGGCTATCAAAATGCAACCTTCCCACATCTGGTGTTCAGACCTCACTAAGATAATTCCAGACATTTGCACATTAAACTTCATTCGTCTTTCAAAAAATGAGAAAAGCCCCATAGGGGAGCAGTATTACTTTTTCTTTGGTTTATGGTGTAGTGTAAATGTACTGTACTTCCACACTACTGTTGGCTGGAATGAGCGAGGCCAACACTCAGGATGCGCTTTCCAGAAAAACAAGTGAATTAAAGCTCCATTCAAAAAGCTCAGTGCCTAGATGTCAGTGTCTGTAGCTTCTGCTGCAATCCTGTCAGACCATGGCAGATGAAAATTAAGCCAATAATCAATCCAGAGGAGCTAGAAAAGGTGACTGTTACACATGGAAAACCGTGAAAACGACCGGTTACAAACACCACCAAGGAAGATGCAAGGCAGACAGGAAGCTTCCTTAATTTTTCACTCGTGGTCTCGGATGTTAAATGGGGAGCAGGAGGGAACGAGGCAGACAAGTTTTGGCAGCCTTGCCCCTATTGAGTGTCCTGCGGTGAATTTATTAAGCCAAACCCCCCCCAGGAAACGCATTGGGACTGGAGGTTTTTATTACCCAAATTTATCCTGGGTAGGAATTTGCCTTCATAATGGATGAGCAATTGGAAGGCTGGAGTGGGAACAATTGGGAAGATGAAACGTTGGCTGATTGGGTCCCATGTTCTGTAGAAGCACGTGATGCTGGAGATCGGCATGCTGCTGTTTGGATGGCCTGCCCCTCCTTTATAAACAGTGTTTGTTTCATTTCCAACTGGCACCTTCTCTTAAATAGCTACGTGTCGGACATTCTCACTCCCTGATGAGTTGCCTTTGTGGGTAATGTCATGTTGAAAGACCCCCCACCCTTGCAGTGTAAAAACCCTTTGAGCAGTTTACGTTTGTGGGGGTGTGGCTGTAAGGCCGTGCCCAGCCTGGGTTCCTGCATGAAGCCCGCTAACCTGCAGTACACGCCTCCACCCCCACCTATAGTGGTGACAAGTTGTTGAACCTTTAACTTTGCTG
>JAODJW010000043.1:16831380-16853213 GCA_026777045.1 Hyperopisus bebe
CACGCCCCCCCCCCCCCCCGTTTAGAGGCAGATTAGTCAGGCACCTCCGTTTTTAATGATAAAACTTTGGTTTTCAGCTCGGCTTGGTCACTATGACACCACGTTCTCTGTGTGGTTATTCCCGGTTCCCGGTTCCTGTGTGTGCCGTGCCTGCATTCAGCACTCCGCTCGCAGTCCTGTTTCGGGCAGCCTGTAACTTGTGTGCCTTTTTCCACATTTGAGCTCTTAGTTAATTAGCTCTGATTAAGCCAGGCACTGCTTCATGCTTCAACTGGGGTTAAATGAAGCCCATTTTTTAGAGACCTGTTACCAGTTCCAGCACTAATTTCTTAGGGCTTGTTTGCTTCACCAGTGATTAAATAAAGCATGCTACATATTTTATTATGTCCTGTTATAGTCCTTTCCACAATAGTATTCCACATTTTGAATAATTAATCATAGGTTCCTGCAATGAAGGACCTGTTATTAAAAGTGGAAGCACAATAATTAAAAATGTTAGAATATTTGAGATGCGCTGAGCAAATGCTGGACAAATGCTGGGTTCAGCTGGACTGAAAATGTAAAGCAAATCTTCAGCTAATGCGCCCAGCCGGAATTCATTTGGATCATTAACAGCTAACTCAAGATTCATTAATTACAGGTCTGTTGATGCTAAAAACCACTAAACCAAACAAGAATCTTTTTTTGTTCAAAAATCCAATTATTTGAATAAATCACTAACTCCAAGCCCCTAAATGGAGGCAGCTGGAAAGTCAACTTACTGTAGATGCATCTTGTCACATGTTGGCTTTGGCTCGTCTCTCCTTGCCTGGCTCCCTATCCCTCACCGCGCTTCTCACTGAGCTTGGGGGGCCTCCTGTGCTTTTGCAGATGGCCGCGCTGGCTCTCTTTGCTTTGGTCCCTGTTGTGGCACACAGTGGCTTTGGCCTGCTCTGTTTAACGTGATCACGGTCTTGTCGACGCGCCGGAATGTTCCTTGTTATAAAACTCCTCTCCAAAGTACATTTCCCTGTGCCCAGGTAACTGCTCATTTACATTTACAGAGAGATGTGTTTCTAGCCATAAACCCACATGGTGGTGAATTACTCCCAGTGTCACCGGGTCTTTGGAGGACGAGGCCCCAACCCCCCCCGCCTTCCCGCTGGGCTGCGGTCAGAGAACGCTCGGAGGCTCAGGAGGGAGCTGGTGACTAAAGCCCTGTGTGCTTGTACTCTTCGGTGGGTGTGAGGTCCCAGGGTCTGCTGCACAGCAGGATCCCTAATTTCCCTGGAAAAACCTGTGGCGGGAAAGGGGGAGGGGGCTTCAGGGTCTCATCACATTCTGTTCTGTCTGATTTATACCGTTCATGTATTCATATTTTCCTTGCTCGCAAGGCCAATGGGTGCCTTTTTTTTGCCCTGAATCGGGGGGGATTTTCACTCTTATCCCAGCAGCCCCCAAATGAAAATGGACCAAGCTTGGGGCCCCAACCAGTAATGCAAGATCGCACTAAGAACTAAGAACCAGGGGAGCTGTAATATCTCTGCTGTTAGGTAAAATGGGTGGTTAAATGGGTAAAATGGGTGGTTATATCGCCATCCCATCAATTTACGAGATGTTTCTGTAGATGCTCTGCAGCAGCGCTGTAGGCTCTCTATCAGAAACCCCTTGTCCTAGACACCGAGCCGCCCTGCAGAGGCCTGGCTAAAGGAATTAGGGTGAAGATGACAAGTAACATTGTGGATCAGGGTTTTGGTTGTCATTGTCTTCCTGGGGGTTCCAGGGGGGTGGTGTACATGCAAAAGGTCCCCTGCCTATGCAATGAGTCAGGATGCAGGAGCTGGTCTCCTGGTGACCCCACATGCTATGGAGCTCAGCTGTGGGTCTGCTGGTTACGAGCTGCATCGTGAAACTCTGCTAACTGACTCTGATGGATAGGTTTCTCTCCTCTCGTGACGGGGGTTGAGGGGGTGGGGGAATGGCTTCACACAGTGACCCCAGGGCTCACCATACTATCCCAATTGGCACGGTGGAATGCCCCTCAGGAGGAAGTCATGCTCCCAGCTTTAACAAGGCCTGCTTTGATTGGGACCAGCTGGGAGAGGCCCGGTGCCTCTGTGTGGGAAGGGCTTGCCTCACTGGGTGTTCCTCTCCTGCCACCGTCCCGGCCCTGTTTCTCCAAACCCTCTGTTTTATCAGCATTGGGAGCACGACTGTCTGTGTAATACCATACATCACAAAAGGTGCTTTTATGTGCTTCACCCATTTCATGTTGCAGCTGTGGTAATCGATATAGAAATCACTTTGGAAGTAGATTAAAAAAAAAGCTTATGAATGTGCTTTCCTCCTCTAGTACTGGAAATGAACAATGTACTTCTAAATTAAACATTGAGTTTGAGCCAGAAAAAATGAGTGCCCTTTTCTGATGCACCTCTGTCTCACATCACTGAAGGACAGTTTTTGGCAGTGTGGCGTGGTGATCACGCCATTGGGGAGCGTGGCTGACCTTTCCCCTTCAGCCTCTGGGCCCAGAACTTTCAGTGCTGTCATTAGGGTTTTGAACATTTGGAAAATGAGGATTGAATATTGCACTTTTCTTAGCAGGGGAGAGGTAGCGGTGCTCATGAATGAGACTCCTGTCCCGGGTGAACAGTCCTTCTACTATCGATGAACCGAACGCTGGGAATACGTCACCCGGGATGCAGGCTCTCACCTTACAGCCAGAGGTCGGGCTAAGCGGCACACTCGTGGCCACACGCATCGACACCTGCGCCTATAATTAGCTGCTCACTCAACCTAAAATTAGCAGAAACTGTTGGCCATGCCGCTGTTAGCTTAAAAGTGGCTTTAAACATGCAGTTGCTTCTCAGAGATCCCTAACAGGACTGTGGAACAAACAGAGAAGAACAAAACCGTCAGAAGGACCCAGCGTCTGTCCACCCTCCCTGCATGTGCCGATTTTGGTGAAAACTCACAACTAATCCAAGCCTGTCACCACGATCTGGGATGCACTAGGAAGCAGTTTTCCCTTGGAGTCTCAGGGGGAGTGTCAGAATGCCCCGGTACACTCACCTTAAAGAGCCTGTGGGGCGGTCTTCACTGGGAGGTGTCCACAGCCGGAGAGTCTGTCGATTGCATGCCGGGGTGGGGGTGCTCGCTAGCTGGTCCCAAAAGGTGGCGGTTAAGACATTGCCCTGGAACAGGACATGCGGGAGCTGCAGCTTGAGGAAGACTGAGCAGCCGACAGCTGATTGCATCTGCTTTGTACAAAACGGTGGAGGGGTGCGACAGTGTGTGAGGGAGTGTTTCGGGGAGGGGGGAGGGGAGTGGCTGAACTTAAGAGCTGTCCAGCCCACCTCTGATGTCACTCATGCCTAAAAGCAGAATAGCAGAACCCCTCCTATGGTTTGACATTTCAAAAAAAGTAGTTTTCTTCCCCCAAAAGAAAATAGAATAGAATCAGGGGGCAGACAGACTGACCCTGACAGTCAGGAGCTGCTAAACGCTGAGGTGAGAGGCTCTCTTTTCTTTCCCGTGAGACCTGCCTGTGGAAAGCACCCTCCGCAGGTCATGTGTGTAAAATGCCAGAGGATCAGAGCGCCTGAATTATTGCCCAGTCACTGAGCGACGCCATTTTGACTTCAGTTTTGTTCCGGGTCTAATTCTAGGTACAGATGCAGTTTACACATTTACCCACTTGGAGTGCAGGGTGCTTTCTAGACAGGTTCCGCTCATCTCTGGCCTTGTGCATGAGTGGTAGATGAGTAGGTTTTGAATAGGATGAATGGGCAGGATTCTGCACAGCAAATCATGCCCCTACTTTTATAAGACTAGCAATAAAGGAAAGGGATTAAGTTACTTTCTGAGTGTGTCATACTCCACATCAGGTCGGTTCATGTGTGTTCCTGAAGGTGGTGGTGGAGGGCCTGTAGGAGGACGTCATATGCGCGGAGCCATGCTGGCTGTTTAATGTATCAGCGTACCGGGGTGAAGGTAGGAGACCTGCTCCCTGTGTCGCATTAAGCAAGAGAAATCCAGCCCTCCAAAGCAGCACGATCACAACACACTCTGAGATGTTTTGAGCAGCTGCCAATCTGCCACCCCCCACCCAGACACACTGCTGTGAAGTGGGTCACTTTTGGGGTCATGCTGCTTTCAGAAAGCCAGAGAACAGCACGTCTAGCTCAGGGACTGTGATCTATTACTAAAACTAGTGCTGTTTGGCCCATCAGCTTTCTGGGGCTAATGGTGTAAGAACCCGATTCCCCTTTTCATTGTGTCTTTTTTTTGATTGTACTGCATTTTTTGGAGCAAGACTCATTCCTAGCAGTTACTTAATTATATTTGACATGGTCTTCGTTTTACAGCAATTTTCATTTGGTGTGTCTGACATGTACATGCTGTTAAGGAGGAGAGGAATCCTTTTTCCCAGAAAGGCTAGATAGAAATGCACTTTCTACTCCTTAGTTTGAACTTTGGGTCCTTTCCTCTAAGTCTAATCACATATAAATAATTCAACAGAGAGCTGTATGTTAAACTTCTCCCACAGTTCTATTTTCCAAAACCCATACTTCCAATGTGAGTCTTTGGGGGGGGGGGCACTGTGATGGTGTAGCATTGCCCTTTTTGTTCTAGCCAACTTGCGTCACCCCAGCCCCTCACCGCACACAGCTGGCATGCTCCACCTCGGTGTTGATCAGTAATGAAGATTTATGTCGTACATCAGCATCAAAGAAAGCATGCCATCAGGCTTCCTAATCTCAAGGTTTAATTCCTAATCCTGTTAGGGGATAGCTCTTACTTCACCCTTCTGCTACTATCCTGTTGATGTCTGCTTTCTTCAAGCTGCCCCCCCCATCCTTTGCCCTCCTTCCTCATGCCTCCTAGGATTAACCCCCCAGATCCCTTGCTCCTTTGTATTTGCTCTGCACAACATTCTGCTTGAACATGTTAGGACTCATTTTGCAAAGTCTAAACTCTTAAATGCTCTCATCTCTTCATGAGTTTTTACCCAAAAGGAGAGTTTGTGTTTTTTCCCCCCTCATAATTTCTGGATCATGCCATTTCTGACTCGTGTTCATCTGTCAGTTGTGTAGTACTGTAAACATTCAACTTCGAGTTCCATTTATGGAGGCCAAGAGGCCCGCAGCTGAGTCCAGCTGACATCAGCTGCCTCTTCAGTCCCCCCCGCTGGGTGACCGGTCGCTGAGAGCCTGAGAGGCTGCTCGTTAACATGCCTGATCTGCTTCGCTGCTCGGAACGTGGGCTCCTCCTCTCACTCCTGCCACTGTAGCCTTCTGGCTGAGCCCCAGACGCATGGGATCCGATCTCAGTTCAGCTGTTTATATGGCGTTCTGGTAGGATAGTGATATCATAATGTCTCAGTGTTCACTATACAAGTAAGACAAATGAAGTACAATAAGCAAAATAGCAAATGCTGAAATCTAACTTCATTTCTGAGCAGGCCGCATGCTCACTGCAGACTTGGAAGGGAGTGTGGCTCTGTTTTCATCCCTCGGCAGGTGGCTCGCACATACAGGGTCAGAGGCTTGTATTTGTCTTTCACGCCAAGAGTCTTCGGTTTGAATGTTCTCTCTCTTGCCGCCCTGTACATATCCAGTCCAGATTTTAAATCTCCTCCATCTTCCTTCTCTCTATCGTGATTATAACTGGCCTTCGAAAGAAAGGCTGCTGTTATTTATTCAGACGTTTCCGGTGCATTTTGAGCCCGTGACCCAGGCCCAATGCTTGTCCTTCAGGGATGTATCTGTCAGACTTGACCTACATAGACTCGGCCTACCCCTCCACCGGCAGCATCCTGGAGAATGAACAGCGATCAAACCTGATGAACAACATCCTGAGGATCATCTCTGACCTGCAACGCTCCTGTGAATACGGTGAGTTATGCAGCACCATCTCCCTTTCAGTGCAGCGGTTTTCAGCTCTCGCCACAAACAGCCTTACCTCAACCCCTCTGCCCCCATTTCCCACAGATATACCAGTGTTGCCTCACGTCCAGAAGTATCTCAGCTCAGTTCATTACATCGAGGAGCTTCAGAAGTTTGTAGAGGATGACAACTACAAGTAAAGAGCCGGAACCCTTTATACCTGCTGTTGCCGCAGCGTAGACCCATGATGGGATGTTACGTCCGCTGACTCTCTTGTGATCCCTCCTGTCAGGCTGTCCTTAAAGATTGAGCCCGGCACCAGCACCCCTCGCTCCGCAGCCTCCAGGGAGGACCTCGCAGGTTAGTGTCTGGCCAGGTTGCTCAGGAAAACTTGGGTTCAGAGGGAACTGCGCCGAAATGCCGAGTCTTGGCCTCTTCCCTGTCCAGGTCCGGATACATCCTCTCCCCAGTGTGGCCGGAGAGGGACCTCAGCAGACGGAGCCTTGGCCAAAGGGCCGGCCACACCCCCTTCACCGCGAAGCCTCATTCCCTATGGACACAGGAAGTGCCGCAGCCTAGGATACAAGTCAGTCCCTAGCAAATATTTCCTGGATGAATCGCCACCCTACGGTGGTGGCAGGGTTTGTGTGTAACAGTGATGCCATGAGCTATGTTCTCAAAGGCAGTTGCTCCTGGTCCTAGGTCTAGACTAAATGTGATTCAGATGACCTTTATGAAGAATACAACCAATGAATGAAAATCTCACCCGGAGCAGGGTTACCTGGGTCCCGCCCTGAAGCCAGGGCTGTGTGGGGGAGCTTATCAGGCTGTCACCCACAGGGCCCAGCCAGACACAGCCCAAATGAGCTACATTCTTCTATGGGATCTCTACCTGCAGAAGGAGCCATAAGGGTCTAGTGCATTGTGGATCGGGCGGCAGTCGAAGACAGATTCTTGGTGCACCTATCCCTAGTTACTGAAACTGGCTGTGGGGTTACGGAACATAACTTCTCTGGTGGGAAAGGAGCCTGAGCTAGTGCAGAAGCTAGAGAGCTACCATCTAGATATAGTCGGACTAACCTCAATGCACAGCACTAGTTCAGGCTACTTTCCCACCAGAGAAGCTACGTGGGGGACCGGAGGGTATGTTCCATCTTCAGGAGGATCATACTCCTCAGCCTCCCTGGGAAGACTTATTCCGGGGTCAAAGCTCAGACGCAGGAAGAACAATGCGGATTCCATTCTGGTTGCGAAACACTGGACCAGCATTTTACTCTCACAATGTACTGGAGGGTTCATCCAGTCTGCATGTGTTTTGTGGACTTGGAAAAGGCATATGGCCGTGTCCCTCGGGGGCAGGGGTCCTGTGGCAGTGCTTCTGGAGTTTGGGGTACAGGGCCTTCTGCTAAAAACTATTTGGTGTAGAGCAAGAGCTTAGTTTGCATTGCTGCCAATAAGTCAGACTTGTTCCCAGTGGGTGTTGGACTCCGTCAGGGCTGTCCTTTGTCACTGATTCTGTTCATAACTTTTATGGACAGAATTTCTAGGTGCAGTCAAGGGGTGGAGGGGGTGCAGTCCGGTGACGTCAGGGTCACATCTTTGCTTTTGGCAGATGTTGTGGTCCTGTTGCCATCGAACTGTGACTTCCAGCATACACTAGGGCAGTTTGCAGCCATGTGAAGTGACTGAGACCTGGATTAGCACCTCCAAGTCTGAGGCCATGGTTCTCAACCAGAAAAGGGTGGATTGCCCCCTCCAGGCTAGGGATGAGTTACTGCATCAGGAGGGCAAGATTAAGATTATTTTGGTCTTGCTCACATGTGAGGGAAGAATGGATTGATAGACTGATCGGTGTTACATTAGTGGTCATGTCTTTAGGGCAGTATGCATTAGCGAAGTCTCATACATCTGTGCTTGCCCTCTCCAGCTTCATCCACAAGGTAAACACGACCGAGTTCAAGAGCGCCACCTTCCCCAATGCCAGCTCCAGGCACCTGCTGGACGACAGCGTCCTGGAGAGTCACACGCCTGCCCGGGGCCAGGCGGAGAGCTCCACGCTATCCAGTGGCATCTCGCTCGGTTGGTTGTAGTCGGCTCCCGCATGCAGACACACCCCTGCAGTGTGTGACTGTTGACTTCTGTCCGCAGGGAGCAGCGATGGCTCAGAGCTCAGTGAGGAGATGTCCTGGCCCGCTTTCGAAAGGTGAGCACACATGGGCATGCCGCCTGCTGATGGTCCCTGACACCCGGCTCTCCATGCTGCCTAGGGAGCCCAAATTGAGTGAAACGGATCAGTGCGCCGGCCTACCCAGGCTGGGGTCACCTCATGCACTCTGGGTCTCCCTGCATGAGCACATCGGACCTTTCTGCAATTGAATTACAATTGTTTCAATGTGGTGTACAGTATTTCACTTTGAGCATTATTATTGCATTAGGTGTGTACCATCTCTGTACAAAGCAGCCTTTTCACCTCTTGATAAAGCTGTGTTCTTTACTGGAGTAATTCCTCTGCACATTTAACTCAAAAGTGCCTCAGGAAGAACCTGCGAGGCTTCAGGGACAGCAGCCGTCAGGTCACCGGTCTGTGATGTAACCCAGACTCCGGCAGTTAGTGCCCTGCCAGCTCTCGGCCTGCTTGTGGTGGCCTTGTCATCTTGCTGCTTGGCCATGACGCTCGTCATCTAAGCCCCCAGGGGGCCTGAGCAGTGCAATCCCACTATGTGGCGAGAACACCTCAGATGTAGTGCCGGGAGCACCTCAAACCAGCCGCTTTGATCCAGAACAGATTTCTGCCCTGCTGTGCCATAAACCACCAATATGCTGAAATTCAACAGGAACTGCTTCTATCACTCCCTGGGCCCTGTGACCAGGGTGGCCCGAGTTCCTTACAGAGGAGCCCAGAAAGCTGGCAGGTACGATGTCCCCCACCCCATCAGGGGGCAGCAGTTTGTAGTGCTGGCAGAGCGGTGAAATTTGGTGACGGGCTAACCTGTGAATCACATGATGTAAGCCTCTGCTTCTTCAGCTTCCTACATCCCACAGCACCCCCCCCCCCCCTCGGTTTTGCTGTCATTCTCTCCTGTGTTACCTATGCTGTGTTACGGGGGCTTTCCTGTCCACTGTCCATAAACACACAGAGAACTTCAGAAGGACCCATTCACTCAGGCGGGTTATTTAATTCCTTGGTGTCAGCGGCCTAGTGATGCCTGTACCTTGCTGAGTTAGGGAGCTCACTAGAAACCCCTGTAACAGGAGGGGTGTGATGTTAGATGGGATATGGGCTACTCAGTTATGCAGAAGGGAACAATTTGGGGAATAGGAGCATTTTCTGCATAAACACCTGCTTAATTTAGCATAACTGATTATTCTTTATGTGCGTGTTCTTGGACTCGTCCATGGTCTTCAGGTTTCCCTTGATATGCAGCCAACCCTCAGTAATCTGGTCAGTGTTTTCCTGAGGGGTGGTGCTTTCTATATCGGTGACGTGATTGTCCTGAAATATCTTGTTCTGTAGATACACATGCTTATGGCTGGAACATGTCCATGCTGCATTAGCATGGCACACACATACACATGGACAAATGTTAAGCACTGAATGATCCAGTCCTAGGATCTGGCAGCGTATGATTCAACACACTTATGTCTTGTGTGGCATCTGGACAGTTACCTTTTTGCCTTCTGTTGTCATATGAAGAACGGGGGTGTGTCAAATTCTCAGTACTACTTGGCGTTGGCTGTACGTGTGTAACAGATTATGATTCCTGTGTGTGTGTGTGTGTGTGTGTGTGTGTGTGCGTGTGTGTGCGTGTGCGTGCGTGCGTGCACACGGGGCACGATTGCACATGCATGCACATGTGTGTCTGGCTCTTCTTGCCTCACTTGGCTTTCCTCAGCTGACCATCCCCCCTTCCCCCCCCCAGCTCTGCGGAATCAGAGGAGCTGGCCATACACCTGTTCCCGGGGGCTGTGACGGTACAGGGGGTCCTGCGGAGAAAGACCCTGCTAAAGGAGGGGAAGAAGCCCACGGTGAGAGAGCGGCATCCTCCTTACGCCCCCCCGACCCATGCAACGCGCCATCAACACAGCACTTCTAACGTTAAAAGCTCTGCCCTCTGACGTTCCCGAAAGCAAATGCCACCCCACGCCACATCAGCCTTTATAACTGGGTGTCCTGCCTCTGGCATTTTAAATACAGGGACGACCTTTAGCTACATTGTAACGGGATGGGAGTACTTGGAAAAGAATGCTGCAGTAAAAACTCATAAACTTCTGGAGTGATCATGCAGAAGAGGTTCTATGAACCACGACCTTCTCTACAGTATGTGCTGAAGGCCTCGGAAATAGTGACCCAATGGTGAAAAAAGCAGAATGGCTCCTGCATTCACTTTGGCTGCTGGTAACCCCTGGGCGTGTTTGTGACTCTTCAGGTAGCATCGTGGACAAAGTACTGGGTGGCTCTGTGTGGAACGCAGCTATTCTACTACCCCGCCAAGGCCCTGAAGGCCACACAGAGGAAACACGTGAGTGTGTCAGCGGGGTGTGCGTGTGCCGGGGGGGGGGGGCACAATCACAGCAAGGAGGCTGTGTCACTCCTGCCATGGTAAAACTGAATAAAAGCCAGACTGATCAAAGGGTAACTTTTGCCATACTGTAAATGTACTTCACGTTTCATATGTGGGTTCTAATAGATAGGGAGGAGGGTATTGGAAACACTGAAGGAGTGTGAATCGGTATGTAGAGAGACTCCAGCTAACAGTCTGTGATCAGATACCTAGGCAGGGTGGGTCAGGGTCACTGCAGTCATGGGGCATGGCTGGGATGCTATGAGGCTTCAAAAATACACAGAAATGTGTTTTGATACAAAATACCCTTTTGAAAGTATCAAAATAAACTACAAAATACGGCCACCAAGCAAAGTATCAAAATAAACCACAGTATTTTGTATCAAAAAAAACAAAAACACTCCACTTTCTTCTATATCAGTCTGTTCCTTCAGGACACCGACTCAGGCCAAGCATAAGAGCCACATTTGTCCACTGCTTAATGAGACACAATATAAATGTGAAACCAAACGAAAGATCAAAAATTCAGAAGTGTTAAATATATCCTAACTACTCACATGAACATTCAGATAGTCAGTAAAATTAAAAAGTAACAAACTTGTAATTTAATTGCTTCCTTTTATGCTGCACAGATGTGCTGACTCAAACAACAAAATTTAAAATGAAAAAAAAAAAAACAATTTAAGTGCTTCACTCAGCAACATCTCCAAAACTATAACACACGTAGGCCTGAATGGAGCATGTAAATCTTTTGCTTCACCACGAGTGAACAACTATTGGCTCCAATGACTATTCATTAAAATGTCTGGAAAAAGCTAGACATGCCCAGACAAACGTTTTGCACATGATGTCATCATACATACATTATGGGGAAAATCTTTCTTGCATTTTCAAAATACAAAAGTTCTGAACATCAAGGTATTTTGATACAAATTACATAATCATCTTTATGAAGTCAAATACAACTTACAAAATACAATTTTGTATTCAAAATATGTATTTTAAGTACTTGAATCTGGGCTGTGCATGGCGAATATCATGTGTCTGTAAAGATGGCAGAAAAGCACTGTAGTTGATGTTTTCTGGAAAAACGGCCAAATTATGTCCGTGTGTGTTCGTGACAGTTCAAGTCCACCTCCAGCAAGAGCGTGTCAGTGGTAGGCTGGATGTCCATGATGGCAGACGACCCAGAGCACTCAGATGTCTTCCTGCTGACTGACTCTGAACGCGGTGAGCACTCAAGGACCTCGACCTCCAGCGCATTGTAAATCAGTGCAGCAGTCATGCCCCTTCATTACTGTTGCATTGTGGGAATGTACTGAGAAGCTTCCCTGGATGGCCAGGCTTTTCTCTGAACTGACCACACCCGTGCCTCGGTAACTCTATGACCTTCTGTTTCTCATCTTGAGCTGTTTTGGTTCCTGTTGGACATGGGGCCACACGATCCCAGGATCTGGGTGCTGTAGTCTTATCCTCTGCATTCAGCACTGCCTTCAGTGAAACCGAGTCAAGCACTGAGGAGGAATCTTATCTCCTCAGCTTTGGCTTGTGTCACGTCCTGAAGCTTTAGAGAAACATGCCAGATGATTCAGCTGACACCAGCATCAACATGGTGCATCTTGCGAGGCGCCAGTGATCTGGGGAAGCTGTGTTATGACATTCTCCAGCTACTGCACACAGATCCAAATCCTCAATGTGACATATAGAATTATTAATTTAGTGTAATTAATTCTTTCTTGCTCCTGTACTATATATACTTGTAAGTGGGCATTTGATGGAATCTCAGCCTAGCTATGTTAGTAATGTGCTATTTACCTCATTTATATATCGCTTTGGACAAAAGGGATTGTAAAATTAAATATAAACGTATGTTTATGTTATACCTAATTTCGCCTGTCACTTCCATACATACAGTAGGATCCTAAAGGAGCTCTGTGTGAACTGAGGTTTCAGGTCTCATTGTCTTTTTTTTTTTTCTTTTTAAGGAAATACTTACAAGTATCAGGCGGGAAGCCGGGCGAACGCTCAGCTGTGGTTTAAGCACCTGAGTGCCGCCTGCCAGAGCAACAAGCAGCAGGTAATTCCCAATACATCTGATCACAGGTCAGAACTTGGGTGGATTCTCAGCCTAGGTTTATGCTAATTACCATAGTAACAACAGATCTTCCATTTCATTCAGGGAAAGGGAAGACTATTTAAATATGTCACATGCTAACCCTGAGAAACTGTCCCTCCCTCCACCCCCTCTGTGGCAGGTTCCTGCAAATCTGATGTCCTTCGAGTGAGCATCCCGCCCACGGAGCCCGCAGCAGTGTGTCAACTTTGCCTCCCACTGCCCTCACCAGAGCCTGCCCACCTGCCACTGCTGCCTTAAGGCTGGAGGGGCCTTGCCTGCTGCCTCTGGCTGGATTAACCACTGACCGCAGGGCCATGCTGCCCTGCAGCTCCGAAATGCTGCTTCAGACCTGTTTCCTTTTCCTCATAAGTATGTGGGGACCTTGGAATGGATGCGGATTGCATCGCGTGGGAACTCAGTGTCGTCTGGCCTCCTCTTTGCTTGCCAGTTGGACCTAACCCTCCCATTACTGTTTCTTTTTTTCCTGCCCATGTTGCTTTGTAAACTAGTAAATGGGCCCAAGTACTGGCCCCAGAGGGACGCCTGCTTAATGGTGCGCACTACACCTGGGGCGCCTGGGAGAAGTTTACGGAGCAAACACCATTTGTCTCTCTGGAGCCCTTCCTCATTGTAGGGGTTGAGTATTTTCACAGCTGGTTGCTACTAAAGAAAGAAGCATGAAACAGGATTTTCAGTTGCCATTTTTTTTGGGGGTGGCGGCTTTTGCTTTATTTGTGAACAGGGACTCGTCTCTGCAGCTTTTTGAGCACTTTTGGAATATTTGAATATTCAGCTCCCTTCCTTTATGAGTTTACACTCTCTGGGTAAATTTATAAATAAGAATTCAAATACTGTAGGTACAATATATGTTTTTGTGATCACATTTTCATTAGTTCATCCAGCTGTTCTTTTAAAAACCTTTTTTTCTGCCAGCATGAATTCCATCAATGAACATCAAGACCAAACCTTGTTAATGAGACCTTCACACTGAGCAGCTGAAAGACTTTGGAGGATTGCGAGTGAGTGAGGGTGCTTCACAAGGATGAGTGAAACATGAGCTTCGTGACGTACCGTCACTTGTAAAAACACACGCTTATCAGCTACACAAAGTACAGACGTTTCCTTTATCTTTTACTTAGCTGTGTTTATGAGTAACTTGTTTTTTGGGAGTCTCCAGTATTATTTTTTATGGGAATGTTGGTCATGCATTCGGTTGTTTAGCTATTACATTTATTTGCTATTTGAGTGTCTTATGTACCATTTCTCATTACTTGACTTTTTTAAATGTGTATTTGATATGTTAATCTGTGACAGCTATCACAGCGGTCTGGGCACATCACATGTAGGTTCATACAAACGTTATGTTCTTCCTAACGCTATTAAGTGGTGTTAAGCTGACTTCAGATCCAAACTGTACGCATAGAGCTCAACAACTCAAGTCCTGCTACTTCACTATGAATTTCTATTTTTAATGTAAAAGGCACAAAACCTTATATCTATGTGTTTCAAATATTGCCACCATTTTGCTTCCATGTGTGAATTTGAATTTGCATCTTGGCAGTCAAATTGGTGTGAATTACACTGTTAGGGGCTGGGTGCTTTGTGGATATTTCAGTAGAAGAAAATGATAGTTATTTTGAAAATGAATCCCAGGGTCGGTTTCACTATTGGGCTCCTGAGCAAGGCCCTTAACCCCAAAACGCTACAGGGATTGACTGACCCAGCACTCTCAAAATGCACATTGCTTTGGATTAATGGCTCTGCTAAATAAGGACAATGTATATATAAGATATAATATGAATGAATATTATGCAACAGAAATTGGCAGTACAAAAAGCGAAGTATGTAGATTTAGTTTTTTTCTATGAAATTGTTGGGCTCAGAATTCTGAAGGCAGGTTCATTTGGGTGCTATGAGGGTTGCAGTGGGGGAGCAGTGAGCACCAGGACACAAGGTGAGGCAGTAAGGCAGCCACTGATTGGGAGATGTCGGGGGAGGGAGAGGTCAAAAAGCCGAGCGTGTACATTAGGCCGTCATGTTGTTATCTAGCCCAGTGTAGGCACATGCCAGTGCTTGTTTCTAATTGAGATTTAACCTCATTGTATGTGGAAAGAGGCAGCTCCCAGACCCTGTTTGCTGTGAGATATTGTGCGTTATTCTGTTTGTGCCAAGGGCGAGTTAGGTAGCCTCTCCATAAAATGTCACTATGGACACCGTTTATCCAATGTGTCGTTCTGAATAAAGCAAGTCTGTAGGTAATTTGGTGCATCTCCAGCATGGTAACAAGAAAGAGAAAGGATACCTTTAAAAGTGTAAATGATCTGTGCACAGGCCATGCTTCGCCCCTCACTGCACCGGCTGGTTAAAACGGGAGTTTGTGGTGAGTAGTGACATGACACTGAGTGAAGACCAGGGGTACCTGCACTAACCGGAGATTTGTTGTAACTTCTGAGACTATTTGCACACCAGGCACATGAATGGATTGGCTTTTAAGTAGTCTAAATAAAGACCTGGCCTTAAATAATAAACCCCCCACCCCAGTTCTAGTAACAATGTATCCAAATATTTGTAACAGAATTTTTTTCATGAAGTTTTGTGTTTGTGATCTACAAAATACACCTACAGATGCACAGGTACAGTCACACCTGTGTTTGACAGAAATAGCATTTTCTGCTGATGTGTACATTGAGCTGCTTGCTGCCCATTATTGAGCTTGAGATTGGCACGTAATGCTGGACTGGTTAGTAACCTGACCGATGATTGTGTTACTGAGTGTCATCAGGCTGGCGAGTCGCGGTCACCTCCCTGGCCCTCCAGTCTCACACCCATGTGGGTGGCTGCCAGGGTCAGTGTTTCACAGAGGCTGCATGTCCCAGGTCAGCACAATGACCTTTGAACTGAGTGATGTGCTCCTGGGCACGAGGCAGGTCAAAACAAGCCTCCTTTTTTTAATTCCTGAAAGTGGAATGTAAAGATTAAATACCCAAGTATGTATGAGTGAGTAAACATCATGATATTGTGTTTGCACAACAGTAAGCATTTGAAGATTTTAGGTACAGGCCTGACTAGATTTTTCCTACTGAAATAAAAATCTACTTGGATTGTTGAACCTTTGGTTTCAGTTCATTTTATTTTGTGTAAGAGCAGCAGATTGTGGTGGATGGAGATGAGGGTTTCTCTGAATGTTGCAAGCTACATTTTTAATATTTATGTTCTGAATAATTAGCATCTAATTTGATATTTAATTGTGACAAGTTAATTAGAAAACGACCTGGAAAAAAATAATGGTAATGCCACTGAAGGTTATGTCTCTACTGGTGCTTTACAATTTTGAACATTTGTGACCATTATCAAAAGGTTGAGTTCTTGTTTATATGTTATGATGTTTTATCCATGGACTGTGGAATGCATCTGAACAGAGAGGAAATAAAGTCATGCCCATTGCTTGGTTTACTTTTGAAGAACTTATAGAAGATATAACATTTGTTTTAAAAACATACATATAATTCAGACTTTAATACAGTTTTACATAATTAACAGATGCTTTTGTCCAAAGCAGCATTCAAGCGGGGCAATTGGCCCATTGCAAAAATTCATGCTGTCAAGGAGTCAACTAGGCAGAAATGCAACTAGGCTTAACTTGCACCTGGGCATTTATTGTAAGCAATTTTTGGAGCAGGTGCTACCCAACGGCTACACAAATACTTATTAGGTTTTTACTTTAATAGTTATATAAGACTATGCAAGTGCTAGTAACTAACATAAACACGTTCAAAGAACAATCAGGTTAGTAAAGGAATTCATGGAACAGGTGAGTCTTAAGGCATTTTCCTGCAGGTGAAGATGGAGTCTGGTGACTGGACGTGGTTCAGCAGTTAATTCCACCACTGGGGAACCACACAGTCTGGAGTGACTTCTCACCTGGCAATGGGAGTTCCAAGTGGTGTTAGTTTGGTGACCGAAGGGGGCGAGGTGGGACATAGGTCTTGAGGAGCCTTTTGATGGAGATGGGCATGTGTCCATTAGTGCACTTGTAAGCCAGCACCAAGGACTTGAACTCCAATAGGAAACCAGTGAACAGTGACAAGGAGGTTGTGACATGAGAACGCTTGGGCTGACTGAGTATCAGACATGCTGCCGTGTTTTGAATCATCTGCAGTGGTCTGATAGCACAAGCTGTTAGACATGCCAGTGGTCATCTTGTGGGATAACAGATGTCTAGACTAGAAACTGAGCTGCATATTTAGACAGAAAAAGCCTGGTCTTCCTGAAGTTTATACAGGGTAAACCTGCAAGATTGGAAGACCCCATGTTAAATGCTCAGCAAAAGACAGCCGGTCATCTGACATTAGGCCTTATATTCCTAACAGACCTTGGAGACGTGAATGGAATGTCATGGTGGATGGAATCTGCAATCTCCGCTATAATGGTGCTGCGATAGTTACCGGTCCCAAGGTTGAATCATTTCGCTTTGTATTACGTAACTACAAACGCCTTCCTATAATACTACGGGCAGTTGGTTCCATGCCGCCACCTTGTGGCGATAAGTCAATATTCTCACTGCTGTTATCGGAAAAGGAAATTTGTTTTACTTTAATATGTAGTTATGTGGTCTTTTACGGGACCAATAACGTTTAGATATACATAGCGATTTCTTCCATATTTTCAGATACAATTCGTATTCGCCTCCTTAAGGATCAAATCCTAGAATCGCCCTGGCTGGACTCCTGACGCCCGTGTTTTTTTATAATTAATAGTGAATTAAAGTTTCTGCAGATGAGTCTAAGTAATAAGTGCTAAGCCTGAGAATGTTTTAGTAAGGATTCACTAGTCCTGGATTTAGTTTTTGAAAAGAAATATAACGAAATACAAATTAACGTCAATGAATCAAGAAAAGCGTCTTATTTTTGACAATGATCGATGGCTGTGAGCAGTATAAGTGTTTGTCAGTATTCAGCAGCTAGGTGGCGGTATGCACTTCTCGGGTGGTTATGGTACATGTTGCTAGATCCCATGAAGAAGACCGTGTGTTAATCCGGCCTGTCCTCCGTCCATCTAATCGATGCATCTTAAGCTGAGTTCGATTGTACATGTCTGGGTAAGACGATCATATCGCAGCCATGGCTACCCATGTTAGCGAGCTGGAAGTTGCAAAGAAGAATTTGACCGATGCTATAGGTGATAACGTGAAGCAGTAAGTAAAGAAAGGGAACTACAAAATCCTTCCTAAGCGCCTTACGCACAAGTCACATTTAGGCTTTAAATGCAAGTTAAATAACATTTATCTGTGTGTCTTGGAAGGCCATAGAGACTTGGGGACTTTTCCATCTTGGTATCTGTGCTGGTATTTGCGGTACTGGCTAAATGTAATACATGCAAACAGGAGCTATTGCGTTTTGAGCCGCGTGATCTTTTGGTCGTTTGTAGTATCTTCGTTATTATTACGGTCGCTGGTTCGTTGCTGCTGCTAGTAGAAGCTGTATCTCGCCGGTCGTCTAGCGATGCGGAGATGAGGTGAGAGCTTTGGGCTGACATGAATCGCTTCCGGGCTCGGTTTGATGTTTTTACAGGTACTGGGCCAACCTCAAATTATGGTTCAAACAGAAGATAAGCAAGGACGAGTTTGATGCTGAGGCTCGCCGGCTTCTGGGTCAAGACAACGGTAAACTGTTTTCATTTGGGGCAGATGAAAGCTGGGAAGATATACTTTCAGTCAGTCCTTTATTTTATGCCGATTTATATAAATGTATGACTTTTTTGCGCCAGCTCATGCCATACGTTGAATCGGCAGTAATTCAAGGATAATTTACAGTTTCACTGTACAGCCCAACAATGAAGCCAGAAATCAAGAGCGTGGGTGGGCGAGTCCCATAACAATATCGAGACAAAAATCACACTACAGGCTCAACTACATATTTCTCTTTATCAGTTTGTAAATGACCAGTGACATTAAGACCAAATGAACAAAGAGAAAGAATGATATATTTGCCTCTCAACAGGAGGTTTCCTCCGATCTAACTAGGCACACACATACCTGTCAGACACAGTTGTTTTATCGTACTGCATTGCTAGCTGTAAACACTGAATGGGTTCGGGCCACTTTGGTAGCTACATTCCAGGGGTCTCATTTATCAAACTTTGTATATGCGTATATGTACGCATTGTCCTCTTGATCGGTCAGAACTGTACTCTAAATGTATGCACATGCACAGGCCTGAGATCCTGTCCTATTCCGACAAATAACCTTAAATGGTCAATGTAAAAGAACATACGCAAATCAGGCTACCCTGGGTGCAAAGTACTGTACATGAAAAACAAAGTGGATTTTAAAGAGTATGAGGTAGAGGCTTGAAAAATGTTAAATAACTTAAATTAGGCCTAAACACAAGTACTGCAATCAAGAAAAAGTGTGTTGGATCACAACACTTTGCTGTTGTAATAAACTCCATTAGCGCTACAGAATACATTATATCCAAAAGACATGATCGGATCTGAAGAACGAGGGAAAGAAATAATTTGTTGTGCACAGGTTCAGTGTGATGCATTTGCATATATTAAATGCCAAATTGACAAAGTCCAAATGGTAGACAAGTAACAACCTTCCTTTCTAATCCTTCATTCTCATTACTGTAGGGTATTTATATACATCAATCCATGCATGCAAATGTTTGACACTTAATTGACATTCAGTGCAACTGGTAATAATTACAGATATTTCAATTCATAGGAGGTGGCAAGATGTAGTATTTGAAATAGTATATCAATTTCTTCAAGGCAAATACTTTTTCTCTGTCTTGTGCCGCTTGGTGATATGAAATGTTGGCATTTTGCTGGTCTGCAAGCAGTTCCCAGCTTTACAATGGGTGTCACCTTTTCCTGGTTTTACTGAAATGTTGCATAGGCCAGAGTATCCATAAATATACACATTTTCCTGTCAATTTTGTTTGCTAAATCACTGATTTTCCATGAAGAGTTGCATATGCACAATCTGGGCTTTTTTGTGTGTATGCAACATTGATGAATGAGGCCCTCAGTTTTTAGGGCACATCACAAATGCCTGCTTTTTATGGTCATTATTTTTTAGTAGATTTTGGGTTGTCTGGATGATCTTGATAGTGATTATGCAAACAAAGCTTTAAAACCTACACATAGCAGTGAGAATAGCTCTAATTTTCTTAAAGATGTTTGTCTATCCCTTTTACAGTGCATGTTCACAATGACTTCCTGCTGGCTATTCTTACCCGCTGCCAGATCATAGTTTCTGCACCAGGTAAAAGGAGTTTTGCATCCAAATATGAAAATGCCCAGAACTGTTGAAGCCTGACCCATGAGTGTGTCCTGGCAGTCCTTGTGAACTTCACTTCCCGTCCAACAGAGGGCCCCGGTTCTTTACCATGGCAAGGTGGTTCTGCATCTAAACCTGGCAAACCCAACCGAAAGAAGAAATTCCCATCTGTTAGACAGAAATTTGATGTGAGTTTTGTCCTGAAATTCCAGCCTTATTAAGTGTGTTTATAAGCGTAACTATAAAAATGAACACAAACATTCAACATGGGTATTGTATTACATGCATAGCGTTAAACTGCCTTTTTTTCCAGAAATGGCTTTTGACTTAAACTATAGAGAGCAAAATATGAGCTCCCTGGACACTGTGGGGGTGGGAGGTCTGCCCGTGTGACCCTGCTCTCCATCCATGCCTTCAGCACCGGTTCCAGCCCCAGAACCCCCTGAGCGCGGCTCAGCCCTTTAGCCCACGGGAACTGACACCGGGCGAGGATGAGGAGCTGCGCCTAAGTGCCCACACCCTGCTGCTGCCGACCCGCGGCCAGCTGGAGGCACGTATGATGGTGACGGCCTTCGAGCTCGGCCTGGACAACGTCACCGAGGATGCAGTGGGCATGCTCGTCTGCGCCGTGGAGGTGTGTAGCTAAGGGCGGTTTTGTTCTGATTGGCGAAATCAGAGGAAAGAGGCACAAGATCTCCGGATTAGGGATCTGTGTGTTTGGAAGGTTGTAGGTTCAAATCTCGTGGGTAACAGGGCAGTTATCACCACTGGCCCTTAAAAATTTATTTTGAATAAATTTAATCACCTTCTCAGAGGCAGCATGCCTGGCTGAGGAATTCCGGCTGGAATCGCCATGCCTTAAACTAAGATGTAGTTGCCAAGGAGACATGGATGACTTGGCAACTAGTCTGGGCAGTGTACTGGTGTATTAAAATGGGAAGAGTGGGGTGGGCTAAAACTCTAAATGTCATACACAGTTGTGGTTGTTTTGAGTGTATTGTTTTTCTGTCTGGTAACTGTTAGGTGCCATGATGCTCGGTGTGTAGTGTTGTGGCTTTGAGTTTGCATATTTCCCCCATAGCATGGGATTCTTCCTACACTCCTAAAACTTACGGTTCTGCTTCATTGGTGTCTCTGCGTATTTCGGAGCAGTGTTTCCCGATCCTTTCCTCAGGGACCCACAGATGGTCCATGACTGTCTGGCAGGGAGCTGGGAGGGAGCAAAATCATGGACCGTCTGGTCCCCAGAAAACACTGTGCTGGAGTACAGGACTGTGTGTCCATTGCCTCCTGGGATGGGTTCCAATCTCATTGTGGTTAGAGGTTATGGAGCATGAATGGAGTGATTGCTATTGGTTCTTTGTTTATCTCCCCGCATAGATTAACCATAAGCACACAGAGTCCCCACAAAGAGAACAATGAGGTGGAACTGTGTGTGTGTGTGTGTGTGTGTGATCTGAGAGTCAGCAGCACAGTGTGAACATTTAGCACTGTTCAATTTCTGTCATCTCCAGGAAGAATTTAAAGAAGAAACTTCTGGCTTTTTAAGTATATAATCTGCTTAAGTCAGAGCACCTCATTTGGGCAGTAAGGGTTTTTCCAGCAGCGATTTAATAAGATGCCATGGTGGTCACTGCATTCTGCCTGACAGGTTCACCTGAAAGACGTGCTGACTGCAGTGATCTCGCGGCGCAAAGCCTACCGCCTGCGCGACGGCCACTTCCCCTACGCCTTCGGCAGCGACGTCACGCCCCAGCCCTACCTGAAGAACAGTGTGGCGGCGTACCACAGCGTCACAGAGTGGTGAGGACTCCCCCCCCCCCTTTGCATTCTTTGTACGCCAGCAGATCTGACTGGGAAAAATACGATTCCCAATCCAGCAGCAGGTGGGGTTGGCAAGTCGGTCTGTGTGCTCTGGAACCCTTTATATGAAATGTGCCTTGAGTGCATGTCTGTGTAGTGACAGCCTGCTTTGGGTGCCCCCCCCCCCCAGCCCCCCGCCT
>JAODJW010000043.1:16859906-16873221 GCA_026777045.1 Hyperopisus bebe
AGGTACGAACTGGCAGGAAATGGAGAGCAGACAGAGCGGTGGAGGTGGCAGGGTCATCCCAAGGCGGAAGGCTGAGGTGGGGGCTGAGGCAGCAGGGTGAGGCGGTCCAGAGGTTAGCGGATAAGGATGGAGAGCGTGCACAGGCACAGTGCATCGGCTGGGAAAACAAGGCCCCAGGAAAAGAAAGAGTCCATCTTCTTCAGGAAGAAGAACCAGCAATGCTTGGGAACATGGACACGCGTGGACACGGTGGGGAAGCGCAGGACAACCTGGCATTACATCTGGCCAGCAGATCCCCGTCACATTCAGCTCCTTATGAGAAATGTTCACCATACCCTGCAGACCTTCACAGCGGGGGAACAAGGAAAACAACTGCCTGCTCCTGTTCTTCTGGGAGCAAGTCACTGGAACATCTCCTTAGCAAATGTCTGAAGGCCCTTGGACAGGGCTGGTACCATTGGCACCATGATGTCTCTAACAGCATAACCACCTTACCAGCACCAAAGCTGGAGGGAAACCCCACCTTATGGATGGTCACCTCCCCATAGCCACTGACTGGGAGGTGAGAGCAGAACTGGGTCAGCGGCTGAGATTGAGAAGAACACATGACAGAGGAACATGAAAAAAAGTCAGGTACCAGGAACATGTGGGGGGGTGTACTGGCTGGCGGGCTCACTGTGAACCGGTGGGCTTTGCAGGGCAGTTACTTTGTGCGGGGGCTGCGGGGGGGGGGGGGCTTTAAGTCTGCAGTAGAAGCTGTGCAGAATGTTACTAGGTGGCTATGGATCAAGAGGGCCTATCTGTGGGCGTCTGCTGGGATGCCAGTCGGGGCCTAAGGGTGCATGATGCTGAAAGACCCAAAAGAGCCCAGGGCCATAGCTGAGGATGCCCCAGAAAGGTGTATCTTATGACTCTACAGTAAATGTATCCCACTTTATAGAAAATGATCTCACTACATACATATAAATATTCCCCAGTATATAGCGACCGCATTGCAACACTGTGCTTAGTGCCATCGCCTCACACCTCTCCAGTCCAGCGTTTGGTTCCCTCTCCCCGTTCCATGTTTGTGGAGTTTTCAGCCTTTTGGCGGCGCTGCGTGGCTGAGTGTGGTGAAGCTTCTGTGCCTTTTATCGGAAGGTCACCAGTTCAAGCCCTGCCTTCAGCAGAATAGTTAAAGGCCTTGAATAAGGCCCTTAACCCCCCCCCCCCCAAAACGCTCCAGGGTGACCAGATAAATGAGCTACCCCTGCACTCTGACCCCAAGCTGTGTGTGTCGCACAGGAGAGCGAGATGGTATGTGTGAAAAATAAGCACTCCAATATGCCGCTACTCATACTTCACCAAATAAAGCATCATTTCATCTTCAATAAATGCAAATTATCACACCACATAAAAACTCAAGCTCAACTATGGTACTTCATGTCCAAAGATGGTTTATTTTGTTGTGTCTTGTGTGAGACCCATGCCCACTGGCATTCAGACATCAATTTAACAGTCCCTTTAAAACAACACTGTAAATGTTTACATTCAGCTACACTTTATCTGTATTAATTGCACTGGTGATTCCATTTACTGCACCTTGTACTTCACCTATTTATGGTACCACATGTTCATACAGGGTTTGTGGTGTTAATATGTTATGTCCTGTGTGTACACTACACTCTAGTTGCACCTCAGTTTACAATTTATTTGTTGTGTGAATGCACCGTTTGGGACTGCTGCAAATATCACTGTACTCTGTACAATCACAATAAAGAAATGTAATGTAATCTAATCTAATCTAATAAAACTTATCTTCACTTATATACATATAAAATACCCCACTATATATGTAAAAATATCATACTATATATGAAACATCCAACTATATTCGGTACTCTGCAATTGGCATTCAAAGAAAATGATGTGTCAATGATCATCATGTTGGTGTAAAACTCTATTGTGTCTGTCAAAGCATGTCAGCTTAGCCATTTCAAAACCTCCTCTAAAGTTACCATAGTATTTGCAGCAACCATATAATGCAGCCATATATCTTTGACTCGATCACTACCCCACCTTGTTTAGCTAATCAATACCTCGTTGAGTTATTTAATTCAAGTAATTAAGTAATGGAGCTGGTGGTGTAATTCAATGAATACATGAAATTGCTGGGCTGTCTCTGAGGAGAAAACAGTGTTCTAGTCATCCAGCAGGATGCCAGTAACTTAGAACTCAATATTTGAGAACAATAAGTGACAGCAGGCAGCTGCATAATGAACAGCATGTTTAGGGTATGCAGTAAATGCACATGGCTGCCACTGGCCATCGCTGCAGCCTCATGCCTGCTGGGTTTGCTGCTTAAATCCTGCGTCAAGTCCAGCACACAAAAATGCATCAGAAGTGCTACAGGGGATTATATTCATTGGCACAGAAAATCAAGAATACAATAGGATCAGAATTTTCTCACCACTAAGCTGCAAAAATAGAAAAAAAATAATAGCTTGAAGTACTTTAAAATAAGCTGAATAAATAAAGATATCATCAGTGAAGTCTTAGGGTAATTACAGGTTAGGTCATAGGTCACGGGGGGCCGCCATGGTGAAGACAACCATGTGACTCCCTGTAGGACCTCCATGGGACCATCGGACAGGAGATGGAGAGCTGAGGAGGTGAGGCAGACATTTACTTATAAATTCTGATGATTAGAACTGCAAAAGTTTACTATCGTTCTAACAAATTTGCCACAGTAGGTTTCCCTTGACAGGAAGGTTTTCTGCACTGATCTGAGCACAGTTTACTGAGTCAGACCTGAGTTTAAGTGACTGTTCAAACTCCTTAACCTGAAACAGTTAGTTAGTATCTGCTGAATTGTAATCGCTGGTGATACATCAAAGCTCACCATAGCAGAGGTAAGTTAAAATACATACAGAATATGGAAAAAAACAGCTACATTCACACAGTGTGAGATTATGAAACAGGTTTTTATTGGCAAAGGTACAGAAAGTGCTGTAGTGATTACAGATAAGAAATTAAATTAAAATAATACCAAGAAGTATAGAAAAAAATTAAAGAACCATTGTATACATACAGATCTAATAATTTAAATGGCTTTTAAATATTCTCTAACTGACATGAGGTAATCAATGGAAATGAACAAAACAACCAGATGGAACAGCAGGATTGTGGACACGAGACGGCAGCGTCACCAGCAAAGGCGTGGCCAGGTTAGGGAAACCTGAACCACCACATGAATTAAAAATAATGCAGGTGAGTAAGTGTACAGTGACTGGAATTATGTAAACAGACCATTACACTGTCATCACACCAGGATACCTGCTGTATAATCTGCAGAATAAGCATCATAGAGGACAATGGCAAATGGAGCCTAATTTTAACATTGTACATGGTCATTTAGCGCCATCTCTAACCTGTGGGATTTCCCTGTTTGCTGGCATTCAGACTCTGTTCACTGGGGATGGACCTGGGAAGCTGCATCCTAAGTGGTTTTACTTTCTACAATATACCTGCTTTTCATTGGCTGGTTATTAGCTGGCTTGAATTTTTTTTTATCAATCTCCATAAACCTTTTGAGACCCTGCACTTATTATTTTTTTTTTCTAGTTACAAGACAGTTTTATTGTTGAAAATGACTGAAGACCCATTGACTGGAATGGACTTTTTAATTAACGGAGGATTTAAACACAAAGGAAATACATTGGCCAATAAATTAGCTTTTATGGGTTCAAATTTAGGATTTGGGGAAGCTTGGGATTCTGTTTTAACAATGACATTGAGTCCTCTAAGCCCAAAGAACAATGGAAACGTATTCTAAAGGCTTCTGTTAGAGAAAGAGAGCTGTCCTTTGAAATAGATCAATGAGCAATAATGACACAGGTAGAAGCAGGTATGATGTTTCTTTGACCAGTTTGACCTTGATGTTCACATATTGTCCTCAGATCATATAGGTAAACCAAAAAAGAGCCCAACCTAACATCTGAACAGCATCGGTTATGTGTTAGGGAACATCAATCAAGCTGAATTTTCGCTCCAATGATACACATTAAATTTTATAGTTTTTAGTAAGAACAAGTGACTAACTCTTTCCACTGGTAAAGGAATGTTTAAAAAATAGTTAGCAAAATGCAATAGATGTCAAATGTATTAATGTCACTTGAGGGAAAAAGATTGAAGATTGGGAGTCTGGTATATTAAGAAAAGGATTTAGAGTTTTTTGAACTATGTAACTTGTAAATTGCAAAGGATTCAACATATATGAAAAAAAAACTAGTGACAAACATTTTGCTTACTATACACAAACATCTCGGTGTAGATACCTGTCACTATAGGTGCACACTTGGATCAGGATTGTAGGGGACATGCTTTTGTCTCCAGTATCGAGAAATCATTAAATAATATCCATATGATTCCGGTGTCCGCATGTATGCATGTATGAACACTTACTTCTTGCATAAACATATGTTTGTCTGGATCGAAATCACAAATTCAAGATTTACAAAAAAGTCTGATGAAGCAGAAGATCAGCTATGGTTAGTATGGGGAAATGAGGTGGATTTGTGTTATGACCTTTCAGTGGGTGTGTCAGAGTATGTGTGTGTATGTGTTTGGGCCAGTCAAAATCAGTCAAGCTAAAATGAGCTAATAACAATAACAGGGCAAAACAAGGACAGGCCGTGACTTTTACAACTGCTGAGGGGCTTGCTGGCTGTTGTTGGTTCAGGCAGATTGTGGTGTAGTACCCCATTGACAGCAACAGAGGGAGACATTTTGTTAAAAATATGAGCACAAACAGGCATAAGCTTGGGTTACGCATCATGAATTGGCTTGGCTTTTCTGTGGGTAAATGTGAGTGTGTCTGGTTTGTGCCCGTATTTAATACGTACAGTTGTTCCATTCTACATGACCATTTCTCTTGCCTTGTAACCGGGCTACTCCCTGCTCCTCGTCATCGCTATCCTCGCTCTCTGTGCTGGTGACGTCCTCCTCCATGTCTTCGCCGTCCTCTTCCTCTTCATCCTGCTCCCCCTCCTCTTCAGCAGCACCTCGCTGCTCTTGGACACTCTGGAGTGAAGGAACGTGTTTGATGGACTAAGCATCTCACATGGGAAGGTGGTGACTGTCCTCGGCCCTAATTTCCCACTCGGTGCTACACCCCCCCTCCCCCCCACCATCCTCATTTGGAATTTCAAGCTTCCTTTACTGAAAAGATGTGAAGGATGATGTCAAATTAAACGCTGACTCAAAACTCAAAACAACAGGTGCAACCGCAGCATAAAACAACAAAACAGGAATTTCTAACAATGACGGCATATGGTTTATGTGGAAGGCTGACGAGCATCTTATTTTTACACATGCGCTCACACACACACACACACACACACACACACACACACAGATTAAATATCTATGTCTTTGTGGGGACTCTCCATTCATTTCTATGGACATAACTCTAATCACAACTATGACGCCCTTAACCCCCACCAAGCCCTAACCATGGCCATAAGTGATCAAACAAAATTTGGCAGGTTTTTGATTGCAGTCATAGATTTTAATAAAATTGAGTTTCTGCTTTATGGACTAATAATTTTTTTCAGATTATGACTATGTTGTAAAAATGGTGAATGTCAAGGTCTGGGATATATGGGACAGTAAGCTACCATTAGGTACTAGTAGTCGATATGTTCTACAGTCAATATGCTGTAGAAATGAACTGGAAAGACAAGTGGCACATCGTTCACCAGCATCCGTCGTACCTCCATGGGGTTCACGGTTATGGTGAGCGCAGAGTCGTCCCAATCTGTCCACCCCCTCTTTCCTCGGCCCTCCTCATTCACTGAGCCGTCCTGTTGAGCTGCATGAATCCGGTACACGCCCAGAACCACAATAACCACCAGGGCAGCGATGCACATCACAATCACTACTGTGGCTGCTGGAGGGGGTCCTGCGCAGGTACAGAGAGGCAGCAAGATTAATCGGGGAATCCAATATGGCATCATACATTCAGATCACATTGTGGCAAGGCCTGCACCTGCGCTGTGGGCCATGTTGGGACCATGGATCATGACTGGGTGCTGGACAGCGTGCAGGTACTGCGCCTGGGCTGCCATGTGACCGATATGCTGCTGATATCCCGCACTGTGGAGCACATCCACCTGCAGAACATGGCCAGGGCCAGAGAGGAAGGGGAGGAAAACAAGAGCACCCATCAGTCACCTGGCACTTCCTATATAAACCAAAGGACTTCCTGTGTTTGGGAAGGGCCAAGGAGCAGTAGATACAGGGCTGCTTCCCAGTTACAGTAATGTGCTGGATAGAAGAAGATGGATGGATGGATGGATGGATGGAGCCACAGTTGGGGATAGCTTTCTGTGTGCTCATTTATCTGTATGAGGAAGTAGGATTTGTATGTGATATCAGTAGACAAGCAATGTAATTAACAGCCTATTGTCAGTTACATGCCTTATGTTTCCTGCTCAGTCCCTAATATTTGTAATTTTAATGAGTCTTCATAAGCTTGGGCAGGGCACCATTTTAATACTGATTTCGTAATTGTTCCTCCAGACATAATTATTTCAGATGTAGCTGTAACATTTCAGCACAATCGGTCACAATTCGCCAAAGGCTGCCATGGCCTCATTGGGCAAATTTTACATGATCACAGGGGGCCTGGAACTTATCCCAGGATGCTCAGGGCACAAGACTGGGGGGGGGGATTCCAGTCCATTGCAGGGCTCACACACACTGAGTCGTATGCCATGGGCAATCCGAAATGCCAGCGTAAAACCACGAGGAAGCCCATTCAACACAGGAAGAATACGCAAACTGCACACACACACAGACCGGGTGAGATTTGACCCCTTAACTCCCAGGTATGGAGTTCTGCTCTGCTTTTGATGCTAAGAAACGCCTGAAATCATCTTTACATCTTGAGTCCTGGACAGAATTTATAAAAATACTCCTAATGTGTTCATAATGTTAACAGCATCCAATGAGCCCACTCTCAGCATAATGCTGTAACGCCTTTGAACAAAAGATAATTCACATTCTGGCCTATAAGGGATTAGTTGAAACTATCCAAGCTTAAGAAAGTTATTAGCAAGTTTAATGAGCTCCAGTATCAACTTATGATGCTACAGGAAACCCATTACACTACGAGCAACTGGGAGACACTGATTTGCCTAACGCCACATCTTGCGAGGAGAATGGAGAACGTGGAGGAGGTCTGGGGTGGGATTAGAACCTCCAGCCTGCAGGTCTGAGGCGACACACCAGGTCCTCTTAAACACATCAAATAAACTAAACCAGAGCTATTTCAGCTCTGAGCCTAATATAAGTGTTTCCAGCCGAAAACAATAAAATTCAGTATAAAATTAAAACAGTTTTATTAGGGTGAGTGCAAAAATCTGGTTGTTTCTTGCCCCAGTGGATAAATTAATGGGCCCTAAAGAAATTAATTGGATTTTATAACCTACTATAACAATTTACGTGCAGCTAAATCAGGAAACTCAGTGGCAGTATTTAGATGTAACTTCTATAGATTCAAAGCCAGAATTGGACACAATGTTGGAAATCTGGCAGTTCTTAGAGGGGGGTTGATTCCCCAAAAGACATGTGAAAAATGTTCTACGATAAGCTTCTGGGAAAGCATGCGGAGTCCTTTGTCCTCTCCGTGCTGTGAAATAATAAGCCACCAGCATTACCTAGAGACTCATCTCATTTTAAAGCCAGATTCAGGGATGATCAATGAGGCTCTGGAGTGACAGTGTGGATACTCCTCACTTTAACCCCTCCCTGATGTAAGAAACGGAAGATGCGACTTAATCGATAGCATAGCATCGCGTTGTAGCTTCCAGGGACAGGGTTTGATCTGTGTCCCCTGTCTGGACACGCTAAGCCATCTAAAAAGGGGACCAACAGTGTCATCACATCACATGTGGCATCACCCTACTTGAACTGGCAATTGTCTTAGTCCAAATCCATAGAGATGCCCCCCCCCAAATTAATTTCTTTTTGTTTAATATGTTTTGGGTCAGTACGTAATTATATACACTATATTGCCAAAAGCATTAGGACACCTGCCTTTGCACACATATGACAAGACATCCTTCTTAATACATAGGCATTAATATGGAGTTGGTCCACCCTTTGCAGCTATATAACGTTGGAAGCATGAAATTATCCAAAATGGCTTAGAATGCTGCAGCATTAAGAGTTCCTTTCACTGGAACTAAGAGGCCAAGCTTAACACTTGAAAAACAACCCACACCATAATCCCCCCTCCACCAAACTTTACACTTGGCACAATGCAGTCAGGCAAGTACTGTTCTCCTGACAACTGCCAAATCCAGACTCGTCCATCGGATTGCCAGACAGGAAAGCATGATTTGTCACTCTAGAGAACATGTCCCCACTGCTCTAGAGTCCAATGGCAGCATGCTTTACACCACTGATTCCGACACTTTGCATTGCTCTTGGTGATGTAAGGCTTGGATACAGCTACTCGGTCATGGAAACCCATTCCATGAAGTTCTCTGTGCAATGTTCCTGAGCTAATCTGAAGGCCACCTGAAGTTTGGAGTTCTGTAGCTATTGTAGCTAGCTTGGTGACTTCTGCACACTGTGCGCCTCAGCATGCGTTGTCCCCGCTCTGTGATTTGCTGCTTGATTTTATACATCTGCGGCTATACTGTAGAAGTGATTGGAACACCTACATTCAATGATTTGGAGGGGTGTCCCAATACTTTTGGCAATATACCGTATGTTATTTTATAGCTTTGATGTCTTTATAATTGTTCTAAAATGTGGAGAATAGCACAAATAAAACTTTGTATGTGTAGCTAGGTCCAAACTTATTGGTACTGTGTATGTGAGTCCTCTCCCCATTACTTGCAGGTTTCCTCCCGCAGTTCAAAAATGAGGGATGTCTAAAATGATGATAGTGTGTGAGAATGTAATGGATTGGCTCTGAATGTGAGAATTTGCTCTGTGATGGACTGGCATGCCTTGTCGTGTACGTTGTGTTTCTTGGAATCGGTTCCAGGTTCACCATGACCTGGTTATAGAGTGAAGGTGAATAAGGGCTTCCCTTCACATGGAGATCTGGCATATTGGATATGGAGCTTTAATGAAAGTCTTTGGTTGAGTGGCAGTACATTTCCAGGGTACTTTTGTTAACTTACTCTGAGGTTCATTTGATTTGTCGGAGGGATTTCTGCACCTCGGAAAAGATGTAAAGTCACAGCTTGCAGGTAAGATTTTGAATATCGCGGTTTTCCTGCATGCGGGCTACATTTTTCTCTTTGCGCCATTCAGGGAGTTGCTGATGCGATTAATACAGTCATGCCCGAATTCCACGCTTTACGGGGTTTATAACCTTTTACATCTTCTCTTAAATAGGCACTACAAATATTATAATCCTTTATCTCATCCTTTAATGAATGTCATAAAAGTTGTTGGATATTCTGCCACTATTATCACTCCAAAAGCAATTAGATTATCTGCCTGTAGTGTTATTGTGGGGGGTGGGGGGTGTTCAGCCTCTGTCATACTGAAAGGGAGCCTCTCCTTGTGTGTAACCATATCGCTGTTGTGGCTTTATCAAAGCCCTTAACCCTAACTGCCCCAGGGATGCCGGCTGATCCTGCTACCCGACACCAAAATCTCCTCACTCATACGTCACTTCTGCTGATAAATCAATGCACATGTGTTCTGTTTAACCGTCAGTAAACCCAGACACTCTCGACACAATCGTTTACACCGACACATCTGTCCTGTATCTGTCCAAATGCTTCCCTTTCTCCTGTGGCCCCACCCCGAGAAGCACAGGCCCACCCTGTCTAACACTAATGCCTTTTTTTATTAAACACTTTCACATGTCAGATGACTGTTTTCCATCATAACAGAAAAAATGAGAATCATATCATCTTTTAATACATTATTAACGAGATTGATTTACACCTTTAGATTGCTATTTACTTCAGTCTCTTCACACCACAATTATTTTCACAGGCGTATGCAAATAATTATAAACTTCATAAATAATAATGGAACATGTTATCACTTCTTATTCTGGGAGGACTGCAGCTTATCATATTTAAATGCAGTTGTTTTATTTCTTGTAAATACAAATTTGCCATGACTACAAATTGAGATATTGTCTGCTGAATGGTTATATCTTCATGCATATGTATACAGTTCTCAGGCACCTCTGAACTACAGTGAGACACATTTTTAAACTGAAGCATCTCTCCACACGTGTAAGATTAAAAACACGGATCTCTTCAACCATTTTAATTTCTGTCCAATTTCTATTGAAACTTTTCTGCTTGGTTTCGAACTAATTATAAGTAAAACTAGACTTGAAACCAAGCAAAATAAAGCTAATTAAAACAAAAGTATTAACTTTTGAGAAAACAGGCATTATAAATAGATAATTAGCTTCTAAGTGCTCTGTCTTTGATCAGTGCAGATTCCTAGCTTTTCCAGGGAATGGTCTGACTAATTTTGCATTGTCAGGTCTGCCCAGCCTTCGCAGTAGAACCCTCTTCCATGTGTCTGGATTACAGGCTGACTGTCTGCCCATGGAGAGCAAAATTAGCCAAAGCTCTTTTCAGAAACAGGCAGCGCAAAGAAATTCGGAGACAAATTTCAAAAATTGCACTGTAAAATTAAAACCAGAAGTAAGCAGTGATTCCAGCTTCAGGACATTCCCTACTGGGGCCTTTAAAGAGGTTTGAGCTAGAAGTATCATTCTCTGAAATGTCCTGAATCATCCAGTGAATATTCTACCTGACAGGCCTCAGTTACCCCCCCCCCCCAAAGTGGCACGGCCATTAGCCCTGGACCCGCACTCCTCCCACCCCTGCTGGTGCTGACCTCCAGGTTGAACTCATTGCTGGTGTAGCGTCCGTTGAGCTCCGAGCAGGTGAGTCTGAACTTCCTGTCCCGAATGGCCTCAGGATTCCAGTGGTAGTACCTGACCTGCCGGATCACCTGCTCGTAGTGCACCATGGAGTCCACGCCTGTAAAGATGGTGAAGGTTGCCCGATCATATGCCCAAAACCAGGAAATCCACTGAGCCCATTGCACATTGCTCAGGTGCGGGCATCTCACCGTAGATGGAGATGCCGGACGAGGAATTGGTCACATCCAGATGTTTCCCTAGCAGGGCGCCAGGCAGCAGCTGCAGACTCTCCTGCTGGGGGTTCAGCTCCTCCCCGACCAGCAGCACATCGCAGTAGTCCAGGTTGTGGAGGATCTCGAGGACGCTGGCATGTGGGGCTGCGGACCGTGAGCAGACAAAGCAGCAGGTCATACCGTGTCATCTGGGACCAGGTGCACAAAACACACACAAAATACACAAACCCCTGGCTGACTTGCAAAACACTGGCAATGTGTTGATGTACGAAAGGTGCACCTGACTCAGGCATGTGAAGCATGTTATGGAATGATATGATGGAGTGATATGATGGAGTGATATCGGTCAATTGCCGGTAGCACTATGACTGTTCCCAGGGATGTGGAAGATAACAGAATGAAAAGAGAACTACTGGTTTTTGTTATAAAAAGTGCCACAGATGAAATCACTTTTACATTTTGAGGTAAAAGCCAACTGGATGCCATAGATGGGATGCCAGTCCATCACAGGGCACACAATCACAATCAGAACTACAGGCAATTCAGAGATGTGGTTTGTTAGGATGGTGGGCCCAGGGCTGCCACAGTGGCATGGATACCCTGGCAGATTCAACACAAAATTGTGTGGGGGGGGTTGGAGCATAATGACATTTTGACAGGGGGCCCAGGATTTCTAGGCTTGAGGAGTCATACGTGTCACCTGGAAAAGGTAAATTTCACTTGACACTTTACTTGAGGAGGCACAAATACATAGTAAAACAGGTACTAAGGAAGTACAGGTAATGAACAAATGCCACAAACTTAATGAAGGTGCCACTTGCTTAGTGTCCTTGGCACTGGAGTCTCATCCAGCTGTGCCCATACCTGTGGTGTCAATGTCACCGGGCATCACGGTGCTGGTGATGTGCAGGTCAGGGAAGAGCGGCAGGCCGGCAGGGCCATGCAGATCCTTCACCGGAGCAATCAGACGCCCCGTCCCGCTTATGGTGATCCGCGGCTCGGCAGGGGGAAGCACGATCAGCACGGCCTCCACATCTGGGATGGACACGCAGGTGTCCTCCCCGAAACACCTAAAGGGACGCCGAGCAGCGTGGGAGTCACGGGAAAGGAGGTAGGGGCAAAGGGGAGGTGCATGAGGGAAGGGAATGTGTACAGTGTGAAGCCGGAGTCCATTATCAGGGAATCACTATGTTCTGCTCGCATTTCGGGTAGCGATGTCACCTATAGCTCGCAGGGTTTTCCAGCGTGGGCGATTCTGACGGCTCAAATCATTCAAATAAATGTAAGTTTAAATTTACAGGTTCATGGCGGAATTGCAAAAATACATCAGCACGGGGATCATCTTCATTTATCTGCTGAGTCCTTCCGCATTATCTCCCTGTAATGGGATCTATGACTTTTTCCTTGGGCGTATATATGCTTTGTGTATCCCAGCAGGACTGGTGCCTCTATCGGTCCGGGGATTGATTGTGTGAATCTCCCCCTGTCATGTAGCTGTGACACAAAAGTGTCCTTATTATTTCTGCAGGGAGGTGGCAGCGAGGGTGTTGAGGTTTCAGCTTTGGGACGTGCTGTGTTGCCAGTCCTGTTACACTTCTGGTTCTCCTCAGAGAACAACAGAAACTAACAATTCAGACATTCCACAAATAAACCAGTGGAACCTAGTTAGAGTACAGACCTGAGACTGTAAACATGCACATGGATTTGAAGATTTAAGCAAAGATTTTTTTAGGAATATCTCAAGGGGATGAATGCTTTTGAATGTTTTTTTTTTTTGTGTTTTGATGCTGTTTTCCTGACAACCTGCTCTCGACATGCAGAGCACTTTTTGGCAAATGGGGGGGGGGGGGTGTCGGACTCACTGTGTCGTGGTGGTGATGTGGAGGCGCCGAAGGCCCGGGGTGGGAAATTGCCGGGAGTTGATGTAGGACACTTTCGATAGTGCTGCGTTGATGCTGTCCAGATCATCCCCTTCCATCACCAGGATCGACTGGGCAGGGTTGAAGTGGAACTGATCGTAGTAGGAAAAATGAAACAGCATATTGGTGATCACTGAAAATATTGTGTAGGACCCTTTAAGACACACAAAAAGGACAACAGAGCATACCTGTCAAGTTTTGGATTTGAAAATAAGGGAAATTTTCCGGCACCCACCGCGAGCCATCCCACTACCCCAACT
>JAODJW010000043.1:16881284-16905294 GCA_026777045.1 Hyperopisus bebe
AGAATCTTATATACCTGGATCATGTCCCCCCTTAGTCTCCTTTGCTCGAGGCTAAACAGATTCAGCTCAGCTAACCTGTCCAGCTGACATTCCTCTAAGACCAGGAATCATTCTTGTAGCCCTAAGTTGCACCCTTTCCAAGGTAGCAATGTCCTTTTTAAGGTATGGTGACCAAACATGCACACGATATTCTATGTGGGGTCTTACCAAGGAATAACCTCCCTTGACTTACAGTAAACTCCACACACCTAGAGATGTAACTCAACATCCTATTGGCCTTTTTTATTGCTTCCCCACACTGGCGAGAGAGGGACATGGAAGCATCAACAGTCACACTGAGGTCCTTCAAAGTAAGTGTAAGTTTGCATACATGTGACTGGAAGTGTCTGTGCAACTTGGTGTTCATAACTCTCTGTGAAAACAGCCATTAAATCCCCAACAGGTGATAGCGCCCCCCCCCCCCACCTGTTCCAGCTTCCAATGGAATTCGGCTGGCCGGAAGGTTCCGCCCTGCGTGAAATCCCTCCTTAGCAGGAACACCAGCCGGCAGTTGTGCACAGAGAGGGCGTAGTGATGCCGGTTCATCTCTGTGTGGAACACATGGTGACACGCTGAAAAAAACAGACACTATCCCACACAATGATTGTAATGATCTAGATGTGCTCCTTTCAATGAGTCAGCATTTCTATATGTCTGTCCAGTGACATGGGTTAAGCAGGTTATCTTCTATTAGCACCTCCTGTCAATAATTCTAACATTTTGTTGAACAACTGTGATGGGAAAGAAAGGCCTTGGCTGCTGCCAGAAGGTTAAGTAACAACCTCCAAAAAAGCCCATGTGGTTGGTCACCTCATTGGCTCAAGTCAGAAAAAATAAAAATCCTACTAAGGTACAGACCACTTACCAAACAAGGAAACAGAAATATTATGAGGCTTTATATAAGCAGAGTGTATCAGCAGGGTGTCCGGTTGCACCATGGGTATAAAGAAAAAAGCTATAAAAATGTTTTGCCCCAAATTCAGGTCATATTGCGGCTCTCAAGACAACCCCCTCGCCTATTGTCAGCTCCTTCACCATCCTCTCTTCCAGATATTCTCAAAGCCATTAGTTCATCCCCTACTTGTCTGCAGGCTCTTTCCTTGGCCTGCTATGTCCCACACCGTCACCCAAACACGGAATTCCAAACCACAGCCTCACCGGTTTTGTCCGAGTTGCAGAGCAGAGTCTCCTTTTCGGCCCGCAAACCTGGACTGGGCCCGTGCTTCATCCAGGTGGCGATGGTGAACTGGTCTGTCAGGTTCTGGGGCACGACCCGGTCTGGGATGTTGGCCGCCTGCCATCCTTCAAAGCGGAAGATGAGGTCGCTGTCGCGCCCACTGTCAGTGAGCAAGGAGGCCGTCCAGTTGGTGGCGCTACTGGGAGCCGGTAACAGGTCCGTGCTGCCTGATGCAGCCCCTGCCAATAACACACCTTCCTTCAACATTTCCACTGACTGCACATAATCCAGATGAATTATAAGTTATTGCAAAATCGAGATGGTTACCATAAAAATGACTAATAATAAACCTTTCTAAAGAGAGAAGACATAATGTATGAGGCCAGTCAAGGCTCTCCCTTAGTGGTAGATGTAAAGAAACCCCATTTATTCATGAAAAGTATTCATTCGTTTCCATACTTAAGTAATTAAGACCAATGTTAACAAAGAATTCAAGCTCACATCCAGTTTAGCTACTTCCCCGTCATCTACTGATCTGTTTAACACTGATAATAATGCAGAATGGCTACTACTTATGCTGACTCTACAGACTTCCTGCTCCAGAATCTCACTGACCATATGACAGAAAATGCATAAGCAGGTCAAATGGTAAGATGGGGGCACAGTTTATAGATTTCTACCTGCCAGTGGAACGAGCTGCTACAGTGTGACCTCAATGATTTTTCCTGAGAGGCGTTTCGACAGAAATAAACAGATCTGTTTATTTGATTTTGGATGAAATCACCTATCTGTGCAGTAAGCTGTTTAGCTAATCCAATTATTTATACAGTTTCAAGGTGTTGGAAAATTATGAGTCTTTATTACAAAAACAAAGCGCTGTTCTCTTTGTCCTCGGCGCTGAATTTTCTTTCATAACAATCAATATGGCATGTGGCCCATCAGCCCGCTGCCGGAGCCCTGTACCGTTTTCCATGCCAGAGCCGTGCTGGAGGCCGTCTACTGGAGAACATAACAGTTTTCATTACTGCCGATTGATTTTTCTTAGCAATAAATGCACTTGCGGGTTTCTTCAAGGAGTTCCTGAATCTGCTTCAAGGAGCGCGGCACCCAGGGACCGAAGGGCACGGGGAGGTCGATGCCGTCAATCCCGGAGAATTCCAGAAAGCCGTATGAAGATGAAACCCCACTTATTAGAGCCTTCTCTTGCCCTACCTTTACCACTTTCATCAAAATTTTATGTTGACGGGCAAGCTTCTAAAAAGCTATCATTTCAATAAATTCCACAACTGACATATTTGCCTAGTGATACAGAATGCTCACACATCATTAATCTCGGTAAAAGAAAGCTATTAGCTTTTAGGGTTAGATTTTATCTTTTAAAATGAGAATTAAAATAAAGTGCTTTAAAAACCTCTTCCAGTCAGCGAGATGGCTTTTATGATACTTCTGCATCAACTTGGTGTTTCTGTTTGAAAATGGACGATTTATTTTACTGTAGATGAGCTAACGATCACTGTGCTTTCGGACAGCAGTTAACAATGCACACTGGAGAAGGGTGATTGTGTTCACATCATTTATGATTACTGCACACTTTCTTTGATGTGCTTTAATAGTTGTTTACTGTGCGTTACCTGTAGGTGCTACTGCAGACTACGACGATTCACCTGCGGAGATGGGTGCTGTTCGGCGAGTGGGCGTGCCAGTTTGTCATAAGGATTGTAATGGCTACAGGGTTGTGGGTTCGATTGTCTCTCCTGGCTGTTTGTATGGAGGCTGTACAGTATGTTCTGTTTGAATGGTTTTCCTTCTGCTGTCAAAAAAACATGCATTTTTGGGCAAAATCGTGTCTGCAAATTACCTATAGTCGGAGATTGTGGGTGGAAGTATTTGTCCTGTGATGGACCGGGGTTCACTGCCGTATGTGCAGATAATGGCTATTAAGCTAAAAGGTTATGGATAACGGATGGGTGAGAGTCTCTCCATAGCAGATAATAGCTGCTTAGTTGACATTTTAGTCCAGAACAACTATTATTTTCCAATAATACACAGAATTATACCAGAGAAGCCCTCACCTCCTACACTGATGCCTGTCATTGGATACAGAACCGTGGTTATAAATTCTCATCCTCTATGCAACCCTGGCACCCACACGAAGCCTACCACAGAGTTTCTGCAGGGAATTCTCCGAGTAGGTCTCCCGGTCGCAGCCCTTCCCAATATGGCTGGTCTGTAGCTCCACGGTGGCCCGCACTGAGGACACGGGCTCATCGCACGTGTCCAAGTGCATCTTGGGAAACAGCTGCTTGCTGCCGGTTCCTGGTTCATAGTCCACTCGTTTGTTCCAGCCTGGCAGAGATACAGATATACTCAGACAGGTGGGATGCATAGGCTTAGGTGATGTGTACACTGAAAGAAAATAGTAAGATGTTAAAACCTGATTTTATTTATTAATTTGGTATAAGGTTATACCAAGAAATGCAGGAGGAGACTACAATTCATACAAGAAAGCAGTGTTTTTCCTCATAATTACTCACTCATTATGTTACAGTGCAATTTCGCTACAAGGAATTTCAGCCTGAAAAGTTGTCATCACACATTACCAGGAAGGCAGGTGAGCTACACTCCTTGGCACGGTGTTCTGGCTGTTACTCACATATCAATAAACACACACAGCTATTTACTTATCTCTTGGCATGCTGAGGTTCCTCTGTCGAGAGGAAGAGGCTTGTGTGCATCAGGTAAGCTAAGACCTACTTTGCCTGAAATACTCAGCTTTACCAGGAGAACCTGATAAATGTAAACACTACAACAAACAACGGTGCTGGGAGGCAAATCCCTCAGAACGGAAGGTACTCGACATGCTACTGTTGTTTCAGAAAAGAAAATCTGAAGCTGCACTGCAAAGATCACTGCTGGGAAATGTAATGTAATATTTAATGCAGATGTAAAAGCTGGTTTCGAGAAAAACTTCGACAACAGTTATCATTGTCAAATACCAGAAAGAGGTCAATATGTGAGTGAAAAGCCCTCAACTATGTCCAACTTTGGAACATTCTTAGAAAAAAAAGTGTATCACAGAATCTCATTGATTGGAATTCAGTTATTAAGAAGTGTGTCCCAACACTTATGTCCATATAGTGTTTAATGAGACAGACTGGATTGTGCCCTCAAGACTTGTGGAAGAAACATCAATGAAGTGTGATATGCTGATGACACCACATTTATGAAGAAAATAAAGCATATCTGAGGGAATGAGAGAACAGAATGAAACAGATGAGAATACAGCTACATGTGAAGGAAACAAAGGTTAAAATCAGAAGATCAGTAGCTCTTTTTAAAGTTTGTGGAGAACATAGATGTTATAGACAGCTTTCACCTCCTGGGAATAATCACACTAAAAAATGATCCAGCAGCCAGGAAGTACGTTAGGGGCTGGCATTGAATCAACAGAAGGCTGATGCAACTTCAAGAACAAAGGACAGAATTGTTCTGAATATCGTATTTTCTGTGACTCCTTATTAATGGGAAAGCTGGACAGGAAGAGGTCTGACACCTTTGATCTTTGGTGTTGGTGAAGACTTTGAGAATACCATAGGCCGCAAGAAAATTCTTCATCAAATCAAGCCTGAAATTTCACCTGCAGCACAAAGAACCAGCCTGAATCTGTCTTATTTTGGGCATATTATGGTAAGACCCAGTGCACAGACAAGACCATAATTTGTTATGAATATGCCTTTGAGAAGCCTGAAGGCCAAAGTTCTGGAGGAGCATCACCTCCAGGAGTCAACACTGACATTATGGCACCTAATAATGACAAAAGGATTCACGGGATCTGAATAGACAAAATCTGGATAAAATTATTTCATATCCTAAGGTGGGCTAAGCCATTATATACTCTGCAGTGTCATTCTCATCCCAACTTCCACTTGCGCCACATTTTCAGGACTGTGTGGCCCTGCATACCATTACTAACCAAAGTAGATGATAGCTTAAGTACTGCTAGTCATGTGTAATCAATGACTCACGACCTGGCTCCTTGATCTTGCCCAGTGCTTTAATCCCATGACTTAAAAAGTGGTAAAATCTGTTAACCTAATTCTGTGTCTGGAGAAATACAATCAGAAAAAAGGGTACAGCTCTGGTACAGTTTTGTTCCCCAAAGTACAACATTAATGCAAAAAAGTGCAAAAAAGCTCCTCAACGTCCATTTCTATTTTTAAAAAAGTACATTTACCTACAGCTAGGGTACAACTGGCTGACAATGGACACAATTTACTTGTTTTTTTGACAATGGACACAATTTACTTGTTTTTTTCCATTTTATAATCCTATAATCTTTATAATCACTTAAGAATACTTCTGCATTTATCCAACGTCAAGACAGATACACAGCTCTTCACTTTTGGGAGTGGGCTGTTTATACCCTCAGGCGTGTCTTGACTTGCCCAGAAAAGAGAGAAAATTAGCAAATTAATAAAGATTAGTCCGCTCCAGGGAGATCACATGGCTCGAGGCGAGATGAGGAAGGTGCAAAAACCCCGAACCCCCGAAAAGGGAAGAACAACAGGGATGCCCTGTGGCAGGACACAGCACAGTACTGAGGACGGGTGTGGAGCTATCACAATATTTTAGGGGCAGAATATTCCCCTGCTGTGGGAATGAAACAATGAAACCAGTCAGACTAATACAGTGAGGGTTATGTGTATGGAATGAGACCGAGGGGAGCTATCAAGCCTTATTATCATATTATGTGTAGACCTTATTTATTACCCAGTATCCTTTGCAAATGCTTATGCAAATTACATGTAGACCCCTCCGCAAACTGCAGCATTTCTCAACTGAGGCCTAGACCTTGTCACCTAAAGGGGCCAGACACCCATCCCTACCTATCTCAAGACAGACTCAAATAAAGACCCAAGCATCCTACCCTGTCAGCAAATCAAGTCATGAGCATCTCAATTCAACTAATAACACAGACAATAAGGATCAAAGAGGACCTGAAGCCACAACCTACCTTGCCAGCCAGGTTTGCAAGCTGGTTTAACGTCAATGCGCACAAGTGCGTTCTCTTTCGCTCTCTGCTGACCGCAGTCAAAAGCAGTTACCATGATTTTGTAGCGCCTCTGCTTGTCATAGCTCAGCCTCTCCGTGTTTCTGATGTTGCCTGGAAGAGATGAGAACCTGTTAAGGTCATTCAAGGATAGCAGTAGTTTATCCTCATGTCATGGTTGGCAAGCAGCTGAACATATTAAAACTTCTTTTCCGTTAATTCGTTTAAACGTTCAATTTCATGCATGTAGAAAGACAATTAGCGAACATAAATTGAGGTTTTGCTCTGAGGGAAATTGTCGCATTTTGTGTGTAAACTCAAAACTTGGTTTTCTTGGTTCAGTAATCATTTGTCTTTGTCTAGACAGAGCTGGTTAATTAGTTGTATGGGTTATGCTTGGCTTGAGTGAGACAGAAAGTGTTTTTATTTAGATAAAAAACATCCTAGCTCTTAGAATTTTACACCCAAATTTCTGTGCTCTTTTTAGCAAGGAAAAGGTGCTACTGCCAAAGTAGTTAAACACTTGAGTTGCTCCTTATCTCTAAGCTCCTCTTTCAAATTAAATAACTGCATTGTGGAGAAGCTTCTCCAGCACTCAGCACTGCCATGCCAAACTGCAATCCTTTTGTACTCGTACAAACCTCCCACGATCCCTTTCTGCCATTCTCTGCAGGTTGTTCTGAGTCTCTGGCCAGTAGTAAAGTCTCCCTGTGTGTCAGACACAGTCCTTCTGTCTGAGGGCTGTGTTTAGTAAGCGTTTGCTGGGGTTATCTGTCCACCCTCAGACACCGAGGGACATGGGGCAGTATATGTCCTACAGCTACAACCCATGTGGCCATTTGCTTAAACCCAGATATTTACTAGAGTGTGGGTGTTGAGGCTGACATTTTTTTTAAAACTCATTTAGGCATATATATATATATATAGAGAGAGAGAGAGAGAGAGAGAGTAGATTTAGCATTTAGCCATGGATACTTTTGACTATTACTCTACTACATCTTACAGTACATATTTGTATTCTACTACATTTCTACTTATCATTGTGTTATTTTTCACAATCGCATTGCTGTTTTTATAGTCGAATAACGACAGGGAAAGGTAATGATGGGACAGATAATACCAAGATTTTGGAGATTTTCTTGTCAAAGTAAAGGGCAGCGACTCGAAGCAGGGAGTAGGTGTCAGAAGTTTCCAATCCTATCAGCTCTTAGAACCTTTTATAAAAGCAATATGAAACGTTTGGGTGTCCTCTGTTTCCCAGTTAGAGAGACTGATTGCTACCCAGTTTGCACTACGTACAACCAAATGGCCATGGAAATGGCAGGAGGTGATCCTCAGATGCTTGTAATCAGGCTGACTGATTGGTGAAAAGTGAATAGCATGTTGGTAATGTCATGACAAAAGTGCTAAAATCTGCATCCTGTGGCCATTACCTGGTCAGTTTTGTTTAATAACACACTGATATAGGGCTTTGTGATATGACCAAAATCTCATATTCCGATGAGGACACATATCACGAAATAGCATATTTTCTGTAAATTCAATGAATAAATGGCTTATTAAAAATTACCACATGAAGAGACCTATTTCTTATTATATTTTGAATTATTCACTCGACAAATTAAAGATACTTACTGATATTTTGGATCTGTATTGTTTTGTCGTTTTCGGTTCAGTTGTGGCTAGATTTTTTCAACCGACCCATTTGAGGTGCAGATTGGTACCTCAAACACATTTCGACCCACACAAGTTTTAGCTGGAATGGTCGAGTTCCAAGATTTTGGTCGAGGTACAAGTCGAAAAAAATTCAACAGACCCGTTCAACGCCCACGTTGGTCGTTTGAGTTCCAAGGTTCTACTGTATTTCGGACCTTTCTGCAAATTTCTAATTAAGCATGTAACAAAATATAAGATATTAATGTCTAAAATATAAAAAACCATTAACTTTTGGAGCATGTGTGGCAAAGACAACATTGTGAAATGTCGCTCAGTGTACACATGCACACAACCTAGTACGCATGTATCCGCTGATTGCAGTGAAAATCGGGGCCTTCGTGCAAATGCTTCGTCCTGCTTGCCTACGTGCCATGAATAAAAGTGTGATTTGCGACGCAATAAAATGAATGATAGGTGTTTCTATCGTCACATGATATGTATTGTCATATCGCCCAGCCACACACATATATCAGTGCTAGAATTGTTTGGCTGAGAGCATGTGCTCCCGCTTAAATGTGCTAATCAGCATTAATCATTGTAGCTGTTTAATTATGCAAACCTAATTTCAGTTAACACAAAGGAAATTATACTTTTGAAGCATTTTTTATAAACTAGCATTTCATGTTTCCAATGTTTAGACTGGAAAATACAACACTATCATACCTTAGTTTTTGTATTTAACAAAATATATGTACAGTAGACACTTAATACCATGTTATACAGTTGCATCAGGGAGCACAAGTTCAAGTACTTTTCCTTTAAAAGTATATTTACAAGCAAGTATTTAGTAAAGTAGAAAGGTTGAAGGTGTAAAGGTATACCTTTAGTAAAATACAAACCTTATTTCCAGAAAAAAATTGTATATTATTTACTTAATATTATTTATGTGATTATTCATAATTTTTATTACTCATTTTATTTTTATAATTTTTATTCATTCATTATTTGTGTCATTTAAAGAAAGATTTTCAACAGTTGTAGTGACCAACTTAATTGTATTTTGTATATACAAGCAAAGTTAAAATTTGATGTCTGCAACCCACTCATCAGAAGTTGGGACTGAGTTAAATGTGCACAGAATATTCCAGTAATGGACTGCATTAAGCAGGTGAATTGGTAGCAGCTGAGGTATCATGAATGGGTATGAAAGTAGCATCCAATAAAGGCTAAGTCTTTGCTAGCAGGGAGTCACGGCTCACCCCTTTGTACCAGAATTTGTGAAATTATTGTTAGTCGGTTCAAAAGGAACATTCCTCATTGTGAGATTGCAGAGAATTTAGATCTTGCAACATCTACAGTAGATAATATTATGCAAATATTCAGAGAATGCAGAGACATCTCAGTGCGTAAAGGGCAAGGTCAGAAATCACTGCTGAATGCATGTCCTGAGGTGGCATCGCCTAAAGAATTGTCATGCTTCTGTGACAAATATAACCACCTGGGCACAGGAGTACTTCGGAAAGCCACTGTCACGTAACACAGTCTGTCGGTGCATCCAGATGTGCAACTTGAAACTGTAACGCATGGAGGAAGCCATACATCAACTCTATGCAAAAATGCCGGCAAGTTCCATTGGGTCCAAGCTCATCTCAGATCAACCAAAAGACTGTGGAACTGTGTACTGTACTCAGTTGAGTCCATATTTCAGCTTGTTTTCAGGAAAAAACTGGCATTGAGTTCTCCTTGCTAAACATAAAACTGACCATCCAGATTGTTATCAGTGGAAGGTGTAAAAGCCAGCATCCGTGATGGTGTGGGGGTGCATCAGTGCCCATGGCACGGGACAGTTGCATGTATACGAAGGTACCCTTGACTCTGAGGCATATATTAGGATTATAGAGAGCCATATGCTGCTGCCAGTCCAGATCTATCTCCTATTGAAAATGTATGGTGCATCATGAAGAGGAGAATCAGACAACAGCGACCAAAGACAGCTGAGCAGCTGAACTCTTACATCATGCAACAATGGACAAATTTCCAATTGCAAAATTACTACAATTAGTATCCTCAGTTCCAAAACTATTAAAAAGTGTCATTAATGGGAAATGTGACGTGACACATTGGTAAATATGCCTCTGTCCCAACTTTTGTTGCATGTGTTGCAGCCATCAAATTCTAACTTTGCATATATTTACAAAATGCAACTAAGTTGGTCAGCAAAACTGTTGAAAATCTTTTTTTTTTAAAGGTTCATACAGTATAAAGGTTCATGTGAATTAACATATAACTGATTTTTGTTTTTATTGTATTTCAGAAAATATCCCAGCTTTTCTGGAAATTGGGTTTGTACATTTTTGCTTGTTTATTTATTCTTAGTTTACTTTGTACAAATACTTAGTAATAACTGAGTTACTACTGAAGTAGAAATCATGAACCAATCATAAATATATATAACTCCTACTTGAAATAAAAGATGCACCATGACTCATTTGTGAACAAACAAACATGGGATCAGCATTTAACTTGTGTTATTCAGTACTTGTTACTTCAGTACGTCTTTGGTAGTTGCTTCAGTAATTCACAAAGGTTCACAGAATTAACAGATATAGTAATAAATATAGTAACTGCTTGAAATACAACATGCATCACAATTCATTAATGATGAATGAACATGAGATCAACATGTAACTATGTCTTAGTTTGTGGTTAATTAATACATAAGTAATAGCTTAATACATTCCAGTGGTACTTTAGAACACAAACGTAATTTGTTCCAGGAGGCTGGTTGAGTTGCAATTTGGTCGAGGTCAAAGTCACCATTTCCCCATAAGAAATAATGTAAATGAATTTAATCCTACAGTTATTCTCACTACTTTCCTCTTTGGTTTGCTGCTATCACTGCTCACTTTCTTAGGGGCTACGATTACTGTATCACTAAATGTACCGTAGATAAAGCACAAAAAAGTCACACCAAACACAGGAACACAGCTTTTACATGTCAAACTCGGCTAAGAGGTACTGCAAGACAGAGCAATTCATAGGCATCAGCACCCCAGTAGGTCTGTTTGCCTCTGTGTCAGCCCATCAGAGACACATCTCAATCCGTACAAGTTGTAGCGGGTCTGTTTTGTTTTGTCCTGGTCCGAGTTTTCAGTCGAGTTGCAGTTAGATGTTTCTCGACCGGCCCACTTCAGTTCCGAATTGATAGAATGAATGCCTCTCGATCCATACAAGTTGTTGCAGGAACGGTCAAGTTTGATGATTTCGGGGCACAAGTAGAAGAAATTCAACAGACCCGTTCCATGCCTGAGTTGGTCGAGTTATGAGATGTTTGTGTTCCAAGGTTGCACTGTATTTGTCACCCTTCAAGTAAAGTGTTATTGGATTAAGGATGCTTTGTTCTGCATTATAAAGGTGTCTATAGTGCAGTATAGATAAGATCTTCATAAAGCATTCATAATGTATAATAAACATGGTTATAATGTGTTATGCCATTTTCTAAATATGGCCATGTTTATAATATTTTAACAAATGCATTATAATGTGTTATGAATGTGTTCATAGATTCTTATAGACATGACATTCATGGAAAATGTTACCATACCATATACCATACTGGTTGAAGGTCTATTCTCACAATTATTTACATTAGTGGGGAAATTTAAATTCCTAATTGCCACAGATAGGAATCAGGGAATCCCATACTTTTGTTGTTTACTGTTCTCAGCAATTCAATGACATAATCTTCTTATGGTATATTAAATAGGAGTAGCAGTAGGTACTCTGTCAGCCTGAGTACCTGATCACTGTGGTGATTTTATCGCTTCATTACTTCGGTCTTGAAGAGCGTTGTGAGTAAATCATTCTCCATGCTATTGGCTTGACTCTTATGCTCACCTCCAAACCTGCCAGTAGCTCTCTGTCCCACTTACTGAACTATGTAATTGCCTTCACATCTTTCCTTGTAAAGCCACTTCAGCCAAAAGCCTGTTGTATTTAGCATCCTAATCACCATTCCATGGATAACCACACAGGACAGCCCTTCAGAAGAAGGCGCCCTTGAGAAGCTCATTTGTAAGTCGCTTTGGCTCTGATTGGGAAGACGCCAGCCATACAGTCAAAGTGTCCCTTGAATGTGAATAAGGGGTAGCGAGGCAATTGCCAAATTATAGAAATGACCAAATTGGATGAAAATTGGTCTGGATATAAAATGGATCTCATATTATTTTACAGCTGCTACATGAGGCATGGATGGTCCATCAAGAGTCCATAATGGTTGATGGTTGGCCTGCATTTTGTGTGTGGCAAAGAAGCATGTTTCGGACTGGTAATTATCTTGCCCTGAGCAGCAATCAGAGATGATAAGGCCTCCAATGACAAGTTAACCTGCATGTGATTGATCATTCAGCCAATGTGTACGTAAGAGTGAGGCAACCATTTCCTACAATCTTAGTTGGACAGTGAATATTTATAGCACTAAAAAGCTACTAAGACTATTAAACCCTGTTAGACTCATACTATTTCTTGTTTTTGACAGTTAAAACTCAGTTTGCAGGTCAACAGATGTAGATATATGCTTCACACAAATCTTATTTCTGTAGAAATTAAAGTCTTGGATTTTAGATGATGATTTCTTGATTGGTCAAAGACATTTTTGGATGTTTTGACATTGTTGGCTTTTGGGAAAATGGGTGGTTTGGAGAGGAACCGATAAGTGGTCTGACAATGGATACGACCATGTCCACACCTGGGGGTAGGAGCACATAAAACTCACCGTTGCGGTCAATGGCGAAGGGCGTTCCCGGGTTGACGATGTCATAGTTGCAGATCTGGCTGTACTGCGGCGAGCAGTCGCGGTCTGTGGCTTCCACCTGCAAGATGCTATCGTAGATCTTCCCCTCGGTCACTGCCGCATGGTACACTGGCTCACCGAACACGGGTGGGAATTCGTTTACATCGTCCACTTGGATGTGCACTGTGGCCCTGGGGGCGGACAGCGGGAGGTGATGGGGGTGACGTCTCTCACTACACTGCCAGGGATTTAATCACTCGCACCATCTCTCCTACATCCCTTTCATACACGATGTCAGCATTAAACACTCCTGAGCATCATACTATATAATAGCCCAGCGGACAATATTTGTTAAACCATTTAATTGCAAGCATATTGTGACAGATACACGCTGTGGGTGCCCCTGCCCTCTTCAGTAGGCTCACTCACTTGTGGGACTTTTTCCGGCTGGCTGCACTGTCCCCAGTACCACAATCATATGCCTGGATGGAAAAACTGTACTCTCTCCTCGTCTCACAGTCCACGGGGCCTCGGGCCCTCAGCACCCCCTCACCGGATGTCCGGTTCAGCACCACCGCCTCAAATGGGATGTCCTGCCCAAGAACCTTGAATGCGCAGATTTCTCCTGTAAAGAAACACAGCAGGGGTCTGCAAAAGTCTCTCCTATAACCAGAAGTGGGAAGGTCAGGTTCACAATGTAAAAGACCAAGATTTTGTTTCAACCAACCAGTTGAGTATAAAGAGTCACATTCACAGGGTACTCAACTGGTTGGTTGAAACAAAATATTGGTCTGGATTTGTAAATTCTGAACCTGAAATGTCGACCTCTGCTTATAACACAGGGGGCTGTCCCACTATGGGGAAAAGTCATCTGACAGGTTACTTCATCCACTTATAACCATTTTCTGCCAATATATAAGCCTCAGTGCCACATACAGGAGACACACCCAGACCTTGAAGCCCCATCTGCAGGCCAAGCACTTGTTTCCCTGTTTGCTAAAGCTGAATTCCCCATTTGCCTTTATCCCGCATTCCATTCTCCCATCCTGTGTCACGTGGCTCTGATCCTGAACAGGTCTGACACCAGCTCATAACTCATCATCCAACTGTAGTCTAGCTGTGACCGCAATCCTGATTCACTGCTGCAACATTTGGTTTGGACAAAGATGGTTGATGTGATTGTTACTGTTGTAGAACAGTCAGGCTCAATTTTAAGTGCTTAATCACTTTATAAGAATTTGTGCATCATTTAGATTTGTTTCCTAGAAATAGGTGTCTAGATTTATATCTAAAACTTACAGACTAATGCAGAATCGTTTAAGCATGAAATACAACCACAGAATGGCATAGTGGAGTGGGGGGGGGGGGGGGGGGGGGGGGGGCAGGTGGCAGAGCCAATCTCAAGCAGTGCAGAAGGCACACTGCAGGGGTCCTCGCAGTTCAGCAGTCCATTGAAGGGCACAAACTGTAGGAGACTGAGAAACACCAATTCAGCTAACTGCAGGAGGAAATCGCAGTACCCAGAGGAAATGAACAGAAATGTGGGCAGAGCAGGAAAATGGCACATGCACATTTGAAAAGCCATTGCTTGAGGTGCGAATCAACAGAGCTGCACACTGAGCCTCTGTGCACCCAGAATGCACTGTAATTTTATTGATTTAATTATGATGCAGATTACGAAGCACGTACTTCCTTGTAATACCGCAGGAAAGCTGTATATTTGATATTAGTTTTATGCTGGTGGTCAAATAAGTAAAAGGAAAATGGCAAAAGTTTCTGGTGGTATTTATGATTAGAGAGTAATCACAACTCTCCCATCTCTAAGGGGCTGTTTTTTTTCTTGCCAGAAGCACAGAATTAAATAGAGTATTTACTCATCTGATTTTGAATAACTGTGTGTGTGTGTGTGTGTGTGTGTGTGTAAAAGAGTGTTCTGCGTAAATGATTTGTAAACTTTGCCTGCAGTTTACGATACATTCAGTTTAATATGATGGGGCCTATACCAGTACTTGTAGACCGTTCCCTGCCTGTCCACTAGGGGGCGATCGGGGCAGAACATCCCACTAAGACTGAAGACACCTTGTACATAAACACTTCTCTCAGGAAAACATCAGCAGAGCTAAACACAACACTGGGCTCCAGACAACTGTGCTGATCCCACACCAACAGCTTCAACACTGAAACAATGTTACTTATATCTTAAAAAGCAACAGAATGCAATGATATTAGATGGGATTGATTGCCAAGAACAGGGTATAAGGGTGCTTCAGATCAGTAAATCATAATGAAGTTATTATAATATTATAATAGAATCAAATAACTCATACATCCATCCATCCATATTGTAACTGTTTAGCTCTGGACTGTAGGGTGAAATAACTCAGAAAAGCGTAAACTGAATTCGATCACCATGCACTGACACGCCTTAAGCTCCGCAGAGGAGCGATGCAGACCCGCTGGTCTTCTGGAGAGCACAGATAAGCCACACACTCAGCTTCTGTGAGTTTCCCTCCTTCAGGCTGCATTCCCAGCTCACCTGCCCCAAACATCTGGGAACACTGGGGAATACAGTGATGCCAGTGCTGACAGCCACACAGCTGCTTCCTGCATACTGTTAAATCCATTTGAATCTCTATTATGTACTTCACTGGGTGCAGAGGCTGACAGTCGAAGCCTTTCCTGAAACATCCCTCTTCAACTTTAGGCATCTCTATGCCTTTTATAGTGTAAAGTAGCAGATAGGAGAGAGACAGGTCTAGCTTATTAGAGACATGAGTTTCAACAGTCCCTTCACCCAGAATACCAATGGCATCCATTCAACTGAAAACAATTGTTAATTATTTATCATCTAAATTTGCCTGGGCTTCTGTGCGGCCCTGCATAGTTCTGACTATACTGCCATCCAGCGAGTGTCCTCCAGTCGGGTTGCTGAGGCTGATGACGGCCATTTTGGTTGCCATGGGTCACCCACCACCTGCAGATGATGTATTCTTCGTGGGTATCCTAAGCCATGCAGGAGTCTCACGCTACATACGCAAGCGGCTGAAATGCCAGCCAGATATAAGGGAGACGTTCATATCTTTTCCCAGCAGCCCTTCCTTTCGATATTTATTAGGATACAGCATGGGGATTTGAGGAGCAGGAAAGCAGCGTGGCTCCAGGAGAACCAGCCTGGGGGGGGGGGGGTCTGAGATAAAGAAGGAACAGGAGAGGGGTGCACCTGGTCAACCAGCACCAGCAGCAGGGAGTGGTGGAGTTTGGAGATGCATTTTGGCTAATGAGTAACTATGACAACTGGCCACATCACCACATAACCAGAATGGGCAATCTGATGGTCCCAAAGAGGAATGTGCAACAAACATCCTCCACTGCATGGGTCAGGAGGTAAGACTGAGATGGTACCTTTTTCTACCCATTAGAAATCAGTGTCCTCCCCCACAACCACATTCAATTAGGCTACATAGCAACCGTCGCCAGACGTTTTAATGAACTAAAGGGCAAAGTTAATTATCATCTCCAATGCTTTCTCAGCTTCCCAACAACCAACCCTACAGTAAACTCATTAGTTTTCCATGTGACCTCGTCCTCCCCACAAGTTGTGCCATCTCTAACCAGCTCAATCACTGTTAGCCGTGGAAACTTCAAGACCACGTGAATGAAAATGTAGCTCTATCGCTGAGCCACAAATTCCAGAACCTTATAGAGACTCGAAAAGGGAATCTTTGGATAAACATGACCATTAATAACCATATTAATAACACGAGAGAGCAGGTTAAACAGGCAACATCCCTCAGCTGACTCAATAGTAAGTAATGACAAACTATTTCCCATAACTGTAAGACTGTCCATCTTCACAGGGCACTCTGTGAACTACAGGCTGTTTATAGATTTGTAAACTGATGAAAATCAATGGAAAAAAAAAATTAAACTGATTCAAAAGTTACATTAAAAAATGAACTTTAAAATATACATTATATACATACATATTTTAAGCATTTATCAGTTTAGTTTTTGCTTTCAAAAAAGCTGTGTACAGTAGAATTACATTCTAGTTTTTAATTATTTTTAAATTAAGTTTCATTCATCATCCAATCATGCTTTCATTTTCAGTACCACTGATCCAGAATAAGGTTGATTTGCTGTGTGAAACTCCATTCAAAGTGTATCTGAAATGTAATGTAGGCTTTTTTGCTGTTTATATGTCATACCAGACTCTGTCCTCCCAAATCAGAATCAGGTACATGCAGCCCTTGAAATGTATTTTTTTTCATCCATCCATCTATCTCTCAACCACTCTTCTTAGTCAGGGCTGGGGGGGTCTGGAGCATATCCTGCACAGCACAGGACACAAGGCTGGGGGGCACCCCTGATGGGCTATTAACCTATTGCATATAATACAGAACTAGCAGAGAACATTTAAGGAGATTAATATACAATTTATGTTTTTTTTTTTTTTTTAATTTAAGGAGTTGTGAAGCATCACTTCCTCCCAGCCTCAGGGATGGGGATCAGCATTCAGTCTGAGCTCTATGTGTCCTTTAACTGAGCTTAATGTGTGTGTCTATGTGTGTGTGTGGGGGGGGGGTTAGGTATATATTATATTGTGGAGACCAAATGTCCCCACAATGTGATAAAAACTTGTTATTTTGATGTGTAGGGATATTTCTTTTTGGTACCCACAAGGGGGAAATTCAATCTAATAAAAATCTGTCTGCACTCAAAAAACTAAAAATGCCCAAAGTGTTGTATTTAATTGGTTATTTATGGTGTTGGTTAGGGCTGTGTACGGGGTAAGGTCATCATTGTTGGAATTAGGGTTTTTCCCATAGGACGGTCCACACGAAAATATGAATACTAACACGCGTGTGTGTGTGTGTGTGTGTATGTGCGCGTGTGTGTGTGTGTGTCTGCACTTGCCCCACATGCCTCTCACCGGATGTGAAAAATTATGACAAATTATCAACATATATCATTTAAACAACATAATTCCCATCATAGATATGTATAATGTAAGACACACTAAATTAAAATATATTAACAAATCTGATTCAAACAAAGGAAACTAAGCAGAAGCAGATGGGACGGCGGTGAGTGACCCTGCCAGGCAGACGGGGGCGACGCTTATTACTCTTCCGTTTAATTCTGCTGCACGCAGAGATGGAACACCTGCCCAAAAGCATCAGATTACACACGGAATGCATCATCCTGGACCATAGTAACACCCAGCTTCTTGCTGAATCGCTGCAGAAAATCAGATTCAGGAGACCAGTCTGACAAAAGGAAGCATTTCTCAAAGCAATTCTGTTTTTTGTGTGGCTTTCCGATAGGCTGATGAGGAGCGCATATTAAATACTCCACTCTGTGTGCCTCCATTCTCCCCAATGTCTCTTTAAACAGCCCGCACCATTAAAAGACCGATTACCAGTTACGTGTGAATGTGTGTGAGCTTCATGCCTCTGGGACTCATGATTCACCCCTCAAACTGCCACTTTCGAGATTCAGGAAGCCTTGGGGCCCAAGCTTATAAAGGGGGCCGGTGCAGTGCAAACTCGCTCATTATCAGCGCTCTCCCTCCTGTCAACCAGGTGTTACTCAGCTCCCAAAACTTGTGGTGAACTTTGTCCTTTTACTTCCTGGCTCACAGATCGGACAGGAAGCAGAGACCAATCAGGTGCTGGCATATCAAACCCTCATGCCCAGCGCCCCCCCCATGAAACATCAGTTCCTGTTTGAGTCATGCGTTACTTGCTTCCGGGGACTCAGCTGCTGTTTATTTTGGGTTTTTGCGCAGATAAGAGTCATTTGAATGAGAGATGCATGGAAACAAGGAACAACAAGTAACAACATCATATCTATTTATAAAACACCAATACATGCACTGCACGTAGAAATGCTGTTCACACTGACGTCCACAAAACATCACAGACTTCGATAACCCAGCTCCATCACCTCAGTGACCAACGGCCCTGTTACCCAGCATGCACTCCAGGATTCCCTTCTCCGCCCCGCGACCGTCTCACCACCGCACCTGAATGACAAACGGCCCAATTTCCCTTCGCGATGTCTGAAGTTGATGTCGCTATTTGAGCTTAGTGCCGGCTGGCGCTTTGGCTGCTCTGTGGGGCAGCTGCACACGTGCGACACGCCTGCGGCTAATAGCCACTGGTGCCAATGTGTTATAGAGAGCCAGTTCTGCCTGCAGCCATCAGCAGTGGGAGTGTGTTATGCTACCAGTACAAGTGCTTCTCCAATTACGGAAACCTCCCACTGCATTCACAATGATCTCTTCCATTCAAAATGTCACTACAAGGCCTTCAGTGTAGAATTTATGTTCCTCTGGATTTATGATCTTCTAATCCTGATCTATGAACTTATGCTCTCTGAATGCGGATGCCTGGTATTAGGCAGCCCAGGCCTGCTGCAGCCTATGATGTGTTAATGTTAGGGCACATATTTCACTACAATGTACTGTATCATCAATACCATGACATCTCCCCCTTCCACCCCCCCCCCCCACGTCCACCCAAAGCCGGCAACTGAAACGCGAGTGGTAGGACGAAATGTGATGGTTCATACTTGTTTTTGCCCATTGAGACAGTATGAAATGTTGAGTATTTACCCCATCCGGCCATCCATCTACACATTTACTAAGAACAACTTACCCATTTGTTTCCCAATAGTTTCCCATGATGAGAATCTGCAGGGAACACAGATTCAAACCTAGGCGGACAAATTGCGAGCGAGCCGGGTCGGAGCTCCCACAGGTGATGCCGCGCCCTGATTAATCTGTCCACATGCATCGCTGCCTGCGCCGTGCCATGTGACATGCGAGTAACGCGGAGGTCACACTTACGGGGGGGGGGGTCACCTTGCATCGGCGTGTGCTCTCCACGACGTGCCGACGACGCCCGTCCCCTCCCGCCGATCCGCTCTGCCGGCCATTAAAACGGGTCATCGAACGCCTGACCAAAGCAGAATTACTTTTCGGATCATGGCAGCACTTGGAATCTTCGGCCTCCTTTGGAGTCGACCTTCAAATATCTGGGCAAAAGTTCCCCACGTGCAGAGGCACCCAGCCTCTGGTTCCCTCTAGCGGCTCACCTTCCCCGCCCGGTACTGCTGCGGATGTGATACCTGTTTAATTGTAAACAGACGCAGCGTCCCTGTCCGATCAGCCTGAGTGCTAACATCTCTCGTCACACCTACAGGTCGGTAATGAGCCACACACACACACACACACACACACACACACACACACACACACCTGTATGGTTGCTCATTCTCCCATCTGCAGTGAGCGAGGAATATACTACAGAGACATTATGATTCTGGTCTTAATTAATTTGTTTAAAACAGTAGGGAGCAAAACATCCGGGGCTCTGAAGGGAAATCAGCTCATATGGAAACACTCATGGAGGATTTCCTGTAAGTCTCATATAGATTCTCGGAGTGACGGCGTCCAGACGCGATGTCAGGGCTGGCGGCCGACCTCGGCTCCGTGATATTACCGGTAATAGCAGACAATTTCACTGACAGCAGCAATGCCAAGGGCAACCGAAAGACAGATTAGCATGACCTTTCGGGAAAAATCTCTTTTTTTTCTTATCTGGTGCAAATACATTTTTTTCTCCCTTCAATTCAGCCAGGAACAGCGGCAGATGCGACAGGCCCCCGGCTCAGCGTGGGTGGTCCTGTGAGCAGAGATCTGTCCCTCAAGGCCTTTCGCTATGAGGCACCTCCGCTAACCGAACCAATTACAGACATTGTTGGTGAACCAGCGTTCCGCGGGCAGGACGAGCGCCTGCAAAGGCCTATTGTCATGGCATGATAACACAAAGCAAGGGGTGAAGAGATGGCGGGGGGGGGCTCCCGGTAACAAAAAGAGGTAATTTTAATATTACAAGTGACAGGGCAAGGTAAATATTTAGCTGCAGTCGATAATTTCTTCAGTCTTGTGACAAAGATGTGACAAAAACCTGTTATTCTGACATTGTGGGGAACATTTTTTGGGTCCCCAATACAGAAAATTCAATTTTATAAAATTCTATGACTGCATCAAAAAAAGTAATAATGTAGGGGTTAAGGTCATCATGTTGGGATTAGGGATTCATGGAAATGAATTAATTAGTAAACACGTACTTATCAATAATGTGATGATGTTTTATTGCGTTTTTTTTTTTTACTTCTTGTCTGCCAAATACATAAAAATAAATGTAAATTATGCCTGAGGAGGTGTTTGCGGTGGGAGAGGAACGACCTGTCAGCTGAGCTGTTTGAGAGTGGAGCTGATGGAAGGCAGCTGACTGCTTCCACACCCCCTGTCTCCCACAGCCGCCCCACCTGGCCTGGGTGCCCCCACTGCCCCCCTCCCCCAATGCTAAGCTCCCCTCTGTTTGCCTCCTCGTCCGAAAGGAGAGACTCAGGCCTTGCTGGACAGATACTGATAACCGCAAGGCTCTCCCCGTGCTGAAGCTCCGCCCCAAGGTGGGGGGGCTGGAAGGCACACCTACCTTTTGTTTTGGGATTTCTCCCCTGGGATGGAGCTTGTTAAACAACTGGAGCATCTTCCAGGAGAGCAAAGACTAAGGGATTACTCTCCGTCTGCTTCTGGGAAGAACAGCCACAGCCAACGCAATTATGGAGCTTCTCACTCTAAGACCAGCTGGGGCCTCGATCAGCTGCTTTCTTTTCAGGCCTTGAACATCTCACAGTAATATGATACATGGATAGGGACCCCACACCCCACTGGTAGGCTGCATGTGTGGGAATAACATATCCCTACTCATTTTATGCACTGTGGTGTGTGGCTCTGCGGGTTAGGACCCTGTTATTGGTAGGTCACTGGTTCAAGTCCCATAAAGAGCAAGGCCCTTGACCCAAATTCTTCCAGGATCTGCCTCACCCTGCTCTCTGATCCTGTTGATTTGGACAAAAACATCTGCTAAGTAAAAGTGAACTAAATACATAAGAACTTTAGAGCCAATGGCTGCAGCTCCAGTACCAGCTGTCTGCTACACTTAAGCCAGTGCCGTGGACTGCAGCCAGTCACGCCTTTCGGTACCATGGAGAGCAGCCCAGAGCCGCAAACAGCTTAGCTTTGCTCTGTCCCCTAATCAACCGGAGAGGCTTGGTCTCCGTCCACGGAATGCGTTCCCTCTGACAGACTGGCGCTTCGAGGGGCCAGCGCTCCGCTCCAGGCCCCTGTATTCTTTTAGTCCTGGGTTATTGTGCTTAAATGTGTTTATTTAGGCTCAGCAGAGCAAGACAGCAGCCCAGGGTGGAAGCCGGAGGACCGGAACGGAACGGATGTTTGCTGTCTCTGCCCTCGTGTCTCCGAGGTAAAAATTCATGCTTTGTGAATCTATGATGTTTTACACCTTTATGTATTCATTTGAAGCCAAACTGAGCACAAGTCAACAAGGAAAACACTTAATATATATATATATATATATATATATATATTTCCTTTCTAAACCCTGCTCAGTTCAACAGTTAAAAGAGTTTTTTATTCTGGATAATTAGCACCTACACTAACACCTGGTGAGCAGTCTCAATCCATGAGAGTGCAGCCTCGGCCAAGTAGCTATCAGCAAACATCGCCTTCAAAAAGAGTTAAATTTTGTTTTTAGTAATTTTGTTTTCCCAGTAGCTTCTCAAATGCATTTGTGCAAATTATACTCAGAATCTGCGGCCCTGCGCTGTTGAGGGCGAGACAGACTCGCGGGTACAGCGTGCCCCCCCCCCCCCCACGGGGGTAATGGGCCGGGGGAGGGGACGGAACTGTAGGAAAGGACTGGGCACATAAATACTGTCAGCACCATCAGAAGCAGAATCATCCCTCATTCAAAGGGCTGACAGGCGCCTCGATCCAAATTGATGCAAAGGGAGAACAAAAAAAATACAGATATCCTTTCATGGCACCGTGTGTAAGTGCAGCTTCTAAGAGGCCGACTCACTGAGGGCGCGGGCAGAAAGCGGCACGTGCGTCTGCTTCTCGCGTTTTATCATGTTCCTGCTGGAGGTCTCACCGCAGCCTCACCACTCCGCCGTCATTCCTTTCATGTGCGGCTCTCGGGCGGCTTTGGACAAGCGGGTCAAAGAACGGCATCCGTCTTAGAGACCTCCTCTGTGGCTTCCTGTATCGGGCACTGATGCGCTTTAACGAAGGCAAAAAATAAACTCGGGCAACCTTTGCTGATTCCAGATCGGCTGGGGGAGAAGTCGCTGCACTTTTCTTCATCTTATCAGTGACCCAGGTATCATGTACTTGAGATGTCAAACCTGCCCCCGTTCTGATTAATCCCTAGAGACGCACTGTCCAGAGCCAGCCTCCTGGCCCTTTTGTAAGGTGTGCAGATATGACAGGAGTTCTCTGGAGGAAACTTGGAGCGGAGAGGAAGCAGATGGCGGCAATAAGCACCTGACTACCAGGCTCTGCGGAGCAATAAATAGCAAAATCACGTCGAACACAGATTTAAAGGACAATAACTCTATTTGATGTTGCTGTGGACACTCACGACACGGACCAGGCAATATGCAAATGCGTGTATAATTCAGTACCATTGTGGACTGTCAGGTGGATAATGATGAGTAAGAGAGATGAAAAACCAGCCTGGATTCAGCTGGCAAACCCACAAGTTCCATTAGGCATCTCTGCACACTGTAGCCCTGGTCAGAATGTAATCCTCTCAGGCCTGCATACACACTGTAACTCCTAAATACAAAGGGGGCATTTCCACACCATGTCATTACTGACACCTCCCAATTAAAACAAGCCTTCTGTCCAGTGGTGGACTTAGAGGTGGGGGGGGGGGGGGAGCAAACAACCCTGGGGCCCTGTTGATCTCCACTTTGTTTTTTTAAATAAAACACATAGATCAAATACCCACCCCAAACCATTTCTATAAAATTTTGGTTTAAATATTATCATCTATCATAATATAACATATCTTAAAGTTGGCCGATCGCTCTGCCAGTGCGATTCCCCTCATCCTGCCATCAGCGAATTTTACCAACAGCACTCCCACCCTGATCGGTAAGTGTTACTGCTGGCACCCTGCGCTTTCATTAGCATATTATTGATGTTCCATCATTTTTAATTCCCTCTTGTTTCTCTTTTGGATCCAAAAATAGCTTGGATGGCCCGCTTAGGGGCCCCCTAGCCATACCAGCCTGAGCCCCCCAGAGAAGTTAGTGCACCCCTGCTTCTGTCTGGGCATGCTAACTGCTCCTAACTGCAGAGGGCAGGCATGCTAATGCTCCACAAGGCTAAAGGCCCACTGTTAGCATAAGATAA
>JAODJW010000043.1:16933389-16947348 GCA_026777045.1 Hyperopisus bebe
AGTTCTCCCCAAGCGAGCTTGATGGGCCGAATGGCCTCCTCTCGTTTGTATAGTTCTTATGTTCTTATGTTCTTATTTCCAAGGCCACAGCATTATAGCCGAAAAAGCTTCTCAATGCTTCTGAGGAAAACACGATTTCTAGCTTGGATGTGCATTTTGCGTGTACGAGCGCGGTGTGTACATGCGTGTGTGCAAACCAGATAAACGGGCAGAAGGAAGTTGTCATCATCCGCCTCCAGAGTGGCTATAATTAAACACTCTTGGTCCTGCTCACATGTTTTATCTTCTGTCCTTTCATCTCGCACAGAGTAAAAAAAAAACAAGAAAATTAATCTCAAAATGTGCATCCCAAAGACAATGGATGCGAAACACTCAGCGGTGGGAGGAGGAAGACTTTACAGAAGAATTTAATTGAGTCTCTGGCTTCATGGTGCTTTCTTTGTAAGGATAAAAAAAAGTTGTTTTCCCTTTATTAAAAGTGGATGAAAATTAAGTGCTAGCCAGCCTCCTCACAGGAATGTCTGCCTGGGATTGCCAGACAGAGCAGGTGAAAAGTTAAGTTGTGAATTTTGTGAGACACGGAAGGATGGTGGCCGTCTAGGGCATGCCTTTGTTTTTGGCAATGGTACCGAGAACAAAGATGGAGCTTTCCGGAATTTTATTCTGACGGGGATTTAACCTGTGGGTGTGTGTTGGGCTTTTCATAATGGTTACGTTTATTAAGCGGCTACTTTTGTCCAAAGCGATGTACAAGTGAGGAGGGCCAGCCAGTGTCCCTGGAGCAGCTGGGGTTAAGGGCCTTGCTCTAGGAACCTACAGTACACTGATGTGATTTTCTGCCAGCTACACTCTCAGAAAACACAGTACCAATTTGGACCTTTGCGTGTCACTGGGCTGCACCCCCAAAGGTCTGCCAGTTGTACCCTTAACTGTAACTAATTGTACCTTTTCTGGTAGAGAAATGAATTCTGAGGAACGTTTTTGTACCGTTAGGGGTACGTTAATGTTGTTTGTACCTTAGGGAGTCCATTTCTGTACCTTAAAAGGTACAGAGATGTAAGTTACAGCCCCAGTCAAAAGCAAAGGTACAAACTGGTGCCCTTTTTTCCGGGAATGTATAGGATTTGAACTCACAACCTTCCTATAGGTACAGATCATCGACCTAATGAGGTACCGGCAGCCTCAAACCTCAAAACAGTATGCAGTTTAAAATAAATCTGCAGTAAAAAAAAACCCTCATCAGAGATTCAGGATGTACCAAAACAAATTATTTTGTGTGCAGAATGACAGGCAAAGCATACAAATGCACACGTAAGAATCCCTCTGGTCACGATGGTGAAAAGAAACAAATGACAAAGAGACTGGGCAGGGAATTGCAGCCAATTAGATAGGAACAGGTAGAGATTTTAGGCACTGAAATATTGTACACAAGTGACATTGGATGACATAAAATATGTTGTCAGGGTTACTGGAGGATAAAATAAAACATGCCGATTTATATCATTTCTAACGTTGATGGGCAATTTTAACTAATCGACACAGCAACCACAGTCACCCGGCCATCCCTGCCCTGATGACAGCACCCCCTCCTCCCGCAATATAACACAGTACGAGGACAAGTGCGGTGGGATTTCAGCATGGGTAGTACAATGCATCGTCCTTGCCAGTGCCATTCCGCCATTCAGGCCTCCCCAACCCACACCTCAGTCTTTATATAACTGAAAGCCTTAGCATACCTGGTTTGATTAACCAGCATAAGTTAATACCCCTCTGATCCTGACATAATTATAGATACTAAAACCTCCCAAAATGCCAGTTCAGCCAGTAAGAGGATATCGAGAGTCTTTGATATAAGACAGCCACCCTGAACTGGCCAAGTTTATTAAAGACAAAGAAGTAAAGCAGCTGCATGGCAGACATATTTGAACTGGATGGTTCCTGTGCTGGCGCTGAACTGCCATGATTAATACGAGTTTATTGAGTTAAACTCATTCAAAAAGCAAAGTCCGTTTTGAAAAGCACAACAGAATAACATCCCAGTCAGAGATACGCTGCAGGCTCCCAAACGGGCGCATATGGAGGATGGATGACAATATGATGAATATGTTTGGTTTTCCTGTTGAACAACCCTGAGAAATGCTCTTCATTTAGTCAAACAGTTTTAAAGAATAAATGAGGATTCATGCTCTTTACTCACAAAAATGCACCAAGCTGTCAGTCAGGCGGTTTAACGTATTAGATACTTCCTTATTACATTTTATCGTTATTATTGATTATACGTGAAAGAAGCACTTGTACGTTAAACTAAGATGCAGAAATAAATAGACCATGAAATGAGAGCAAAGACGCGATGTGCAGCTTAGGGATTCAGGGATCTGTGCCCCTATCTGGAAGGTTGTGGGTTTCAAACCCTGTGTTCAACAGAATAATCATATGCCCACCTAAAATATTGCTCTGTCAGCATGGAAGGGAGTCTCCTCTGGTGTGCAGTCATATCACTGTTAGGCCCTTGAGTTATCTACCCCAAAACCAGCCAGCCACAATCAAAATCAAAGCAGACAAGCGACTCTCAGATGAGCAGGGCGACGCTAAGTGTGTGTGTCTCGTAAAACATGCTGCTGACAGTAGACCAGACGGCTGCCCTTATCGCTGTTGTGCATCCAATCCTCTGTCCTACAGCATTTTCAGTGAGAAGCCTGATGTGTGTCTACCGGCAAAACATAAAGCTTTCACCTTGTGCCTCGACATGTTCTCCTTTCATAAATGCTTCGAGTATGTGCACCAGAGGCCAGACCTGAGCAGCAAAACTCAAAGCTTGGTATGTAATTTGACTGAAAAAAAGATTATTGTTTATTCAATTCTAAAGGCAACTAAATACATTTACAGCTGCACTCTATCAATGTGGAAAGGACTGGCTCATCCTGTTTGAAGGCCTGGAACATCTCTCCATCATGCAGCAGATTGTTCACGCGTGTGACTCTATCAGTCAAGGTGTCTGTCCGGGCTGCAGAATTCATCGTCAACATTTCCCAGCATGACACATATATGGTGCGTGCAGTTTAATTGGTCGGAGAGGGGCGGTAGGTGGCTCTGGTTGGGAGTTATATTGTAGGGTGTGATAAACGGCATGAGCTTCTGAGTCTGGGCCATGCAATTTATTTGTTAAATGTTCTGCACTCACAGTACAATAGTGATCACCCAGGTGCTGAAACTACATTTGTTGTGGTCTGGCCTGATGCGTCCGTAAATGGGCATGGGGTAATAGCAACACGCGTTACTGCACATCCATTATTTATCAGCCGTGTCCCTGCTGATTGCTAATTCTGTGCTGCTGAAACTGGTCAGGGAATTCTTTTTACTTCGGATGAGAAAAGTCTACATCTGCCCTGCTTATGAGCAGGTGGCAGTCTCCGAGGCCACAGGTGACGCGTGTGACGCTGTAACAGCATGGTTAACAGAAGCCAGGACCCATGTGATGTCACCCCTGCTGACCTGCCAGTGACAACAACTCAAGGGTAAGAGTCTTGAACCAAACGGCAAATGTGACATTTAATATCACGCTTTCTGACTGTGTCTGTATGTTTATTAAGATTTGAGCTTTATGTTGCAATTTCCTTGGGTTTATTCGCTCGCATCCCATTTACCGCTCGCTGACGCTTACGACGCCGCATCTTGCAAACCAAATCGGGTGAAAACTGACGTCTTTATTTTCCATTTTGGTGCAGGCACTTGTGATTTGCATAATAAATGAAGCAAATTAAATTTGCCACCCCTGTTTTTCACTGTTTAGTTTTTGCTGCCCCTTTGCAGCAGTTGGGTTCTTTGTACGTAAGATGATGTTGCGTGTAACGGGTCAGAGTATTTGTGAAAAGCTGTAATTAGTAAGTTTACTTGGGGCGAAAACTGTTAGGATATGCACACATTCTCATGTATTGCAATTACTGGCAGCAGAAGAGTGTTACAGTTGATGGGAAAGCAGATCTTGGACTGAGGGCTCTCATTTGTGCAGTGGAGTACAGCCCAGACGATGAACTTAAAGCGGGGATTATGTCCTCAGCAAATCAGCTGTCAGGATCGCTACACTGTAGCTTTGTGACTCGAGAGACCATTGTCAGCTGGAAGTTAAACGCACATCTACGACAGGAGCAAACAGTGAAATCACAATGAGCGACAATCTGGCAGTGAGGGGGCTGGAATGGCTGGGCGCCGAGGGTCGGGTAGTATATCGTCCCGAATGAGGTGCAGTGTAAGTGGCGTTGCCCCGGGAGACGGGTGGTGTCTATGCGGAGCTGCTGGCTACAAGAACTCCAACAATGGTGCAGGACAAATCACTCAGGGAACGTGTTCCATTCTTTGCATGCCTTTCACTGGAGATGAGAGCCAAATCGGCTGCCCTTTGAAAGTCTGAGGAAAAAAAGCAGGCTGTTCTTCCCCCTCTTTTGCCTCCGGGCTGGTATCCAAAGGTACCGTGGGGACAGAGGTTTGACAGCCAGACTGCCTGACTGCTGTCAGGACGCATCGGCCCACTGGCCAACCCCAACCGGCTCCCTTTATCCAACACTAACGAGGGCCGAAATGGGGAGGCGCCCTTACATATTTCATGGATACACAATTTCAGCCCAAAGGCTCAAACGGGCAAAACCAGATCTTTGGGTGGATGGAGAATAACAGAGAGAGCGACTGAGAGAGTGACTGAGAGCCCAACCTACACACACAGACCCTTCCCTAAGGCTCTGAACTGAAACATACCCAAAAACCACCCTTTGCCAAATACGAGACACAGACTACCCCTGCAAAGCCAGCCTTGATTAACCGCTCTTCTTCAAATGCACTGTGCTACCCAATCCTGTCGTCAGGGACCTCCAGACAGTCTGCATTTTTGCTCTCTTCCTGCTCTGTGCCAGACAGTCTGCATTTTTGGTGATGATGCTTTTAGGGCAGCGTTTCCCAATGTGGGAAGCTGGGAGAAAGCAAAAATGTGGACCGTCTGGCAGTCCTCAAGGACTGGATTGGGAAACATTGCCTTAAAACAAAAAATGATAGCAACGTATAAAAATATATACATTACCATACCTACAGTCTTATGTCAGATAAACATCCTTATACTGATGCACACTTACATTTGCAGTTAAGCATTTGCCAGCAGCCTCTGTCCAAAGGGATGTACATATAGATAATACCTCCTGAGCAGACATACACATACATATTCATGGCCCAGCCTTCAGACGCAGGTTCTGTGCTTCAGTTTTCTGAAGCTGGGCTCTGTCCCAAGGCTGCTGAGGGGTCACTTACACATTCAGCATAGATATAATCAGCAGATAAGGACACTTGACAGGGCTGGTCTCAGCGACGCCCTCCGTGAAGAGTAAACACTCCTTTATCGCTGAAATATTACTGCCAAGGGCCCGCCTGGAGCTGTCAAGATGATTTTTGGCTTCTTTCTGCACCATATTTAACAGAAGATGGGGTCATCGGTAAGTTGGGCCGAGAGGGCCCTCCCCAGCCCATGGCGCCTCTATAATGTGGATTCTACCCCAGGTGAGGCCAGCTTGAGAGAGAGAGCAGCTGCACACCACAGGCGTCTGGCGGTTTAGCTCTCAGCTACCTCACGTGTTTCACCTCACAGCGCTGTGGGCCCCAGAAAGACCAGGAGGTGTCTGAGAGGTGACCTCTACCCTCATCCCAGATCCGTAACGAAGGCCGCTCCGGCACAGAGAACGAGCTGTTACTCTGAAGGTGTCTTTGGGTCCTTTCCTCAGGAATAGGGAGCAGCCTGGGAGGAGTTTCGACAAAACACCAAAGATCACTCAAGCCCAGCAAACTGCAAGCAGTGGCGTTCATTAAGATTTTATGAGATGCTCCCACTAGTGTCTCTCTGTCGTCTTCAGAAGAAGCAGAAGCTGTGGACCTAAGAAGATTATGTGAGGCCGTTTCCTCCTCTGCTCTCCCCCTGGCCGTCCCAGGGATGTGAAAACGCTCAGCTCATGAGCGTAAACGGAGAGTCTGTCATGTCAGTGGCGTATCCGGTGGTCAGCTAGACGCAAGAGGCAGTGAGGGCCTGACTGACTGACGGCTTGACAGCTGGGGCTGTTTGATGGGTTTTAACGATTCCCCCATTGCCCTCCCCAGCCCATGGCGAGGTCAGTCCTCCTTCCTGTGTCCTGCAGTGCGGTCTGCTATGGATGGTACCAGAACACAGGCAACACCAGCATCACCCACCTTCCTGCAGTGTCTGGCCACACCCCCCCCCCCACTCACAATTAAAGGAACTGAGCTAACCCGTAGCTGAGAAACCCACAGGCCGGGGTTGGGGGGGGGTGTCACGGTCACAGAGCGATTTCAAAGAACGATTTCACAACCGTGGCATGCCATCAGCAACGAGGTGAATTCATTGAGCGGACAGTCGTCCTCCACTGCAGAGCCGGCAAGGCCAGTGAGGATATATGAGGGAGGGGTTTTCAAACCTGCAAGATATAGATCAGCGTCTGCGCGACTTAGTGCCTGGCGGAGCGGCACTGTATCACACCCACTGCATTTATTTGTTCAGCAGACGCTTTTGTCCCAGAGAGGATCGGAGAGCAGGGTCAGCCAGTGTCCTGGGACAATTGGGGTTAAGGGCTTCGCTTGAGGATCCAATTGTAAAATCACTGCCAGACACAGGATCTGAACCAGCGACCGTTCAAACAGGGTCCACTAAAGGCTCATCACTAAGCAGTGAAAATGGGCAAGCAACTTGACATCAGACCTCTGTACCTGTAAACAAAAGCTACACCGTAGCACAAAACATTAAAAGAAAAAATGCTTTACATTATATTTAATTATATTAAAATATGTGGCAATATCTACTGAGACTGACAGAAAGAAAATGGAAATGTCTGTCCGATTTCAATATTAATTGCCATGAATATATCCCTTCTGCTGATGTTAATCCCCCTCGCGTTTTTAAATGTAAAAAAGGTCACGGTTTAAAAACGTGCTTTTCGTTTGCTCTAAGCGACTTCCGCGGTGGTGAGGATAGAGGGATACAGCTATTCTGTCACGTCGGTATGAAAAACACACATGCTGCTTATTTCTCCACTTGGTTTTTCGCAGCAAGACTCGCTAGCTAGCTTGGAAACATGCATGGGGATTTAGGTGAGACTGAGTGATATTTTAGGAATAATAAACTACTTAGGATATGAGGTTAGGATTTAAGATAGCATGATCATTCAGCAACATGTCTTTCATTTGGATTTTAGCAACAGTTTTCAGGAAAGACAAATTTGCCCCCCCTCCTAGCTGTAATGGACTATCCCTACTTAGAAACGTAACCCTCTCCAGGTATCTTCTCACACTGGAGTGCAGCACTAGGCTGCTGGTCATTTCACTACCAAGCTAACCGGCTCAAAGTTGCCAAACAGAACAAGAAAACAGCACTAAGACAGAAGACTAACATGCAACTCCCGTATCTTTGATACTATCCCGCTAGAGGGGTGGACAAACTGCAAACAGACGCGGAGAGAACACAAATAAAATAATGTGTTGTGCAAAACTTCAAGACTAACCTCAGGACGGTGTAAGGCCATCCTGGGCTACAGCCTATGGCCACGGCGAAGACGTCAATGTTCCATGTCTTAAATTTGGCTGATCCGTCTGCCAGTGAAATACCCCCCTCCCCTTGATCAGCAGATTTTACCGACAGCTCTCCCGCCCCCACCACTGGCACCCAGGCCTTTGATTAGCATATTATTGGTGTTCCATCATTTTTCATTCTCTCTTGTTACTCTTTCAGCTCCAAAAAATAGCCCCCCTGGGGGCCCCCAGAGGAGCTAGCCCTCCCCTAGGTACACCCCATTTTTGGCCAGTTGATGCTGCTTTGATCTGTGCTATCAGACGGACAGGAGCCCTTCTCCGCTGTTATAGAGTTCATCATGCCCTTTATCACAGCTGTCGAGGAACTGAATGGTGTGGTATTTAAGACAGAGACATCCATAGATAACATGATCATTCCTCCATCCCCCTTCTCCTCGTACAGATTTTAAAAAGCACCAACTGGAAGCACCAAGCTGTTTGCATATTTGGTGCAGTAACAGAATTATATTTGCACAGGAGGAGTCTGTGCTACCCAATGCGAGGGGACCTTTTTGCTCAGATTCAGTTTGGAAGCCCAGGGAACCAAGAGCCATATCTCAGCACAAGTAATTACATTATCTCTGTAAATGATGCATTTCTCATTTGGCAGTAAGAATAATTTATTCGCACACTGGGCCATTTCTTTTTATTCATGGAGTTGATCCATAGTCCCCACCTCCTTAATCTTGTTAATGTGTTTTCCTTTGTCTGCTTTCATTCCGAAGAAGCGTTTCAATTAAGGGGCCGCAGTTGCTGCTGTGTCCGTCTCACCGGCTGAGCCCCTCCCCCTCGACCACGCCCCCACGCCACCGACACACAGAGGTGTCTGCCCTGCATCCCCCCACCACCTTCCATGGACTGGAGGCCCGCAGGTTAGGAAAGTACCTTAAGTCTTCGTAATGCTAGAGTTTTGTGGATGACTATGTTAGATCCACGATGTTTCACATTTCATTACAGCTGTCTTGTTTTACCGGCACTGGCTGCAGTGTGGGTCTGTTTCATTTTGTCCTCCACTGTATGATGAGGCAGGCCACCACTGATTCAGGCTCGGGTGAAGTCAGGTGACGAGTCTTTCCATTGTCTGCAGCCATTTTGCCAACCATGTACTATAAAAGTCACCTGTTTTCCCTCTCTGACCCCAGACAGGAAGTGCGACACACATATTGTTTTTGCTACCAAATTAGCAACCCTTCTGTATTTATTTGCTCCTCTGAACACCCAAAGAAGTCCCTATGCTGGCATTTCTCAGCCTGGCCCATGGGGACTCCCAGAAGGTCCACGTTTTTGCTCCCTCCCAACTCCCTGCCAGACAGCCCACATTTACCGGGAGCTGGAGGGAGCAAAAATGGGGACCGGCTAGGGATCCCCGAGGAGACGCCACCATATACTACATATAAATACTGTATAATCTGAGTTTCATCAGCTTCAGTACCCCAAAGGAAGCAAATTTCCCTGGGACTTTTATTTGGAAATACACCCAAACCTAAGACTGCATTTGTCAAAATACTATCGACTTCCCGGCTGAATATCAGGGTCCGATATTTACCTCTTTGTCCAAATAAGCACCTCCCCAAGCAAACATTACCATGCCAGCCCCAGGCGTTGCTATAATCGATAATGCTAATGAGTTTCAAAATGCACATCATTCTAAATGTCATATTATGCACAGCATATTGGAATCGCTCATTCAGTGCCTGCGGTGGCGGTTCTGACCCCACCCCTGCGAGATCCTCTGAGCCACAAACCTTATCTCAAAGACACAGTCAGCGGAGGATCGCTTATTCGGAAAGCAAAACCCTGCTCACGGAGCAGGAGAGCGATATTCGCGGCATCCCATTAAAAGCCCTGAGCCGCAGCGTGAGGTCACTTCCTTTGAGGTTTCCCCATCGCATGATGACCGCGGAAGATTCTTCCTCACAATAATCCTCAGCTTTGCCATAAAAATCCACAGCACCCCTACAGTTCTCCCCCTGACTCCGTCCGAGAGTCTTACTCCCTACCCTTTTTTTTTTCACTGTTCTTTCCCTCCATTCCTCTCTCTCTCTCTCTCTCTCTCTCCCCCCATCCCCCTGTCACATTCTCTCTCCCTATCACTACAGCCAGTATTCCACTTTCGGGTGGAACCCCATGGTGACCAGGACGGTGCAGCAGACAGGAATCCCCGGTCACAGGAATCCCTGTACTTTGCCTGCTGTGGGGGGGGGTTGTCACACTTATGGAAAATGTCATTGGGCAGGATCTGGGGGCCTCATACTCGGGGATTCTGGCATTTTCTGCAGGACTTCCACCGCTACTTTCCACAGCCTGCACCTCCCAGAGCTGCTCAATGCGGCGTAAGCAGAACGGCGCGTGTGGATGGGATCAGGTCTAAAGGAATACGCTCTGGTGGGCGAGATCATCCTGTCTTCCTGAATCCGATCTGCTGATCCCTGAACCCCACGGGGAGATGCTGTGACCACGCTATGAACCAGAACGCCGCAAAAACAATGCAGATCAATGTCTTAAGCAGCGGCGTGTAGCTCAGTGTGTTAGTTTGGATGCTGTGCCTGTTATCGGAAGGTAGTCGATTCAAATCCCAGACTTTGCAGCGTGATTTCACTGTTGGGACCCTTAGCAAGGGGCTTAACCATAACCGCTCCTGACCCTGCTCTCTCACTTGTGTGTGTCGCTTTGGATAGAAGCACTTGGTACATACATATGTTTGAAAAATAGATGTCTTTTTAAATTGATTTATCAAATTCTGTTGAATAAGCATCATCACAAATACCTACAAGATAGGAAATACTGAATTAATTTTAAAATGTACACAAAAGCAATATGGTACAAGTTGTATTCAATATTCTTTCATATTAATGAATGTTAATATGAACCCTGGATGGGATGCCAGTCCATCACAGACCTACATTTATCATTTACCTCCTTTCAGTCCATATGTATAAGCCAGACAGGGACCATCAATAGAAGTGTAGCAGGGATCTAGCACTGAGTATAATCCAGGGTGGAAACAGTATGGGTCGAACTATTCTAAATGTTTTCTTAGCTTGTTTAGCTGTCTATTTGCTGTAGGAAGACATTTTATTGGTTTCACTATCCATTATTTTGTCCGGCTGTAATTAACACATACGACTGTTTAATTCTTGCTGGAGAAGCTTCAGCCACTAGCGCACTCAGAAGCTGACAGCGTCGTCTATTCTGATAAGCCGCTGTTCAACACCAAAGCTGCTAATTACAAAGCGGTCAAGAATGTAACAAACACTTAGCGAAGCATTTCTGTTCTCCCTTGACTACAAATCCCAGAATGCTTGTTGAATCTGTGATTAAGAGGTTTATGTGTATAAATAACACCCCCATGGGCCATGCATATTTACCAGTCCCATCTACACATTTACTACCCCAGTTCCCAGGCTGTGAAATTTACAGTCAGATTATGCCCCCCCCCCCATCCTCAGTGGTTTTTCTTAAAAGGTATGACACATCCAGTCCCCTCTGACTGGCATTCATCAGTGGGCAAGGTTTCCGGGACGTCATGTGACTACACTAATGCAGGAAACGCATGCGGGGATAAGAGCTGTTCTTCCGGAACGTTCCGGGGACGAGCCGACCGCCTCCCCGATGGCGCTAAATGGAACGCAGCACGGCCAGTGAATTGAGGTTGACAGCAACGACGGCAGCCGTCAGGAGGATGATGAGCGATTTGTGGTACGTCTCTGAGCTAAACACCTACAGGAGGAGGACTGTCAGGATGGCGGAGGGCTGCTTAAACCACCTCAGGGTGCAGCACTATCCTCAATTGCTCACGGTCGGCATTATTCTGAGCTTTGACTGTGTGTCACACACATTCTCAGTTGACAAAAGCCACCTTTTTTGGTGCAAAGTGCAGGACCATGCGAGTAAAACCCTACTGCTTCGGGACAATGCTGCTTTGACTTTCTGCTGCAGTGTGTACTTTTAATATCTATAGAGTTTCAATTTTATTATTCTAAGAGCTGAAAGGATCAAGGCCACAAGGATCTGGATAAAATTTCAAGAGAAAAGTCTTCAGCTTTAAAAAAACAAATTTATAATTATGGTGCTGGTAAAGGAGCTGACTTATTGATGGACTGTGGTTTTGTGCAAAGAGTTGCTGAAATGTTTTTATAACTGACTGGTAAAGATAAGAAAATGAGTCAAGGGACCCCGCTCATTTTACACAAGTCAAGACAAGATTCATGGAGAAAAGACAGCAGTTTGAATTTACAGGTCTGACTAGTTTTAAATATTATGGATTTCAAAAAATAAACTCATTCCATATTGTGTCAGGAAAACAGAAAGAAACAAGTGAGGAATATCATTGGAATAGGTGGAAGAGACCATTGGCTGGTCAACTGGTCACATGACCAGACAAATCACATATGCCCGCTGTGTGACATGGGATCTTGGAATGGCTGAGGTTGTGCTGTAAAGCAGCTGCAGGGGGCAGGTGGACTGTGCAGGATGTCAGACACCTGAACCGCCTCACACTCAGGTGTTATCTGACATGCCCCCCCACCCCATCATCAGACCCTCGTGGGCAACAGAAGACCAGTCAGAGGTCGTCTCAAGCCATTGGTTATTTTCTCAGTGGAGTGACATGATTCATCAAAGTTCTTGACAACCGATTTCCTTCGCATGCGTTCTGTCATGCTCCCCTGTGGCAGGTAGACCAACTAGGGGAGAGGTGCTGTACCGATGTCAGGTAGCCGGAGCGGAGGCGTTAGCCCCCCCTGGAGGGCTGCGGTGGCAGCGCGGGTCGACAGGGCTCTCTGCTTATCTCACTTTATAATCAGTCCTCTGCACTTAGGGGTGCAGCCTACTCTACTGTATCAGATTGACATTGAGTCATGTAGAAATAATTCCAATTAAGCTGAAAAACCCCCAGAAACACCTGTCAGCGTGCCGAGCTACCTGCTGGGCTGGTGTGTTTCAGCTGCTGACGTGTAGGAGGAGTAGCTCTTCCTGCCTGCGTATGGATGGACAAACAGCGTGACAGATGCTGCCTCCGCCATCGCTTGCATTTATGGACTTCTTAGTTAAGACTTAAGGCGCATGTCAGTCGGTAGCTGAGCTGCAGCATATAGTAGAATAACGTGTTAAAACTCCCCTGTCCGTGAGCCATCTGCTGCTGCGCCCTCGGAATGCCCATTTCAGCACAACCGCTCCTCATACCGGGCTGTTAGTAAGCATCACTCTCTCCCGGGGGGGTTCCCGTCAAGAATAGGGAACCATTTGCCCCCCCCCCCCAAATCCCTGCCCTCCTCATGGATGTTTACGGCTGCAGCTTCCCAGGAAGGCTGCCAGCGAGGGAAGCCTTAGGGCCGGCAGCCATAAACAGACTGTGGGGGGGGCGTGGCCACCTCGGTCCCCCCGCGACAGGGTAATCGTGACAGATGGCTGAGGCCCGTCGCTTCACCTAGAACCGTGGACGGCCAGGACAGGATGCCTGGTCCATCACCGAGAGCCTGACAGACAGGCAGAGGGCGATGAGCCGCAGAGGAGCAGCCGGCCTGGAGGGGGCGCAGTGGGCTTCGGCGTTTGCAGGGAGGCAGGTTTGCGGCTCTGGGCTGCAGGCAGCCCGCTGCTCTCTGAGAAGATTCCAGCTGACAGTTTGAAAGACGGGAGGGGGGGGGGTGTACTTATCCCAGCACTGCTCCTGAACCTTTTAGCACTTCTAAGTCTCCTCAGAAATTTGGCCGCAGACCAACAGGCAGGCGAGGGACCGAAAGACGGTAAGGAAGAGCGGAGTGGGGGCAGAAATCGGGAGCGAGTGTTTCGGAATGCTGCTTTACTGAAGTTCCGGCAAATTCCGCAGGATTGTGGGGGCATGACTGCTCAGTGAGGGATGGGGGAGCAGAGTGTAGGTCAAGTGAGTACACTTCACTCAAACACTGATAAATAATATATAAATAATATGGCTAAGTGGCTAAGAAATACTGAATGATTCGTTACCTTCATAGAACTGATGTCTCTTCAAATGTATTATTATACTTATTATTACTCTGTATATTCATCCATCTATCCATCCATCCAGGGGTGGATCTAGAGTGCGGTCAGTGGTGCCACCCCTGTTACCATCCCACAAATAATAAAAACGAAATATGGATTATTTTATTTTCTAAGTGGAACCACAGAAAATGAATATAACCGGCTCCCTGATGGCCACCCCAATCAAGATGTTTGGCAGGTGCCACTCCATCCATTCATCCATCCATCCAACTGCTTATACTGGTCAGATTTGTGTGTGTGTGGGGGGGGGGGGGGATTTGGAGCAGATTATTCTATATAAATCATTTTTTTTTTTTTTTTTTTTTTTTTTTTTTTTTTTTTTCTTCT
>JAODJW010000043.1:16947448-16981791 GCA_026777045.1 Hyperopisus bebe
GCTTATACTGGTCAGATTTGTGTGTGTGTGTGGGGGGGGGGGATTTGGAGCAGATTATTCTATATAAATCATTTTAATTTGCTGACATTTGGTGACTGACAGTCAGCTCACCTGGACTGTAGCACCTGATTGTTCAGGGATTTCAATAGGAATCCTGCTATTACGTCTCCGCCCCGCAATCCTCACAGCAGGTAATACCTCTCTGTCATGGTACTGTCCCGCCCCAAGTGTTTGCTGTCCCTACCTCCGTCACCCCCCTCCAGTTCAAAAGACACTAACCGAACTCTCCACCTACTGTGGCCCATGCACTAAATCCCGCACCTTCCGGGGTGAAGGGCGTGTACCTCCTCCTGTACCACATGTACCGTCCTACACCCTTTATGGCTGGGGGGGGTCGAGGGGGGGGGGGGTGCTGTAGTGAGGGGTGTTATTATGTTTTGTACTACTGCTGGACTGCCAAGAAAATGTTCTCAGTGGGGGACCAAAGAACTTGTCTTCTAATCTAATATAGAAATTATTCGATTATAAGAAATTATATTCAATTCTGTAGGAATAAGTAATATGTCATTAGTAGCAGACTTTCCTATTGCAGCATTTCGTTAGAGCGATTATAGGGGGACAAAGACTCAGCTGTGAGAGATGAGGCGCTGGGCTCAGAAATGGCCTCGCCGCAGAGCTAACCGGCTGACATTTGCAGAAGAATGGCCCTTCCTCATGGCCTGTGAAACGCTGCCGCTCACTCCCTTCTATTTCCAGGGACATTAATATCGGGGAGCCCCCCCTCCTACGTGCCCCCCTGCTTTTTATCAGGACTACAGGGCAGAGCACAGGATCGGGAGCCGGGGAAGAGGCGAGGATCTGGCCGCGATGACCGGCATCACCTCTCCGCCCCGACAATACCACAGGGGTGACAACGCGATGAGACCCCCCCCCCCCGCCGACCATGTTCCATTAGCCATTTTGCTAGCAGCGAGTGACGATGGCAGAATATCGGCAACACAGGACAGGGAAAAAGTATAGCCAATCAGAAATCGGAGCGAGAAAAACTACCACTGGAGACCTTGCTGGAAAAAATTGCTAGAAAATGTGTAAACTGGTTTAGAGTGCACTGGGCTTACACAGGCACCATCTCACATACGCGCATGCTGTCCTCATAAAGCCAGGCGGCCCACGTACATAAACATCACCCTGATGCCTAAGGCACATCCATACACTTACCAATGTGGGGTCCGGCTACAGTTAACCGACAGAAATATGGATTAAACACACGTTCGTTACGGCGGCTGCCCACCGTGGAAAGAGTGTAAATAAACGAGCTGAAGCAGGAAGAAAATGAAAGAGAAGAAGAAGAATGGGACCAGAGAGAGGGGGCTCCGTATATCACTGCAGCAAAACGGCCCCCCAGAGCCATTACAGACTCTGTAAGGTGTGGGGGTCAGCGGGACTAGGAGATTCATGGGACCCCCCCCTCCCCCCACCACGTTTGTGAGTGAAAATATAGTCCAGGCCGGCACAGGCGTCACCGGCCATGATTTACGGCTCCCCGTGCTCCCCACCTCCCTTAAAGGGAGCTTTATGGGCCACCGAACGGGAACTCCGCCACTGCGCCGGCCAATCAGAACTTGGCAGTAGGGAGCGCAAAGCCCTGCAGCGCATCCAACAGCTCGCTGTAGGAGGAACCCACTTTTAACGAAAACAGAAACGCTTGGGCCGTTAAATTGCAACGTATTATCGAATCATTACATTTGCATAATTTCAATCATTTGAATGAATAAGACAACACGGTGGGTGCAGAAGTTAGCACTTATTGCAGGGAAGGTTTTTCATTTTCCCAGAATTCCCGGCCTCCCAATCTGCCCCCTGCATTCCCGCCTGCCATCCCATCACCGCGTCTCCTGTTGGCAACAGTTGTCAACACCATATGCCTGTTATCCCACTTTGCATCTGGGTATAATTATCACATTACCTACCAGAATTAGAAGTGCTGTTCATCAGGTATAATTCCTCACACATAAACACCTCTTTTCTCCTGCTCTCTCCCCCCTTTTCTAACAGACACTCACAGTCCCCATCGTCACATCGCCACCCGATTTTCTGCTGCTGCTTTTCCGACAAAAGTGTCAGGTTTCAAGTTTTCATCACGAACCATGTGCCGCATATTTCTGACCAGGAGGGGGCACCGAGGGGAGGAAGGGGGGAGCAGAAACTTCTCTCCATCGGACACCCCTGGACTTTCACTTCTATCTCAGCTCATCGGCAGGTGGGACTGGCAGCAGATGACTGCCCCCTGTCACCATCCATTTACATACCTTTCACCAAAAAATAGATAAAAATACAATATTATTGATAGGAGATCACAGGCCACTCAAGCCTCTGCTTAACGCAGCACGGCTGATCCCACACACACACACACACACACACACACACACACACACACACACAGAAGTAAACTCGCCTCTGCAGTGGCACAGAGAATAATCTAGATGTTCTCCAAACAGCAGATGGGCCATGGAAATGCCCCCCCCCCCACATTTCCCTGGGTCTGAGGGAGAAATTGCAGCCTCACATTGCTTCTGCGGTTCATATTCTGTCATTCATTCTCCTCGGCTCCTCCTTTAACCCTCTCATCGAGACGAATCTGCAACAAACAGATCCTCTTGCAAGGTCGTTTATACCGAAACGGTCACGCTAATTCTCGTGGGTAAAAGTGATGCAGCCAACCCAGGGGCTCGATCCGACGGCCCTCTGGGGTCCGGGGGCCAGCTTTCCATCCTGCTGTGTAATTTGATATCCAAAAGCCTGGCAGAAACTGCAGACTGGCATTACGGTTGCATTCCCACACTGCCGATCCCACATCCCAGTACACCATGTGCCAGCTGGGGGTGCTTGGTCCCCAGCATGTGGCCCGCCTCCCTTTAAATAAAGGAACAGACATTTGGTTGAGTATATCGAGTCTGAGCAAGACTTCCTGTCGGGAATCTTCTTAAAGAACTCAGACACTGTCCTCTACTGAGGAGGACAAGTCAGGGGACAAGATGTGTGTTTAACGCACATCAAGTTTAGTCAGATCTCTAAATCCCATCTTCTGCACCACTGTGTTTCCCAGTAAGCCAGGAGCTGTTACTTTTCCCTGCCCCGCCTCACCCCAAAAATGACTGGAAACGGCAAAGCTAGTCTAAGGTAATCCAGGTGGGATTGGTGGTCCGTCATCAATCACAGAGAAGTTGAGCATGAGACCAGCAGGAGAGGAAGATCTCTCACCAAAGCCTGTGTGTTGGTCCTGCATGGTACAGTCTACTCCATCCATCTTCCATAAGTGCTTGTCCAGTGCAGGGTCACAGGTAGCCTGGAGCTCATTGCAGGGAGCTCAGGGCACAAGGCTGGGAATTCCCCGGACAGGGTGCCAGTCCATTGCACCATATACACTTATTAGAATTACCCCCTGGAATCAATAAAGTATTTCTTATACACACATACTAAAAGCAATTTAAAGACACAAGTTGACCGAATCATTATTTTGACTGGCTGGCCATGTTTGTGGAATGGAAACTGGCTGACCAAGAGACAGTCCACACCAGGGCGGGGAGAACATCCACACACTCATGCCATTACCCTCAGCACTGGAGGTGCAAGGGCCCAGCACCAGCCGCCATGGAGCCCAGGTGTGCACCAATTACTGGAAATGTATTACTGTTTACAGCTGGGGCCGGTCATGAGTTTCCAGGGACATCTCGCTGTTTACAGTGTGATCTGGTGTCCCATTGCCCAGGACCCCATGCCTGCTCTTTCCCAGCCTTACACGCAATTTCAGTCCCATACTGGTAGCTGACCTTCTCGAAATTTCCAAAGATTTAAGTCTCAAAAGCATCACTGACACGTAAATAAAAAACAGAGCAGCATTTTTATTGCAGATATTTACTATTTGGATAAGCAGCAGAGAAGTAAAAAAAAAAATAAAGGCACATTATTTTGAGAATCACACAACCATCCCCTGAACTTGACCGTTTTTGCCCTTGAGAAACTATTAGAGCTGCAACATCCCGTTAATGAAACACCTCCAGCTGGCCTTGCAGAAGAGCCGGTCGGTACAGACTCACCATCTCCTGCCAGCGAGTGAGACATGCCATGGGTTCGCTGGACATGGATCGGTGAGAAGCTAAATGCAAGTGACAAGCGCTGATTGGTTTTCTCCAGCGAGCTCCTCACACGAAACCTCAGCAGAGATCAGGTTAACGTAGAACAACACACTTATTTACACATTATCTGCCTCACTTTGGACAAAAGCCTCTGCCAAATATATAATTGTCAATGCATACAGAAACGTGTGTTGCATCGTTTCAAAAGAGGTACCTTACCCTTGTGTTTTATACATACATTAAGAGACAAGGTTTTAAATTGTTTCCCTCTGATATTTTTCCCCTTTTTGTGGCCAGACAGTAAATGAACACACACACACAGGTACAAACAGATACAGGTATTGAGGATTTCACAGGACACACAAACAAACCACAAATACGCAGGAACCACACTCACAGGACACACACGCAGGAGGACACAACCGCAAGCTAACAATACTCCTCATCTTTCAGATATCAGGAGCACCTTTGGTTGTAGTCCGCTGCATTTAAGCTGAGATGGCTCTGCTGGAATAAGAAGAATGCAAACCAAGTATTTATAGGTAAGCAGATCTTTACAAAGTAAAATATAATATTCAAGGCAGCTCTTAAGCACCTGTGGTCAATAATCGTTTCTGTTTACAGATTGATTTCACGGGCGGGGGGAGCGCTCGCAATCCTTCGCAGAAAAAAAAATGAACCTCTCATAAACCAGAGGGGTTATTTTAGTTTTCTTAATTACTTTTTCCTCCTCAAAGGTGAGGGGGAAAAGTACAGATCTGTAGGGTGCTTTCCGTTGGCTCGGAGCTGCGCTCGCCTGCGGAGACGGGGGCGGCAGACAGCTGTCTGCGCGCAGGTTTGCGCATCGCTCTCCGCAGGTTTCAGGTGAATAATGACACACGCTGAGAAATTAACACCATTAATCAACAGTAAAATATATTCATATATTTCTTTCGATGAGGAGGGAGGGAAAGGCAGGATATATTCTCCGCTCTCTTGGATATCCTCCGTCTCCCATCTGCTCCCTGCACGACACCAGTGAAATGAGAGGCATTAGCTAAATTTCCCAGGCTCTGTTTCTGAAGCTACAATATGGAGACTTTAAGTTATGTGGCCATTTCTGTCTCTCGCCGCGATTTATGCGCGGTCCGGATAATGCGGGCCTCCTGTGAAAAAAAAAAAAAACGCTGCCATAAATCTGCGGCTCATTTCATTGTTGCCTCCACTCCCCCTCTCACCCCCTCGTTTCCCCAGAGGCTTCCGCGCTCGCCTGCTCCTCCCGGCCGCTGCCTGGGCGATAGGGCCCCCGCAGAGTTGCCGTGCCAGTGGAGGCGATGTTACCGCCGTGCACGGGGAGCACTGAGGCTGATGCAAACCAAAGCAGGGACACCTTCTCTGGACAGCAGACACGCAAGCCGGGACGTGGAGGCAATCTGACAGCACACCCAGAATGAAAAAAACACCCGGCACGACACTCTCACACTTCTACATTTCCAAACCATCCTTATTTTAACAGCTTCGATTCTCCAGACTTCTGTTTCATTTTGTTTAAATGCTGTTTCCATGGATTTTGGGAGACAGTTCGATTTAAAAAGATGCCTGATCATTGTCACATACTGTTCACAGATGACTAGTTTAGCAACCAAATTTATACGGCCACACCTGTCCTCAAGCCGTTCCTTCTTGTTAAGGATAAGTCATACAGACTGTCCTTCACGTCAGCTCAGTTAATCACAGTAGGGAGAATGCAAACATTTCTTTCAGGACTAAGACAGAAACGTGTTGTTATTTCCAATTATTTAGGAACCATATTTCGAAAAGCACTTTCGGGCATAAACTCTGGGGACTTCATTAGGACTTGTTCATACCTTCTGGGAGATCTGTTTACTCTGAAGTGAGGACGCCAAAACAGCCGCTATTGCACACAGTTTTGCGTGCATATTATTTGGCACCGAATGAACAGCAGCGCAAACACAAGCATTAAAGTTCACTCAAACGCGGATTTTTAAAAATAGTCCTCCACCAGACATTTAATTAGAGACGATGCCGTCAGTTTCTGGCAAACTTCAAAAAGCTCCCCAAAGCCGTGCTTATTGACTAAAGGCTGTAAGTGAAGAATCGATGATTAATAAATAAATGATCTATTAACTGAACCCAAACACACCTGTATCCTGCAGCGTCTTTCTTAGCAGTGGTGCGCTAATGGTTAGGGAAGCGCTCTTGTGATTGAAAGGTCGCTGGTTCGAATCCCCGACAAACAAAGTACCATTGAAGTACCCGGAGCAAGGTACTGCTCCACGGGCGCTGAATTAGCTGCCCCTGCTATGTCACGATGTCACATATGGGTTAAATACACAGGACACATTTTGCTGTTGTGTGTTGACAATTGAACACTTTCACTTAAAAAGTATCCCTTTCCCCCCCACCCCCCCCCCCCCCCCAAAAAAAAGAAAGAAAAGAAAACAAGCACCCAAAATAACACAATAATGTTAAAAAACGATTTACGATGTGACCATATGTATCAACCACCTACCAGAAACTTAAATCCTATTCAACAAAATTATTGCCGCAAAACGAGGGTGTTCGTTACAAGCGAAACACTGCACCGCAAGAGTCCAATAAAAATCTCGCCGTGTTTTATAATAACTAAATAATTATTTCGCCCCAGTCGGCATAAAAAATAAATGAAACATAAAAAATGAATGAAACTTACTCTTTCGACTTCTTGTGAATTATAACAAGAGGATATAATAAGATAATATGCCATCAGAAGATAAATGGGGGGAAATCTTATCCAGCTCAATAAAGTCATAAAGGTGCATGTCTGGCATCTTCTCCATCCTCGACACGGACTTTTTTTTACTCACCTTTCCCAGCAAGGACGCTGCGCAGCCCCAGTGCACCCAGAACCAGAATCAGCACCGGCCGTAATCTCAGCATCTTCTGCGGCCAGATCTCCTCCAGTCCTGCTCCTTCCTCCTTTCTTCAGTACCGGTAAATCTGCGGGAAACGTAGACGGATCAAGAGTCCCCGGTATCGGAGATCAGGGCGGGCACACACTGTACAGATCTGATGTTTTGGGTGCCAAGATGAGGTGGCACTGAATCTCAGTATAGCGCCCCGCAACTACGTCACTCCGAGAACAGCTACTGATATAAATACGAGATCCAGCTCCTCTCGCTCTCTCTCTCGCCCTCTCTCGCTCTCTCACACACATTGTTCTTCACCTTTTCCAATATTACTTTTTACACCATATTAAACGAAGCATCTATGTACAGGGACGTGCATTTTAACAGTACGCGAGTTCTCGATGACCTGAGTGTGACCGGCTTGCATTATGTCAATGTGAAGTCAATAAGTCACTTTTACCAGACACCTCGCTCTGATTTATTCATCTACATAAAATAAATCTAACATTTACAAAGTGAAATGAATCCATATTAGAAGCTGAATGTAAACAGTTTTCACAACACCTTCCACAATAATCACGTTTTTTATTTCGCCACAGTCAAGACGAAAATTCCACTTTATCCACCATAGAGCTTGAGTTCTATTCTTCGAACGTTGATTCTTGAGTTGTTTTTGGTTTTCACAGGAATTGGTTACATATCAAGATACACACCTCTACAAGTTACTGAAACTGATTGATTTACTCCCGCGCATTTGCTGCCTGAAGGCGCTTCGTTACCAGCAGAGGGCGCTGCATTTTCCAGCAATCATTAGTCTTCTTTATAAAATCTTTCTATGGACTCGGGTACCTTTCGATTTCATCATGTAACATGTACCGTAAGACTGGGCTAAAAACGAAGCATGTAACCTAAAGCAAAAATCACATAAATATTTGTAAAATCCTTTCTTTTTAAAAACTACATAAAGTTTTTCTAATTTACAATCACATCAAAAAGAACAATAAGCTTTTCAGTTTGAATTTTATTACGCTTAGTAATATATCTGTCCCAATCAAACGGGCCACATTTGGCAAATGCTATTTCATGCAACCACCTGTTTGATCTTTAAATGTCCCCAGAGTTTTTCTGCAAAAGAGATGTGTCTTTTATATTTTACTGGGTTATTTTGTACCATGTTCTTGTGGATTAGGCAAGGTTCCCCCTGGGAAGGGCTGTTTTCAATCACTTCAGAGATTCCCTACAGTGTTGCTCCTTTCAGGAGGGAACTACAAACAAATATTTTCCTGGAGACGGGCTCCCACACGAGGAGGCAAAACATGCAAAGAAATGAAGAGCTAGTCTCATCTGGAGCTCATCTTCCTGAGTTAAGTATGTGTTATTCCTCCATCTGTCCGTCCACTTTACTGACGTTTGTTCAACATTACTTTAATCCTCTTATATGTTGCTGGGGCGTGTGCACTATCATTGTAACTGGCCTTTAATTTAAGGGAATAAACGTTTGTCTATATTAATTAGACTATCTGAAGTAGTTATCCATCTACACAACACTCAGTGATTCTGTTATCGTCTAACAAGATGGAGCGCAAATGCAATTTGTTTTCAGTCTTGGATCAGGCTCTGTAAAAGGTTTAGTGGCCAGTATTCACAGTGTCACTTTTTTTTAAGACAGAATAGGGATTTTTTTCATGACTAAGGATAATATATACATTATATCACTGCTGTAGAAAGAAATATCACTGTTATCAGCTAATTTCAACCACTTAATGAAGCAGAGAAGAGCATGAATTTTATGTTTTGACCTTTATAGTCCTGCTCAGATTGAATGGTAGTGTTCAGCCTGCATTTGTGCCTCGGTCTTCAGTACATGCAAAGAGCCTCTTGTGCAAAAAGCCACATCGCCTTGTCTATGCTGAAGGGCACTTCACAGTACAAATAACAGAGGAAATTGACTTTATTTATTTCATGCAACCTTTCTTGCATCAGATTCTTTGGACTGCTGCAGTGGTGCAGAGCTGAGGATTTGCGGGTGTCTGTACTAGTTTACACTAGTGGCAAAAAAGAGGATGCTGGCAAAATTGGAGAACAGAGAAAACAATTCTGCCCATCTCCTCCAGGGGGCACAGTCTTGGAGCACCTTTGCCTACTAGCTCATTGCTGCACACTATGCTAAGAGGTTCTGTTGGGGAATCCTGCCATCAGGCACATAACATCCCCTCCTTCCATCCTTCCTTCCTACTCTATCTATCTATCTATCTATCTATCTATCTATCTAATTTGCGTTACCTTGCACAGCTGAACGGAAGGGAAAATCACATGAAATATCTGGATTTTTCCCCCATGCCATTTTATGCAGAACCTGATTGCAGCATTACAATGCAGGGACATTATCTTGCTTGGGTATTGTATTTTAATAAGTCCTTAAAAATACAGTAGTAAGTCTTTCTTCTGCCGTTTGTTTGAATAATCAGCAATTCGCCAAGTCCTTTTCCTTCGGCTCTGTCGAGGGTCATATTTCTTTTCTAGTTAAATGTCAGCTTCCAGGAAGCCTCTGGAGAATTCTGATAATGGCATTACTTTCCCATAACAACCAGCTTGGCCGAAATCCAATATTATTTGGCCGCCCTTTTACCTTCAGAACAAACGGATTGAAAAGCCATTTGCACTCAGTCCTCTTAATCACTGCACTAGTTGTGTTTCAGGGCTGTCTTCCATTCATTTGTCTGTTTGTCTGTTTACATCTATTCAGTAAGAAAACATTCACAGTGACTTACAGCACCCTCCTGGACAGGCACAAAGAGCAAGGATGACAAGACGTATGCAACAGTGCTGCAACCATCTCTGCAGGAGGACAACGGCAAATGCAATGGAATACCAAAGCAGAAGCCAATGCATGGTGTAGCTTCTTGACATCCTTAAAGTGGGTGATACTCAGAAATGGATAGATTTGCTGCTAGAAACAGCCGGTGGTGTCTACACCCTGCAGACGTTCCACATGTGATGAGTACTGGCTAAGATCCTGACCTTAGTTCAGTAACATCTTTATATAGAGATGCCAGGATATGATTTTTTTGCTGGTCCGATACCGATATTTAAATTTGGAGTACCTGCCGATACTGATACCAATCCAATATTCTTTTCTACTTTACCAATTGCTAAGCATTAGATTAAATACATTTATACATTTGTATCAATACATTTCACTTAACATGGCAAATTATCTGTCTTGGTCTTGTGGCAGCATTGAGCAAAGGATGGGAAAATATAGCGGTCAGGCTGTTAAAAAAAAGCTGTCACTATGTTAGAGGAAGAAATCCACAGCCGATGTGATTTAGGCAGGTCTGCTTCTTTGTTTTAGTGACAAAAATCAACAGAAATATTTCTTAAAGTGTAAACTGTGCAATCTGTTGCCAAATTAAATACAATAAAGAAATCAATCATTAAAATATTACTGTATACCTCAACTAACCATCCATCCATCCATCCATTTTCCACTGCTTATCATGGGGCCGGGTTGAGGGGGCAGCAGTCTAACCAAGGATTCCCACACCTCCCTCTCGCCAGCTACCTCCTCCAGCTCCTCCAGGGGAATATAAAGGTGTTCCCAGGGCAGCCGAAAGATTTAATCGTGCCTCGGGGCCTCCTCCCAGTTGGACATGCCCGAAACACCTCCCCAGGGAGCCGCCGAGGGGGCATCCTAGATAGATGCCCAAACCACCTCAACTGGCTTCTTTCGATGCAGAGGAGCAGTAGCTCAACTTTGAGCCCCTCCCAAATGTCCAAGCTCCTCACCCTATCTCTAAAGCTTAGCCCAACTACCCTGTGGAGGAAACTCATTTCTGCCGTTTGTATCTGCAATCTCATTCTTTCGGTCACTATTCAGAGCTCATGACCATAGGTAAGGGCAGGAATGTAGATCGACTGGTAAATCAAGAGCTTTGCCTTCCAGCTCAGCTCCTTCTTTGCCACGACAGAATGCTACAGTGTCCACATCACTGCCAATGCTGCTCCGATCCGTCTGTCGATCTTCTGCTCCCTTCTTCCCTCACTCGTGAACAAGACCCTGAGGTACTTAAACTCCTACACTTGGGGCAGCAGTTCATCCCGAACCATTTTCCAGTCTAGAACCATGGCCTCAGACTTGGAGATGCTGATCCACGTCGCGGCCACCTCACACTGAGCCTCAAACCATCCCAGTGCATACTGCAGGTGACTTGTTGACAATGCCAACAGGACCATGTCGTCCACAAAATGCAAATACGAGATCCTAAGACCCCTGAACCGGACCCCTTCTGCCCCTTGGCTATGCCTTGAAATTCTTTGTATAGTACTGGGGACAAAGGGTAGCCCTGACGGAGTCCAACATCCACCAGGAAGGAGTCCCGCTTCATGCTGGCAATGCAAACCAAGCTTTCACTCCGTTTGTACAGGGACCAGATGGCCCATGACAATGGACCCCATACTCCTGGAGCACCCCCCACAGGACCCCCTGAGGGACATGATCAGATGCCTTTTCCCAGTCCACAAAACACATGTAGACTGGTTTGGCAAACTCTCATGAAACCTCCAGTATCCTTGTGAGGGTGAAGAGCTGGTCCAGTGTTCTGCGACCTGGACGGAATCTGCATTATTCCTCCTGAATCTGAGGTTTGACCAACGGACGGACCCTCCTCTCCAGTGCCCCGGCATAGACCTTCCCAGGGAGGCTGAGGAGTGTGATCCCACTGAAGTTGGAACATGTCCTCCGGTCCCCTTTCTTAAATATTGGGACCACCACCCCAATCTGCCAATCCAAAGGCACTGTCCCCGATGTCCCCACAATGTTGAAGAGGCATGTCAGCCAAGATAACCCAACAACATCAAGAGCCATCAAGAACTCAGGGCGAATCTCATTTTCCACTTGCCTGCCAGTAGCTATCAGCTGCTTCAGGAGTCCCACTAGCTAACCAAGCTCGTAAGGCCTCCTTCTTCAGCCTGACAGCTTCCTTTACTGATGGTGTCCACCATCAGGTTTGGGGATTTCTGCCACAACAGGCACCAACAACCTTACAGCCATGGCTCCACAATGCTGCCTAAGCAATGGAGTCCCTGAACATGGCCCATTCAGGTTCAATGTCCCCTGAGTCCCTCAGGAAGTTCTGCTGAAGGTGTGAATTGAAGGTCTCCTGGACAAAGACTTCCGCCAGATGCTCCCAGTGCACCCATCAGTACACGTTTGGGTCTAGATCTTCCCCTACCATCGGATCCAGCTCAGAATCAGTTGCTGATCAGTTGATAACTCTGTTTCTCTCTTCACCCAAGTGTCCAAAACATGCAGACACAGATCCAATAACACAATTACAAAATCAATCATTGAACTGTGGCCTAGGGTGCCCTGGTACAATGTGCACTTGTGAACACCCTTATGTTCGAACATTGTGTTCGTTATGGACAAACTGCAGTTAGCACAGAAGTCCAATAACTGATCACCGCTCCATCCCTGTAGGTAAGGGGCCCACAGGGGGGTGAACCCATTTTACCCCTTCAGGCTTTGCCCGACTGGGCCCCATGGGTGGAGACATGGCAGCAGGCGCTCGCCTTCGAGCTCCCGCCCCAGGCCTGGCTCTAGAGCGAAGGCCCGGTTTCCCCAATCTGGGCCGGGTAACATATTTCTTGGTATTATCTCTCATGAAGGTCGATATGTGCTGCACTTAGTCTGGCCGCTCACCTACGACCAATTTGCTTTGGGAGACCCTACCAGGCTCAACTGACCATTTCTAGTCAAAATATACACACAAGTCTCAAGTACATAACATACGCAGCAGCACAGACAAAATGTTTAGTAGTAATTAACCAAACTTTAGAAAGAATACAACTCTGAAGACATCTAATCTGTGGAAATTTTGTGTTCAGACCTAAGAAAAATCAGCACTAGCCTTACATACATTGCAGCCTGCAGTTTCGCTGTTTTCCATCTTCAGCGTGAAGTAACTATTTCCTCACAGCTAACATGACAGCTCCGACACACTTCTGTTTACGGTAGGTCACACTACGGCTACAAGCCTTTTCACAATATTTCAGGCTAAACCTCTCTCTGGTGGAAAATCGAATCTGCCCCCCCACTTCCCCCTAACATCTGAGCTAGCATTTTTTTGCCGATTTTCACCCAATACCGGTAGTGGGTTAAGGATTGGTGGCAGCTCTTCTACCTTAATACAGTGATGTAGAAGGAAAGACTTGGTTAAAATTGAAACTTAATTGTCTTTTTTCACTTATCTCTGCAGATATTTTCTTGCAAAAATATCTAATAGAACATCCGTCATGCAAAATCGTGTACAGCTCTTCCCATGGTCTATGAATAATTGAAAGCTATTCTATTTAAGCTCTCCTGAGTGATTGACCAGTGCCTAGTGTCTGCTAACTGCTTCAGTGAATAATTGTACTTCTATTATATCCATTTCTACCAGATATGTTTGATTTGCAAATACCTTTCCTGTTGCTTTTTGACTGCAGGCATCTTTGTTTTTCCTGAATATTGCGGGTAATCATCTCAGACAGCAGCGGGAACCACATGGACACCAATTCAATGCTGCCCCTTGTTTCATCTTCATTCTCTTTGTATCATGTCCCTTCAGAAACATAAAGGTGGAACACGAACCTTAAAAAATATCCATAAGAGTCTCTGCCATAGGAGTCAAAGCAAGCATATCAAAATTAGCCAGTGGGCTATACATAGAAAGATGACACATTCGAAGATTATCAGTCTGCTTAAAGATTACTCAGGGTAAAGCTTTACAACTTTGGGTCAGAGAAGAGAACAGCCTGAATCACATCATTTCTTTGGTTCTGGCCTAACTATTTTGGGAAGGACATCACAGTCAAGGAAAGAATTCACAGACAGCCTGAATCTGGACTATGACCTCATGTGCCTAAGCCTGTTGATGCTGCCTGCAATTAGGGCAGAACCTTGATGACATTTCCCAAGACTTGCTGGGTCATGATAATAAGACTAAATTATAAAGTAAACGTAAGAGAGAAACAACAAGTTTCCCAAATACACAAGAATATCCTCTGAAAAAAACCTGTACATTAAATGGCCAATATTATGTGGTCAACTGCTGGCACAGGTGTATAATTAAGCACACTAACACAATCTTCCACTGCAGACATTAGCAGAAGAATGGGTTGTACAGGAGAGCTTAGTAATTTTCCACTTGGCATCTTCACAGGACACCATCTTGCCAATAAGTCACTTCGGCACTTTTCTTCCCCACCGTATCATCAAAGCAAGAAGTGAAGTAAAAATCTGGAAGCAAATTCAGCTGTGAAACGGACAGTCACACAAACTCACAGAAAGGGACTTAATCACTCAGCATCAATACCCAACCTGTACGGCAGCAAATCCCACCAGCCATGTTTCAGCATCTAATGGAAACCCTCACCAGAAGAGCAGAGGCTATTATAGCAACAAGGGGCCAACCAACTTCACGATAAAACCCTTAGTTTCAGATGCTGGACAAGCTGATCTCCACTTACTTTTGGCCATATAGTGTATCAATAGCTTCAACTCTGCAGTTCTACCTTATCAGTTAGATCACCTTCCTGTTATCTTACATCGTCTTTCATTGGTTTCATTGCCTTTCATTTGTTTCATTGTGCATGTGGACCAGGTCTTTCATGAAAAGACGTCATCGCGCCAATAACATACAAATTGGATGATTCATGCAGAATCACTTCAGAGATCAGCAGCAATTGGCATTGCTCCAATAACTTCATGAGGATGATATGTGCTCTATCATCTATCTTTGGGAGAAAGACAAGTAAGTAGCAAATAAACCATGCAGCGAAACGTGACAAATTCAATGTACCCTTTCAGACCATCACCCAAACATGTGCTTTGATGTCTCAAAACTTGAATAAAAGCAAGACATTTTCTAACTCCATTAAAGGAGTTTTATAGTGTGAGGAGGACAGCTGGAAGACAATGGCTTGAATGCAATACAACAAAAATCAAGTAGCCCTGTTTTTTTAACCTCTGCCATCTCTTCCCTTCCTCTGCCTTTCTTTATTATCTGTTCATTCAACAAATGCTCTTACCCATGACGGCTTATAGCACATACAGCCAATACCAATTTGGAGAACAAAACACATTACGAAGACTAATGACAAGGCAGAGTGCCTCAGAAGCCACGAGGAGGGTGGACAGAATATAAATGCGCCATATAATTACTGTGAATCATCAAAATCATCTACTAAAAGCTCATTGGAGTCAGGGAGCTGAGACTTAGAGAAAATCGGCCATGTCGTTTGCGCGATTCTCACCCACTATCGGCTCTCTCTCCCTCCGCTTCTTCTGCTCCCCTCCAATCATGCAAGCTACTCGCAGTCACTCATCCTCAGCATTCACCTTCTCGCTCTCTCTCAAAAATCAATTTTTATAACTTTGACAGCAACACCATAACGGTATCTTACTACAGCACCTCCCAGTCCAAGCTGAAGCTCTCTGGAGGGGGTAGGCGCGCAGGGGCCGAACGTCTTCCTCTGGGTGATGGAGCTGTGAAAAATGTGTAAAAGCTTAAATTGGAAGGAGACCGTATCTGTCCTTCACAGCACCCACTTCTAAAGAGGTCCCTGCCCACAGTAGACACATTTGAAAATGAGCTATAAAATGAACTGGGAAGCTGATTATATTCTTCTGGCCGCGTTATCCGGAGGACAAAGATTCATGTTGTTCTTTTGTTACATTCAGTTTCCAATAACAGACTGCATAAGTACAATGAAATGAAACGGTATAAAACGAATCCTCCTAACTACATTTATATTTAATACCGTCGTACCGGGACAATCACATTATGTAGGGACTGTAATACCTACAAGGTCTTGGAAATTGTCTGCGCTTGAATAGTATCACGGTACAGAAATTTTGTATGCGTGTATATGATCATCTTCATAAAACTTGAGAACATTTGATATCATGGTGTATTTAAATAACGAAGGGAAACCAAACTCCCGCCAGGGGGTGTACTACACGTAAAAATGTCTCTTGAGTAGCCTGAAGGGTTGGTGTCCGGCGGAACACGGAAGGTGCAGCACAACGACGGAGGAAGGTGATCGGAACCGCGGCTGGTCGGCGTCCGGGCTGCCGAGTGCGATCGTACCGTATATATCACATTGGAGCCAGATAAAACAGTGTGAAAACAGTTAGATACTGCCTCTAAATAAATAGACACATTTATCATTGTGCCTTTCCGGAATCTAACCGATCACGTGTATTTGATATTAGAATGATATCGCTATCCAAAACAATGCAGGCTAGCTAGCAAAGGGTCCGGTTAATATTTTCAAAAAACGCAGTCGACAAATACTATCATTGGTTTAAGTGATTATATTTTCGTTTTTGAATGACCATGTATATTACAAGCTTTCCTGGTCGTATTGGGGTACGGTAATACAAAATTATTTTGCCTCCGACGAGGTGCTTCCCCATATTACATTTTAGGGCAGTGCTAGGTCAAGCACGATCAAGTAAGGTCAGTCATTTTACCGATGATTAGTACGTCATGGCTGTCATGCAGTCCCTCGGTGTGACGACCAGGACACCATCATGTCTGAATACCGAGCCGAGGCTTGGGACGTGGTAGTTATATCCAGATTATAATGCAGGTTTTGTTTTTGTGCCAGTAAAGCATTTTAGTAATATGCAGCTTATTTGCACCTCATCACAGTACATTACACCACAAGTTTTTTTTTTTTTTACTTGACCTACGCAGCGGTAAATTGGAAAAGCATATTTCAGAAATTACTAGGGAACTCCTAAATGCAGGATTGTAATAACGTTTCATTGCGGAAAATACCGAATTGCGTGTTTCTGCTGACGGATACATTTTGCCACGGTGGAACTGAATAATGTCACGAACCTCCCTTGCTTGTGGAAAACGTCGTGTGCCTAAGATACTGCTGTTTCTATGGAGCATGTTGCACTTAAGATGGGCAGATTATTTCTGGCTCTGAATCCTTGTCGATGGTACAGCTCATAGTACCCGGCGGAAATTGTAACAAGTCACACCACCGCCTGTACAGTACAGGGTCTGGAGTATAATAATGAGCCGTTTACCTGCCTGCCCCTTGACCCTTGTAGACATATAAAGCAGGTTATTTCCTCATAGCAAAGTAGTCGCTATGAATTCACCATTGTAACAGACTTTTTTTGGTCTTCTGCACCCCACCTAGCCCCACCACCCTTACTGTGGCATTAGTTCTGGCTGACCCACCCCACTTCTGGTGCCAGCGCTATGGGTCGGATCCCTCTGGTTCTACTAGCATGTGGCTCCTTCAACCCAATCACCAACCAGCACATGAGGCTGTTTGAACTGGCCCGTGACCACATGCACCATACAGGTAGGCTGTGCTCATACCCCCTGCTGGCAGGGAGAGGTGCCACAACCAGCCATGTAGCTGCAGAAATCATAAACTATCCAGATGGTCTCATATTTCTAGAAAACATCCATCCGTCTTAAGGCAGGGGAGACCATGGGCAGGATGCCAGTTCATCGTAAGTATCACAAGAAGAATCGCAGACTAAAGGACATACAGACACCCTAAAATTCACCTCAGCCTTTTTTCAGAGTGTAGGCGGAAACCCATGCACACACAGAGAGAATATTTATACTTCTCACATCTCAAGGCAGGATTTGCCCCCCCTAACCCAAGAACTGAAGGGCTGTAGCATTATCCGCTGTTACATGCCTGGGAAACAAAACATTTATAGTCAATGATGTTGCTCTTCTAGTTGCTTTGGATCTACACTTAGCAGTCAGTTATTTCATGGTGTATGTTTGGCTGTTTGAGTATTTCAGGCTGACAGTGTCTGGGTTTGAAGCCCTTCCACCCCCGCCGCATTCACCATCTCCTTCCAGGTCGGTTCCAGGTTGTGGGGGGAATAGTGTCCCCCGTGAGCGACAGCTATGGCAAGCGCGGCCTGGTCCCGGCCCACCACCGGGTCGCCATGGCAAGGCTGGCGCTGCACGACTCTGGCTGGGTTACCGTGGATGACTGGGAGAGCCGACAGCCAGACTGGACCGAGACCGTCGTCACATTGAGGTGGGAGTGGGGCAGTGCTGTGGCAGAATTAATGATGCCCTTGAGAAGGAGAGGATAATCAACAGCTTTAGAGATAGGCAGATGGATGCATGCATGCATATCTAAAAACACAGACATGCATGCATTAATACATCTGTATGAGGTTTGGGGAACGGTGGCATCCTGTGTTAGGTGGTGTGGTTCAGTCGGTTAGGCATCTATACCTGTATCCAGAAGGTTGTAAGTTCAATTCCCATGACTGACAGAGTGAATGCATCACTTTTGGCCCTTAAGCAAGGCCCTTGACCCCAGTGAGGTGCTGGCTCATCCTGCTATCTAACAGTCACGGTCAGCCTGGATCAAGGCTGGGGCTGCCCTGGAAGACGTTCCACTCCAACACAGGACCCAGTTTTTATGATCTCACAGAGATACTTTCCTAGATATTTCTCCCCATCTGTATTTGTTAGCATGAAACATCTGTCTTGAGGTGGAAAGCTCTGATCTTGGGCATGAGGGCCTGTGCTCATCTTCTCAGCCACATTCGCTGCACATTTGCTGTATAAAACACTGACTGCCCCTCAGGTGCCTTTGGGCCGAGGCTGTCATGCTGCCTCGCGTTTTAAACTGAGCCTCCATCTCTAGAGGAGGAAGGTTCGGGTCACACTGAAGTGTGGCTGTTGTTCTCTCCCAAAACAGCCCGGCACACACGCTTACGTATGCACAGAGTTCTCACGGGTACGTGTCTGCTCGAACCCGTGACCGGCACACATGGGGCTGCTGCTTCTTCCACCCATGAAGGGTTTTCTCATGCACTCAGCTGTAATCCCCTTGTGAAAGGGGTCCACTCTAATGTGCACATACAGAAATCCCAAGCTGATTAGACCCTCAAACAGCCTATTGTGTCCCATGGGGTGGGGACCCTGAGACTGAATCATCTCGAGCCTCTGTAAGAGGCTTATTCCAACACTGCTCTCATTGACCTCTTTGCCGCTCTGCTTTTCACCCTGCTGCCAACCCAAACCCCTGTAGGCACCACCTTCGGAAGCTTCTAGGCCAACAGCCTTCTGCAGCAGACCTCCAGATGCCCCACTCCAGCCTTGAAGGTAAGGCTTCCCGGCCCCAGCAACCCCAGCTACCTGTTTAACAGCATATAAAAAAAGCTCTTACATTTAAAGACAGTCTTAGTCATCTTTTTTCACCCAGTAGCTCCTTATCCTTCTGAGGAAGGTCATCAGTTTGAATCCCGCGGCCCACAGAGTGAACATATCACTGCTGGCCAATTGAGCAAGAGCCGTAACCTGAAAACTGCTTTAGGGGTGCTGTGTAAATAAACCCTGCGCTCTGGCCCCAAGCTACATTCTCCCCTGTTTGTGTGTGTGCCCCATAGCAAAGCATGATGGGATATGTGAAAACTAAATAATTCCTATATACCTTAACAAATAAAAAAAAATCATCATTTTGGCTCAATAAGCTGGTTTTCGACACATGGGTAGAACCATTTGATTTAGAAAGAGATGAAAAGTCTTCCCTGAAATTTCAGTTATACCAGTATATACCAGAATCCTCCTGTAGTCATCCTGCTCAGGATAAGGGCCACAGAATTGTGGATGGATGCAGTTGGATTTAATTTACACAAATCTGATTCCATCCATCCGTTCTTAAGACCCACCCAGCTGATGGTTGCGGTGAGTTTTGATTTCGATTTAAAGCAAATTGAACCAACACACAGATTTAGGTGTTTTTTTTTAAACAAAGCCTGAGTGTCTCATGCTGAAACACTGGTGTGTTTGTCCTTCCACCCCTCCACTCCCTGCCTATGATTATCCCACCTATAAGCCAAAAGGGATAAACAGCATTAGCGGGGGCAGCGTTACCGCCATTGTGTTTATGTGCCCCCCAGGCTCCTCAGAACCCCCCCAGCTGAAGCTGCTGTGTGGCGCTGACTTCCTGGACACGTTCCGTGTGCCGGGCCTGTGGCGGGAGGAGCACGTGGAGGAGCTGGTGGGCCGCTTCGGCCTCGTGTGCGTCAGCCGCGGCGACCTTCAAGCCGACCGGGCCGCGCACGAGTCTGACACCCTCTTCCGGCACCGCCACAACATCTTCCTGGTGCGGGAGTGGGTCCGAAACGAGACCAGCGCCACCGAGATCCGGCGAGCCCTGCGACGTGGCCTCAGCGTCAAGTACCTGATGCCGGACGCCGTAATCGAGTACGTCCGAGAGCACCAGCTCTACACCTGGCAGAGCGAGCAGAGGAACAAAGACGCTGTGCTGAGGCCTCTCAGACAGCAGGGGGCGCCCTCTGAACCACTGAATGATAGCTGACTCTTTGAATCTGAATCATGAGCAACGTGTTGAACTCCTGGTTGGACCTGCTTTGGTCCCAGCTTTTGACGCCTTTATTCTTTGTTTTTGAGACCTTCCCATTTTTCCTGTCGTCATTCTTGTTAGTCATCCAGCAGTTTTTATATATGGGGTTATATGAGAAATCCTATATGAGAAACAAAAAGATTGTCTTTGTTCCTGGGTTTGGGATATTAATCCTCAGACTAAAGAAATCCAGGAAAATGCATGCTCACAGCCACATGCTGGAAATTTGTGGGATGCAAGATGGTTACGTGTTTGTCGGGCAAAAAACACTCGCAAATGCTAGTGGTAACCTGTCATGTTTTTTTTTTTTTTTTTTTGGTATTCATGGGTTGTATACCCTGCTTAGTCCCTGAACTAATGGACTATATGTTCCAGGATTATCTAGCACCTAACATGAATCAAACTTCAATGAGTCCTCGTCCCTTTACTGTGGGCAGTACGTGGCTCCATGGACTAGGATGCTGTGACTTTGATCTGAACTTTCCAGGTTTGAATCCTGTAGTCAGCAGAGTTATATCAGCATTGGGCCCTTGAGCAAGATCCTAATCCCTAATAGCTCCAGGGACTGGCTGCCCCTGCTTTTTCATTTGTACCTTGCTTTGGATAAAAGCATCTGGCAAATAAATAAATGTATATAAGTAAATGCAAATAATTCTGCTTATACTCAGATCATTCCACTCGCCTGTGCAGGTTAAGGCACCAGTGACCCACGGCTCTAAGGTATCAGCAGAGAGTCAATGAGTCGTTATGTTATGGCTGAAATTTGAACAGAGGGGTGTGTTTCCTGAGTGAAGACAGCCTCACATCTCCAGGGTCTCGGCTGTGAAGTTTGTGTGTTCCCCCTGTGTTGATATCGCTAAACATTTTCAGAAAGGTGTCAGTTAATTGGCCATATTGTGTGAGTGTGTGCCCTGCAACGGACTGGCATCCTATCAAGGATGTCCTCTGGCTGTGGCCCCAAGGTCACTGTCACCTTGTCCTGTCTTCGTGCTTGTAGATAATGGATGAGTGCATGCCCCTGTGTTATTTGCTGAATGATGACTAGTGTCAAACCCCTAGAAAGAAAATCACAAAAACAACATCCATGTTTACTAATTGTCCCTTAACACTGGTCTCAGACGTTTCCAGAATTACTGCACAGTCTCAAAAAAAGATTGGAGGGTTTAGCTGTTACAAAGTTTTTAACTTAGCATTAGAAAATAGTCTTTGATCTTGCTCGTTCAATTTTAAAACATTTTACAATAAATTCTGCATTTTAAATGGACTAATGCCATAAACAGATTTTTCCACACACAGTATAATACAATAAGTAGGCCTAATATAATTAACTATAATGATTCCTTCGATATGTGGAGATGTTAGGCTACAGACCCCCCAAAGCACAGCTGTTTAATGTAATAACAGTACTGACAAATTGCTTTAAATGAACGGTTCTGTGCCTTTTATGAGTATTCTGCGCTTGAAGAAAAGCGTTCAGTTTTTACTGCACGTACAACAGTAGATTTTTTCTCAATAATTACATACAATAACGTTGAACTAGTAAGGGCATGGATGCAGCGAGGAGACCTGAGAGTCTATTAAGAGCAGAATCTCACGGGTAATCGGATTAAAAGGACCTTGGTTGAAGTTGTATTTATTAGCAGAAGTGCTGCAATCAGCCGCAGGCTAAACAGTCATATCGGATCGAAGCATCTGAAGTTTCCCTCAGGAAAAAAATCAGGAAAACGCGCAAAAACAACAGAAATGCCTGTAGATTTGAATGGTTACTGGAAAATGGTGTCTAATGACAACTTCGAAGAGTATCTGAAAGCTCTCGGTAAGTATTGCGTTGTGCAAAGACTTCGTTGCCGTTGCTCAATGATTTAATGCCGTCTTGATTGTAAAACAGCAATGAGATTATTTGAACTGGTTAATATAGCCACAACCGCATGTTATCATTAAGGTCAATACTAAACTTTATCCCGGGAAGAAATTCCACTAGCAACCTTTTTTTCACAGGCGAATGACTTTCACTCCTAAGAAAATAAGGAATTGTGTTAGGCCAGTAAATTACAGTCTTATAGTACTTTAATTTGGTCAGTGTTTTTTTAATATATATTTGCTTGAATTATCTCTGAATTCTGTTTGCACTCATTGACTCATTGTTAGTGTACTCTGTAGGCTATACAGTAGGACTACTGTGTAAAATGACGTCCATTAAAATAGCAGTATTTTATACTTCTTTTTAATTTTGAATAAAGACTACTTACCACTAAAAACAGATAATTACCACTATAGTCGAATGAGCATTCATTACCTCGAATTATGGTTATACAACAGCTCAGTGAAATTGATTTGAAATGTTAAAATTTAACATTAACCGTACAAGTTGGAACACGCATGGTTGTTGGAATTAGCCTAATGAAAATGAATCCGCTAAACAGTACTTAGCCCACCTTAATTTCCATAACATAATTACGAATAAACATATATAATTCGGCTGGGGTTAATAGGCTATCCCAATCCAAATAGCCTATCTCTCCCGAATACTGTAATGGTATTTAAATATGTTCCCCTTTTAGTTCCTTGGTTTAAGTAACAAAATCTTCATTGGCCAATTTAGTTGATTTGGCTGTTATTTTAGTGTTTCGCTTTTTTAATGCTATCTATGTCTGTCTGTTTACTTATTCTGTTTGAATTGGACTGGCAGATGTAAACATCGCTATTAGGAAAATTGCCACGTTTTTGAAGCCCGATAAAGACATCACTCACAATGGAAACCATATCACCATTAAGACGCTCAGCACGTTCAAAAACTACAACATGGATTTTGAGGTCGGGAAGGAGTTCGTGGAAGATCTCAGCGGTGTGGACGATCGCAAATGCAGGGTAAGAGGGTCGATGAGAATTAGGCTGCCATACGCCTCTGACAGGGACCTTTATTTACGCTACTTATCTGCGTTATTTTCTTTTTGTTCTATCTCAGTGGCTTTACAGAAATAACAATAACTCAAAAATGTATTATAACTATCCGAATGTAGTCATATTTTAAAGTTATTAGATAAGCGTTTGATTAAGTGCCAATTCTGAGCCTGTCGTAACTGGTCTGTGCTATATGTGATGCAGACCACAATCAAATGGGAGGGAGACAAACTGGTTTGCGTGCAGAAGGGAGAGAAGGAGGGTCGAGGCTGGACCCACTGGAGGGACGGAGACCTATTACATTTGGTAATCATATTGCAGATCCCCGTGTATTAAAAATTCCATTCACTATAATTCTCCCAGGACTTTGCTTCTCACAAGTGTCTTTATTTCTTCATTTGTCCTATGTAGGAGTTAAGAGTTTGCGGAGTGGTTTGCAAGCAAGTTTTTCAGAAACAGAACTGATCTGGCTCTGGTCTGAGACGAGCACCCCCTACTGGTGACCTTGCGAGTGACGCAACTACAGATCCCCACCCTGTTTTCATTTATCATCCATAGACAAGGCCCGGTCTACCATCCTATTATTATTATTATTATTATTATTATTATTATTATTATTGTATAGCTTATTTTGACATTTTGGTAGAATTAAATCAGTGTAACTGTGTTTCTTTTGGGTCCAATGGGGGTTTTTCACTCCCTCTCACTTCGTCTTGAATCTGAACCCTTTCAGATATGTTTTAAATATGTATGAGAATCTCTTTGACTGGGACAGCGAATGGAACTGTGTAACATTGGGGTTTGTCAGGGAATGACAGGTTTATTGAGGATGAGGGTCCATGATTAGGGTTTATGGGGACTGGGAAGGGTTTGAAAAGGGAGCACAGTCATATGGTTGCTAAAGCTCCACTATTCGACACAACTTGCCTTAACTGCAGGAATAACGTGACATACAATAGGTCACAGAGGACAGATCTCATTTCAAGTCACACACAATGCACAATTGTGGTGTAACTGTTGTTTTTACATAAATCAGTGGTTAAAAAATGACCACATATTAATAGATGCTCTGCTGTGTATTAATATGAAAATTCCTCATAATTGTTGCTATATCATCATCTGTTATTGTATTAACATGAGTAAGAGCCAAATTCCATCAGCAACACACATCCAAGGTCTGCCAGTTGATGGCCACTGGTATAAAACAATTAAATTAATCTATACAAATCCAAGATTATATATGAAACATTTTCTGTATGTCTATATATATATATAAAATGTTTTGTGGGTGACATTACACAAAAATGGTAGAGATCCGTGAGAGGTTATGGGAATGTTTTGGGTTGCCTTGCTGAATCAGTGGGTTGTGAAATGGGTTTGGACCATGACTCTGTCTGTCCCCTGGTGTACAGACTTGTGGGTCTGGGAAAGAGATACAGTTACCGGGGTTCAGCAAGCATGGAATATGGCATAAAAATTGACCTTTGCACAAGGAATCTAGTGGAACATACAGCAAGTCAGAGTCATCAATATGGTAATTCAAGGACAAATGGAGTGTGTATTTCTTTGTTGTAGAATGGCAAAACTGAATCACCATTAGATTGCTTTAGGGGTCCAATATTAGGAACAGCACACAGCCCCTGTGACTAGCCAAGCCATTCTTCCTTAATGTCACTGTAAACAGTTAAAGTGTTGGTGCCATTTGAAGGCACTCATGTAGAGAATTCTGAAAAGATAAGATTACATCACCAAAACAATTCTAATAATCATGGTAATGCAGTATATATTAACTTTTTTGTGTGTTTATAACACAAGAACATCAACAAAGGAAATGCCAAACTTTTATTTTGACAAGAAAATACGGAGTCCTGGCATCCCATCCAGGGTGCCCCCCAGCCTTCTGTTCTGTGCTGCCTCAGATTGGCTGCAGCCCACCCTCCCCCCCCCCAACACAACCCTGAGCAGGTTAAGTGGTTTAAAGATGGATGGAAAATGTAAAGCCATTTATTCTCTAATGTTTAATGGATATTAGTAGAGAAGCTTGATTGACCTCTGCTTCACTGTCATCCAATAGATGAGGGCTACGCCTGAAAGCCTTCGAAACATTATTTGGAAAAAGAAAGTAAATTTGGCAAAGAAAGGCTGGAGTGAAATGCTTCTGCTTCCCCTTTATCACAGGAAAAAAGTGAACTTATCCTTGTCTCTGATTTCCACATCACCAACAGTTCCATATAGGGCTACAGGGAGCAATTTTAGCCAGGGCATCAGGGTACCACCCCTATTCTTTCAAAAGATGCCCAGGCATCTTCTATGACCCCAGATTACATCTCATCCAAAGAACGACACCATTTTTACAGCACAGTGTCCTTATTAGATCTATGCAGACCATGGGGTGGGCTGACTGGTTGGCCACACCAACATCTCTTTTAGCAACAACCCAGCTTTCCCAGTTGGTGTCCCATCAAAGTATTGGCCAGGCCCAAATCTGCTTAGCTTCAGGAGGATTGCCTGGTTTGACCTGCAGGTGGCATGGCTGCTGATAAGTTCCTTGCTAGAACACATCTTATTCAGCTCACCGGGTAATTACCAGCTTTATTAGGTGTGTCTGAGCAGGAAAAGTTGCAAACTGTGCAGATTGTCCCTCCCGGTCTGGAATTGGGGAACCCTGTTCTAATGTCTGATTGACAGGTATGCTATGAGCACACTATCACAGAGAAGTTATTGTACAAGGACTTATCCACAAAAATGCAAACTCATCCATGTAAACCAGACTCTAGTGCAAAGGTTGCTGAATGAAGCTAACTAGCTATTCTAATTACGCATTTTCCTAGCATTCTTGGGAGTGTAAGAAGAGGGGATGTGTCAGGTTTGGCTTGTTGACTTAGTCCTTTTGTTCCACATTCACATCCATTGTGCATTATGTGGTGTGTTAGTTGCTAATTTCCCAGTCATTACTTACTCTGCTATAGCCACTGACTACAGACACTTCTCCACCTTGTTCTATTTTGTCATCCCTGGTGTTGGTTCTGTGTTCCATGTTCCATCCGCAATCACCACGACAGGAACCCAAGCTCCAGATAAGGTTCTCTCTCTGGCATGTGGTTCTGTTTGCTATCCTAACTCAGGACAGTATTTGGGGGGGGGGCATTTTAATTTTGACATTGAAAATATGAACAAATGAGCCCCAATTACTTTCACCTCATTTAAGCAAGTGACAAATTTCTACACATAAGTTAGGTGACAAATTCTTTATTAATTTGAAAGGTTGCAGTTGTTTATTTTGTATCCAATTTACACCTGCAATGAGAAGATTTTCAAACATAAATGTTTTCTGACACAGTTTGTCAGTGCATTTCATGGAAGTATAATTTGCTTTAAGAATGAAAAAGTAGCATGAAGAAATATAATTTTTTAATTAAATGTTGATATTTTAAAACTATTTGTGGAATATTAGGCATATTTGCCAATTTAAGATTTAAGACCTTGATCTTAAATTTAATGGAATATGGTGATATTACAAAACAATATTGATCTGTCTAGCCACTGCAGGTTTCTTTAAAAACCTTAGATTAAATTCACCTTGTCTGAGTACATATGCTGTGAACTGATCATTCATTCATTCATTCATTCATTCATTCATTCCAGAGATTATAAAACAAAGAAAAGCTTCATGGACTTTACTGTTTTTTTTTTAATACAATAATCACTGATTGGGTGAATTGATAATATTCTGCAGCTAGTAAAAAACAGAAATGGCTGTTGGTGTTGGCTGGCAGGTTCTGCTCCAGCTCTGAGATACATAGTGGACCACGGGCTTCTCCACAGGGGCGGGGCCTTGTGGTCCAGGCTTGTGATTGGGTGGGGCAGGTCTTCTGAGTGGTCCCATTTCCTGGTACTGGCTACTTTTTTACTTAGTTAAAATGGCCAGCGGTTGGCATCTTGACTAGAATATATTAACAACCATCACAATATACTTAAAGGGACCTCAGATTAAAAAGTTTCTCAGCTATCACTAGTGTGAAATGTTGTTCTGCTTCTATAAGACTTGCTTGTGGGCAACTCCACAGACCCGTAATTCCTGAACGAAGCCAGTGCATAAATGAATATTTCACAGTGGAGTCCAGAGTTAATATTCAGGGGAACCCTAAGTTAATAATTTGCACAAAGCAAAGACAAACAGATGAACAGCTTTCATCACATGGTCATCCAACATTGTGACAGGCACCTTCTTAAAAATATCATCATTTCATTTGATTTAGGCTGATGAAGTATTACTGCAGGAAAAGCTTTGCTAACTCTCATGAAGTTCTGAAACACATATTAAACATAAACCAGTGGTACAATGTGGAATTACCAAATGCAATTCATCTACTGCCCACCAGGGGGCACAGCCTCTGCCCTCCATTTACCTCTGCCATTTACACAGACCAGTTTATCTTCCACCCATGTGATTTTGCTGTGCAACGCTGTTATGTGAGAATGGGTGGCGTTACCATATGTATCACAGCATACACTCTCCTGAAGTCACTGCCTCTGTTTCGTCACCACATATTCCATGTTCTTGGCTACTTCTTCCAAGCCCGATTTTTATATATCAACCATGCTCATGTGACCAAAACCCATTCGGAGGCTTTTGCCAGCTGCCTGAGGTCACATTACTGACAGTTGTATGGGTATATGCAGCTAGAAAGGGGCACCCTGACATTCTGGTATGAACCTGTTCTTACTCACACAGACCTTTCTCCTCTGCAGGGGCCACCCTGGATGTCATTCCTCACTAGCTCATTCCGCACTCATCTACCTAGAGTCTGCAGGGGCCCAGTGCTGTGCCAAGTACAGGCCGAATGTGATTGGCCCAAGCAGGATTGTAAGCAGTGTTATTCGGGTTTGTTTTAAATACAAAATCCTTATTGTAATTTATATCAGGGATAATGGACAACATTTTGAAAGTATTTTAAGATAAAATGTGAAATGGTCCACATTTGAAAGTAAGCTATTAAAATTGCTGGGATGAACACTCGTTTGCAAATTTCAAGGTCTTTTTTTAAAGGCTGATAATAACCAAAATTGCTATGTATTTAAATAATCCTTTGTGACTCTGCATTGGATAAGTGATAAAGGAAAATTTGAGTTTGTGTGGATTTATTCACAAAACCACCCAGAAATAATTTAGCAAAAAATCCAGGTATTTAGTAAATCGACAGGGTGTTCCTGCAGGCCTCCAGAACTGTTATACTAACATCACCCCCAACCGTAGTGTAGATAATTGGTGTTGGTTTGAACTCCTCATCCCTTTCTTCCAAGGCAATGTGTTTTCAGTCTCTTACTGTGTGGCTGAGCACCTGTATGTGCTTGAGCTGCCTGTATTAGACTTGTCTGTCATTTTTGCAGACACACCGGGTTTTGGACATTTAAATACTTTGTTACATGCTCCCTGTGATCTTTATGCAAAAGCTTTCAAAGAAACATGAAAAGGAGGCAGGAATGCTTTGTATTATATAATAAAGTAACAGCTGGGTGTGAATGTGTGTTTTATATGATTTGCATTGAATTTTGATCTGGGTTTTTAAATAATTGTAATGATAAATTAAGTTTAATTGCTAATGACTTTACATTTCATGCATTTTGTGGTTGTGCACACCAGGGAACTCTAAAATGATTGCCTGATTTCTGATTATGATTTCTTCATCAGTTTACATTGAGTTGGTGATTTTCCTGATGGCAATGTTCAGGTCTGTCGATGTAGCACAAAAAAGACAATACCAACGAAGTAAATACAGATTCAATATATATTGCTTGACCATTGGCCCATGAATTTAAATGACGTATATAAAATGTAACATGAATGTAAAATGCAATATGTAGACAATATGTTTTGTAACAGAAAAATGTAGACTAAATCTAACCTAAATTTATGAGTAATTTTATTTCCATCTGGTCTCCCTTTTGTCAAAAACAACCATCTGAAGAGTCTATAATCTGTTGTGCCAATTAATCAGCCGTCGAGATAATTATGATCTACTCTCAGGCGGACTGCTGTTTTTTGGGTAATTTGTGGGCTAGTGTGAAGTTGTGTTTTCTGGCTTTTGTGTTTGGCAAAGCAAGTCTCATTAAGTCTGTCCTTGAGGAAGCCTGACAAGTGCTTAGAAAGTTTTTAATTAGGCCATCCTGCAAAGAAAAACATACTCTTAACATGGGCGTCTCACTTCCATCTAAAAATAAGAGATGCAATGAATTTAAGGGGCACCATCCACCTCCCATGTACTTGTCACATCCTAAAGCATTGGGAGGTGCAAAGAAACCCTAAAGGCAGCCTGCAAGATCATTAAAGCCCAAAGGGTTACAGTGGGGAGTTCAGTTGAGCAATGGGGCAACAATGACAGCACTGGGGAGCACAGGACAGAGGTGCAGCTACTGTATATACACTGATGACTACAGACAGGTACATTGCTACAATGTACTAGGGCCAAGTAGGTCGTCATCACAGTCAACCAGGGCTACATGAGGGACAGGTGTGAATGACTAGGGACACAGGATGGTCAGCAGGGGGGACCTCTGCTGGCCATAAGGGTGCAGGACAGAACATGATAGTACTCTTCCATTGTCTTTGGAGGTTGTAGGCCAGCGGCCATTATTGTCTGCTGGCATCTATATTATCTTAGTTACCTTCAACAGAACGGTAAAATGAGGGAAGTGGCTGGCCATTTATAACAGAATGCTGAGGCTGGGTCCAGAATTTTAAATGGTACCATATTATCTGACTGATGGTACTTAAAATCATCACTAAACAACAATTCCCCTACTTTTATCTCAAACAAACATCAGTTTGTTTATTTATTGTTTGTTTATTTGTTTGTTGTCTGTGTTTTTTTGTCTGACTGCAGACGTATCAATAGGTGAATAACTGACAACACTGTTGGCAAACTGAAACTTTGTAATTTTGTAAGAACTTTTTTTTATCAGTAGTTTGGCACGCGAGTAACAATTTTGATATTTAAGAGTCTATGTCTGGCAAAACGGTCACTCTCTGTTATTGGGCTTGGAGGCATTGTTTTGTTTGGTTTCTTTGTTGCCCTTTAGATGATTGATGACATGCAGTTCATTTATGCTCAATATGCCTGCTGAGGAGCAGCAGACTTACTGAAATCTCTCTGAAATATTCCACCACTACACTGATGTATTTTGCAGAAAATTGCTCTAAAATAATGTAATTCAGATTGGCTGAACATACCCAAACATGTCTCATTCAAAACTGTAGACATTTCTTGCGTGAAATGCTTTCATATGCAGAATTTAGATATATAGTTTCATTTTCTGTTAGGTATTCTTTGGTAATTTGAGTTTCACTTAGTTTGATAAAACCTTTGACCTCTAACAGGATAGACACTGGATAGGGAAAAAGACTAGCTGTCCTCTTCACCATGGTAACAGACATAAGCCTGAAAGCATGCTTGACCTTCCGTTGACTAACAGGGTCCATCCTCACAAACACAAAAGCTTTTTTGTGTATTTGGCTGATGTTTCTCTTAAATAAAAGCCTCCACATCTGGCCCAGTGCCTTTCAGATTAAGCCCCTGACTTTCCAAATCAGACCCCTGCCAATGGACAAGAGAGGAATGTGATGTGGGGCAAAAGCCTCAAGGCTCCAGATAAAGATGCCAACTAGTTTTATTCTGATTGCTGGTGTCCATGTCATGTGATGTGTTGCTACATTTTTAGGCAGAATAAATGTTAAGGGAATGGACCTAATCTAAATGTTTTCTGGCTGAAGTCCCACATGGAGCCTGCTCTAGAGCAAAGCATTTAAACATCTAGCAGTATAAATGGGAAACTTTGTTGTAGACCAAGTTACAGAGTACAGCTCTATTTTGATAAGGACTGGGTCCATCTTTGTGTTTATGCAGATGTTAATCTTTTTTGGATGTTTCGAGCACATGCTGAAGAAGATCATAAACCCCATGCTAACAGGTCGGACACTAAGGTAACCAGGTTCACGTTCATGATACTGTCACATCCAGCTCTTTCTGTTAGCAAACTAAAGGTCTTTGTGCTCTTTGAAGTTCTTTCCTTCTCGTAGAATCTAATTGTTGCCCAATCTGTAAATTACGACATACCCTTTGCACTGAATTAATACCGGGAACACGATAAAGATAAAATAACCTGTATTGTTTATTTGTATAAACTACAATTACATTGGAGCCCTTATACGTCCTGTAAGTGTTTGCGGATGCGGGGGTTTTGTGTGGTAGGCGGGTAGGCCTGTGAGTCAGTGCCTGTATATGTGTGTGTTTGTTCCTGGTTGCGTGAGCTACTTAGGTTCATGCTGTGAGTTTCTGCGATGCATTACAATTAAAAATTGATCTGCCAGCCTGACTGACCCTTGCCACAGCAGTTACAATGCTGGACCCAAGCTTTCAAAGCCCCTGCCCCCAGGAGAAATAAATTATCTTATCTAGCGTACTCTGCCCCAGGTCTCAATGGCCAGTGGTTATAAATAGGCCCAGAGGGGCCCAGCACTCCTCCTCTGTCTCTGTGAACATCCTGCACAGGTTTGGCATCTCGGCGTCACCATGTCCGCAGACCTCAGCGGCCGATGGGAGATGATAAACAATGAGAACTTTGAGGAACTCATGAAAGCTCTGAGTAAGCCACCTCCCGAGCGCCACTCCGTGTTAAATACCTTTTGGGGGAATTTCATTATCTGACTGTAGAAAGGAGGCCTGGATCAGGCAAGATTATTTACATAGGATAATTCAGACACAAGGCAGTTCAAAGTGCTTTGCAGAAGTACAGGCATACATTAAAACAGAAGACATTAAAATCACATTTAAAAGATTATGAAAACCTAAAAGCCAAAACAAACAAATAAATAGTGAACTGAAAGGAAGTTACGTTGTAGTGCCAGTGTATGAATAAACTCCAGCTGATTTAATTTATTGAAAGAGAAGGATGGGGAAATTGTATCGCTACATTAATGTACCGGCAAGAAGTCAAAGAACCTTCTTCTGGAAATGAATGGACTCTACATGAGAACTTTTGGAGTAGTCATTACAAATTAGTCTTATTCATTAAACCCTCCGATAAACAGAGGTCTGATTTAACAAAATGTTTACACTAATATAGTCTGCGATTCATGTGATCTGTAATCTATAGCAAAGTTTCCCATTCTATGGAATTTTTTTTTTCCATTTTAGTTAATTGTTAGATATCCAATATTGATAGAATAGAGCACTGTTGATTGTTGAAAATTTAAAAAACTGTCAAGTCCAGTCTAGTGAGATGTCGTTTTTGGTAAATGAAGTCATTTTTGGTTTGGTCTCTCCTTTTTTACGCAGACATTGACTTTGTCACTCGTAAAATTGCGCTTCACCTGGTTCAGACGAAGGTGATTATCCAGAATGGGGACCAGTTTGTGATCAAGACACTGAGTACCTTCCGGAACTATGAGGTGGCCTTTACTGTGGGGGTTGAGTTTGAGGAGTACACCAAGGGCTTGGACAACAGGGTGGTCAAGGTGGGTCCTGTCATTTGATACCTTCAAAGGACTCTCTTTACATTTTTCCTCCCTTTTCCTCCCAAATAATGTAATAGTTCGTCTTCATCAATATAAATCAAATTAAGCCAAAGATGACATATTACATTAAGCATCCTGCATTGTCTTGTATATGTTTAAATAATGTTGGTTATTTCTTAGGAAAAACATCAGAATAAATATATGCCAACTAAATATTTAACAATAGATTGAGGGCTGTGAACAAAATGTATTCAGGCTTGACAACCAAAACTGAGCCTCAAACATCTCAATCTCCTTCGTTAAATCCTCTTTTTTGCCTGGATTTTAGACTCTGATTACCTGGGAAGGGGACAAACTTGTGTGCGTCCAGAAAGGAGAAAAGGCCAATCGAGGATGGAAGCACTGGGTCAACGGAGATTTGTTACACATGGTAATAAATTATGAATAATTAAACACTTCTTAAGCATCACTTCTTCCCATTTTAAATGTATGCATTATTACAGAAGATTGCAACAAACGATGGTGTACCTTGCGTCTGTGTAAGTTAGAAAGGGATCTGTTGCCATCTACTGGAAATGAATGCAAATTCAGTCAAATTATTTACAGGCACTAAATCCTGGTTTTTCTCTTGCATTTTCAGGAAATTACCTGCGAGGACATAGTCTGTCATCAGGTGTTCAAGCGGAAAGAATAAAAGGTCATGTGTTCTATTAAATATAGATTTATTTGATATCAATAAATCAGTTTTATCCAAAGAAACTTAAACAGGCTCCAGATTTCAACAGTTTACTCAAGCAAAGTGAAGCAAAGTGAAGCACTTTAGGTTACATACCTTGTCTTTGGTAGCAGTGACAGGGCCATACTTGGCACTTGCACCTGAAACCTTTTGAACTTCTGTTCAGAAGTTTACCCAGACTCAATACTTGACTTATTTTTCTTGGATCGTCTATTTTGTACCCAAAATCCAAACACTGACATACATTACATTCTGTTCCTAATAGCTTATAAACGTCATTTAAGGTCAATATAATACATTTTAATACAATGTATTTCTCAATCTTGAGTTATATACCACATTATTAGGCAATTTTTGATAATGCATGAACAGATCTGGTGACTCATAAATATCCTTGTATAGGCCTTCAATACATACAACTTACATTGTACAGAATTGCTGTTTATCAGAATAATGGTTAGGTTTTCTTGTAAAGAGCAGTGTATATTAATGTGTGCTTTTGTTGGATTGTGCTGGGTGGTACATGAAGCAATGTGGTTTAGTTCGGATTGTATGTGTAACAGGGTTATCACAGTCATTCACAAATATTGTAAACTGCCCTTTGCCCTTTGATCAGTCTTGATTAGGAGTAACGAGTGGGTTTTAAAAAATTGCCACAGACTGCCAAGGAATGAATAAATCTGATTGCTCACATGATTGAGAGTCAGTGTCGTACATGATAAGCAAATCACTGGTGGACTTATATT
>JAODJW010000043.1:16986681-17000967 GCA_026777045.1 Hyperopisus bebe
TTCAGTATCACAATACACTCTGCTGCAAGATGCCAGACCATTGTACACAGGGCACACAATGACACATTTTGAGCAATCTAGATATGCCAGTGATGCACGTGGGAGGTATCAGGAGAAAACATGGGAAGATCACACCAAGTACACATACACAGGAGTGGCGGACTGGAGGGGATTCCAACCCTGGAGGTGTGACCTGATAGTGTTACCCTATGAGCCACAATGCTACTCTATTAACCAGCATCTAAAATGTAAGTCTAACCTAAAACCACACTCTACTCGCATTTCACAGTGGAAGTCTAGACAGGTGACACGCAGTACAGAGGATCCATTTTAACTGGAAGCACAGCTGTGGAACCGTGTTTTAAGATGACTAAACAAAAAAGGCTAATCGCTAACCACTATGAGGCAGGCAGGCAGGTGGGTGGAGGCGGCACTCACAGCTCCCTCTGCAGCATGTCCACCAGCAGGCCATCCACACGCCGCGCCATCACCAGGTGCCACACCAGGCTGCCAAAGTGACGGGTGGAGCGCAGGAGCTCGTACTTGGCCCGTTTATCGATGTCCTCATAGGTGAGCCGGTGCACCTGCAGAGACATGACAGACTGTGCTATGACTGGGAGGGGCTTCATAGCCGATATGCCTGATGCAAAAGAATGAGGACTTATGGTTTAACGCAAACCTTGTGGTACTCAGAGGAATCGGGTTCGAACTGGGCGATGCAAAGGTCCAGAAGGTCTTCGTGACGGTCATGCTGGTACACAATCTGGACAGGGCAGTAGAAAGGCCTGATGTAAGAGGTCACATGAGAATTGAAGCGGCGTTCTGATTGGATAGTGGATAAACATCCTAGAATGTAGTTCCCCTGGAGTGCAGTTGAGGATTTATTCCATGGGCAGGAAGCTGGAGAGTCAACAGGCCTTACCTTGAGGTTTCCTTCCTGGAAAATGGGGGAAGGTGTGAGCTTTCTGCCTGGTTTAGGGAAGTAGACCTGAATCATCCTCTCCCGTTCCTCCCATGAAGCCTTGCGCAGGGTTCCATCTGGCTCTCGGACCACCACAAAACGCTCCTGCAAGAATTGCCGGGTGGGGGGGCAGGTGGTAAGGGCATCAACTACATTCTAAACTGCTTCACCTTTGTTTGTACAGATGGTAAATGACTCTTATTGTCCAGTGTCAGCTTAGCATTTATAGGTCACAGATGCTCCCCGGGTTAGGATGGTCCATCTTACAATATTTTGACTTTTCGATATTTCAATGGGTATTCCAAATATGTTCAGTTTCTCATTTTCATGAGATATTCAATGCTTCATTATAAAACAGGCTTTGTTTTAATGTGTTTGCCTAACTGTAGGCTAATGCAAGTATTCTAAGCATGTTTAAGTCAGGTTAGGGGTTCTGAATTAAAATGGATTTTCACCTTACAATATTTTCGCCTTACGATAGGTTTATCAGAACGTAACCCAGGGATCTGTATGTAAAATGTTTTCAACTAATGGAATCGGCTTTCAAAACTTACTCTGTGAGGAGTCTGGAAGGTAATGTCAGTGAAAACATACTTGGCTGTTTCCATGCCAGCTAAGAACCTGTCCTGTGACAGGATGTCATTAATGGGCTTTCGCTCAGGCAGGACCGGGGGCATCTTCAGCTTCATTTTAGCCTCCTCAATCGCCCTCTGCCTGGCCTGTGAAATTAGCCAGAGAAATATTAAGTAGCTTATCACATCATCATTAAAATGTGGGTACTGATATAGAAATATACAATACATAGTTATACCCCACCTAATGACTTTTCGGTTAACGATGGACGGACTGTAAACACGACAGCGGTCCCCAAAGATTATAATGCAGCTGAAAATTTCCTTTCACTTAGTAACATCATATAGCGCTGTAATGTCATAGCGTAACGCATTGCTCACATGTTTGTGGTGATTCTGGTGTAAATAAACCTTCTGCTCTGCCAGTTATGTAAAAGTATAACACATACAGTTATGTACAGTACTGAAGCCGAGATCGGGTGTGCCTGCAATTATTTTTTAATGCCATTATGTCGAGATAATTTTCTCTGAATATTTGCAAGGGTGAACAAATTGTGATGCCACAGGACAGTCATGCCACATGTAACGCTGCTGGTATATCTTATGTAACTGTGTTACTTAATGTGTGCATCCATGTATTAAATGCTGAAATTAAGTGTTATACCCATGTAGTGTTTTACCATAAAATGCATGTCATGTCTTGTCTCTAAGCTGCACCATGGTCCTGGGAAATGTTATGTCATCCCTGCACACAACATGTGTAGATAATAATAAAAATACAGCAATTTGATATAAACAAATCTGTTCCATCTACACAATGGCAGACATACAGTGACCCTGAGATAATGTAAACTGTATATAAGCTGCAAGCCCTTTTAAAAGTTGTAGCTTAAGCTACCACGCTGCTAAATATCTCGTTATCTCGAGATAATATAAAAAAAAATAATAATTGCAAGCACGGCCGTTCTCGGCTACCGTAGTAGAAGACGCTAGTTTAGTAACTATGTTACTGGTTTATGTTATGTATTGTAATAGTGTCGTTAATTTAGAGTGTACTCTTTCCACTTATAAATTAGTTTATTGTGAAACAGCACGCTTTACAATCTAGGTTTGTGTAAGTACCTCATGATGTTAATGTTCGCACAACAACGACATCGATCAGAACGTATCCCCGTCATTAAGCAATCCATGGCTGTACAAAAAGGTATGAAACCAGAAATATATTTTCAATACTTGATAGGGTTCGCCGCTCATAAATGGACAGTGAGTGACACAAACAATCGATGACAATTAAGTACCTCCCCTAGCTGTTGATCTGTCATGAGCTTGTACGTCGGTGGCTTTAACTCCTCCTTAACGGGTCGAAATATCTTCTTCAGGTCCATCCCGGTGATTCTGATGAGGATGTCCTGCACTTTTTCATCGGAAAACTGCACCTTCGCAATGTCGTCATCTCCTACCAGAATACATCGAGTGTTAAACATTTACATTAGTATGTCTGACTGAGATCGTACAGGCACTGAAATATGAATGGAAGTTAGCAGCTACCGCCTGTTATCTAAGACCAGTGTATCCAAAATTAATATGGTAGCTTATATAGCCTAGGTACTCAAGTTTTTACAACAATCTAACCATCATTTAGCTAGAATGCCTAATATTTAAAAGCAAAATCCTTTCTTTCTTTAGCGACATGCACAAGGTCAGTAAATGATTTATCAAATTAAATCCGTTTGCAGGTGAAGAAGTAAAGCGTTAATATACACCTTTATCAGAGGGTGAGCTGCACAGCATTCTTCTCGCATAAGCGATTTGCGTTGCAGAACAGGAATCGACATTTCTCAAACACGAAAATAATTTAAATACACCCCGTGCGGCACAGAAGGCTGCCATGCTTGAAAATTACTATAGCTTCCGTGCCACTTTGCCTGCGGTTGAAGGAGCAAGGAATTGTGGGAGTTTGAGTTTTCCTGTTTGCTTGGCGGTGAAGTCGAGCGTGTGTTTTTGAAGCTTTGTTTAATGGACATGGTGGCTATTTGGAGATCCGACCATTTAAAGCTTACATGTTTTGGTGATCAAGATACTGAAAATTCATGGGATTTTTTTTTAGATTTTTTTGAAATCTGGTTTACACTGGAAATGAACTGAAATGAAGATATTTTACACTGCTGGTTTTTGCAGTAGGCTAGATAATACATGTCTCATAGCGGTAAAGATGGTTAATAGTTTTCATGGTAATTAATGCATAATTATAATGCAAAAAATGCTTCCCTGATTTAAGGTAACTTAAGCCATTATCTATATTCACTAGATGGCGCAAATATCACCATCAGTTTAACTGTAATGCGATTTTAATTTTTATATAGGTCTAATAATTTCCCCTCAAGTAGGCCTATTCAGAATATGATAATTAAAAATCTAGTAAACATTTTCCCCCACCTTGGCATACAGAAAATCGTGTTACCACATGCTAAAGTCATTGAGTTTAAGTGGCACCCTGGATTACAGTAGAGTTTTTACGTTATATAAACCTGGTGACATTCCTAAAAACATGACTCACACAACCTTCTGCTGCAATGCGCTTTAAATTTCAGGTTAAAGAAAACAGCGATGGTAACATGTCAGGTGGAACGGTGATTGTGTATACAGTAGTTTCGGGAAGTGAAATTGATATAGATGCATTGACGTGGAGAAAAGACGAAAGATAAAGCATCGCACGTGCTTCTGGATGAATTTTCAAAACAAAGGGTAAACATGAATACGTAATTGCCGTATGCAAAAAATTTAAGTAATTTATAAAGTAAGGGAGTTGTAGAATAGGCTATTGTTGTACACCCTGCTAACTTGCGGGTTGTAGGCTATTCCAAAAAAATAATAATTATATAAAAAAAACATCCAGGTAGGCTAGTTGGCCTAAGCAGTAAATGTGCGAATCTTTCATTGAATTTAGAATTATCAATAAATTTGTCCTTCGTTCAAGTTCGCGTTGAGGGGAACCAAAGTGTTCTGTTGGAGACCTTTATTACGTGACAGCTGACTCCATCTCGTTTCTCAATAATAATCATACTTTAAATTTTCGCTGATTTTTACGAAGAGGCGACCAAAGGAAAATTCAAACCGCGGTCCCCAGTGAATGTTGAGGGCGATATTACGGGAATCACTTTAATATAAATCTTGACCTATAGTAACAGGGAAGTCGTTTAAGACCTCCTCAATATCAATCAATATCCAAGCAAATCCATAATGTATATAACATATTGGTGACATGGTTGGACTATAGTGAAGGTCAAGGAATTCTGACCAGTATAAGTTGGATGGATGGAGTCTAGGGAGTTTGTTGGGAGGAGCATGAATGTAACAGAGTATTTGGTGGGTTGGGGTTATGGTCTGGTCAGCTGTAGATATTGCAGCACTGGGTTGGGGAGGGGGATGATCTGAGAAACCGTTGACCCGCAGGCGTCCTGTCCCGCCGCGCTGGAATTCTTTGAGGAGTTTGAGGAGGACAGCTTCCGATAGGAAGCGAAGAGGCAGGGAGTTTGGAGGATCCAACCCCAAGGGCGCCGTGACACGACTGCGTTTATCCTGCCTGGTTGAAATCCGGCTGGTTTCACATCCTTTCTTAACGTGGGAAAAAACAACTACTGCTGTTGTGTTGTAGTGCATGAGATTAAAACCACGGAAGAGATTGTGCAGGTTTTAGGCAGGGTCAAGGTAACCCCCGCTGCTGAGATGATCGGGCATGCACCGCACGGTCACGGAGACAAGTGAGGGAACTCGTTCACAAATGAGCCAAACCCTTTAACAGCGTAGCTATGTACTCCGACCAACAGCAATGCGTGCATTAATGTGTCTGACCACACATTATCGAAGATTCCCTTTAATTAATGATGCCCCATTTTTTGCCGTTTCATATCAGTACGAATGAATTTAGTTCACACACTGTACCATTGACCTAATTTACTCATGCGACAGCCAGACGGGAAACCACCACGGAACAGAGGACTTGTAGTAATACTCCCTTAAAGTGCACAAGGCGAGCGAATGCGTTGTTTTTCTGAAACGACAATACAAAATATGCATTCCGGTTATTTTTAGAGGAAATTACACGATATTACGTTTGTAAGATTTGGGGTTTAGGGCTGTGCTGTGGCTGTACCGTTGTAATTGTACCTTTTAAGGTACAGAAATGGACTCTGAGGAACATCATAGAGGTACAAACAGTTAATGATCATCAGGGACCATTTATGTACAATTACCTACAGCTCAGGGTACAATTGGCAGACCTATGAGTACAGCCCAATGACAAACAAAGGGACAAATTTTTACCCTTTTTTCTGAGAGTGTACTTCACCTGTGTGTTATCGATCATTGGTTTGTATTCAAAAACCCAACGTTCATTTTCTTTCCCTGTATGCTTACACTAAAACAGCCTCTCCACTGATATTTTTAATCTATCCCCACTCCTCTACCCAAATCCAGCCACATTCTTTCTTTCCATCCCATCCACCCACATCTTTCGACAGTACAGTAAGATGTTTTAAATTATTATTTTTGAAATTAAAATTAGCTGCTAGCAGTCAGCTATTACATATTTTGTCCTTAAATGCTTTTGATTAGTATATTTTGGCTTATATGGGGAAGTTAATTCTTGAACCTGATAAAGCACATTGATAAATCTTTACGCCATACTGTTGTCTCGGTTGATAAATAATAATGGTGTTTTCTATCGCAGTCCAGAAGGATTTCCCGAACTTAAAAAGCAGACAACCTGGTCCTCTGCCTTTCTGGAGCCGTAAGCCTCCATAATTGCGTGAGCTCTCCGCTCAAGCAGGTGGTGATCACTTCTGAGTCACCCTGGCACGGATCATCTGTTTCTAACGAGCAAATCCGAGCCTCTTCACTCCGGCTTTTCTGTGTGCGTTTCTCTATCCTATTTGGGGTAACTGAGACTGCGCTTATCTCCCTATGACACCCCATTAGGAATCACAGAGACCCTATATTAAAAACGAGACAACGTGCGCTGTACATTTTAAATATTTCTCAGATGTTCAGGTCTAAATAGCTGTAAGTTCAGTGATTGTTGTACTTTAATAGCCTATATTTATTAAACAGCACTTACATATTAGGCTAAATCTGAGATGATTGAGATGTGTCTAGAACAAAACTGTATCATACATCTTTCAGTATAAAAACTAATTTTACTCTATAAACTATAACTTCACAGAATATGGGATGGGGGGTGCTGGTTCAAATCCCCAGCGAGGAGCTGAACCCCCAATTGCCCTAGGGAGATCACTTTGGGTAAAATCTGCTAAATAAAGAAAAACATAAAACTAACTGCTACATAAAGTACGATTTGCTGTTAACTAAAACCAGAAATGTGAAATGCGATCACTATCAGGCAGTAATGTAACGAACAAGGAAAGCACAATGTAAGCACATCTCTGTCTGCTCTAGTGATTTTCATCCTCTTTGTTCCCCTCCTTCATTCGCTTCATCGCTGTATTCTGTACTGTGTCTCAATAGAAAAACAAAATCTCAGCTGATGTTCCAGAACAGGGTGAAGTTAACTGGGCTCACGGCAGCGGAGAACACACACAAACTCCTACACGCAGCCGAGAGCGGCGTCACGTGGATGGTATACCGCTGCTGCACTTCTGCAGAATCTCTCTGCTACTGACACCACACTTACCATGTGGCAAACCTGTTACATTTCCCAGAAAGATGTTGTATGCTGATAACATTGGCTTACTTGATGCCTGTGATAACAAGGCGGATACCTGATACTTGAACACGAAAAAGATCCAGGAATACCCATAGAATGTTCTCCAGATTAGGCTACACATTATTAATTGAAACACATAGCACATATTTTCTATATTTCGAAGAACCACCTTTATTAGCCAAGTATATTTTCACATACAAGGAATTTATCTCTGGTTGTTCCTTGCACTCAATGTACTTACACAGAACAGACATACAGTAAAAATGGTATAGCATATGTAGATACAGATCATAGATATACAACATCGAAATACAGTATGTACAGTAAGCACTTGAGCCAAAGGACAATAATGCGATGGTTGCAGTGTAAAGATGCTGATTACTGTATATACAGGAGTTCAGTGAGTGACAACATAAGGTATATACAATATATGCAACATATATACAGCATACTCAGATTCCAGTTTGTAGGTACAGTGGATGTTTAGTGTGAACAGATGTATTGTACAAGTATTGACTGACAGTTTGTGCCTGCTTTAAGTGTTCAAGAGAGTGATTGCCTGTGGAAAGAGACTGCTGTGTGTGTTCCATCCATCCATCATCCATTCCTCCATCCATCTAACAACTGAGCAGGCTTGTGGGGAACCTGACTGCTATCCCAGGTACAAGTCAGGGAAATAGATCCAAGTTGATGCTAGTTGGCCTATATTGTGTAGGTACTTGTGAATTACTGTCTAATGTGAAAACACTTCAGAACACACCAGCCTTACTTTTTTGAAGCTGCAGACACTGGGAAATAGGGGGATTCTGGGTACAGAGAGTACTGCCTAAAGCTGACATACAAAAGAATGCAGGTGGATGTGTTTTATACATTTTTAAGCCCGTTCATCTGCAGTAAGCTGTGGAGTACCTGCATGGGGGCTGGATGGGTGAGGCTGGTTAAAAGAGGTGAAATATCTGGCGTCAGCATTGCTTGGAACAACGAAGAAGGTCTGCATCTGTTACGTGCTGAAATGAGCGATAGTTCGCTTGTGTGCAGGGAGCTGTTCAGCTCAGTCATTACGTTACCTTACGCTCTATTTTTAAGGTCAGCTCAGCTTCTGCATTCAAAGACGTATTTGGAAAGGAATTAACCCGACTCTCCTTTCTGTGAGTGCTTCCATTTGCCAGATTTAGCCAGCATTTTGCGCAAATTAGTGCATGATGTACATACATGAATGAGTAAAGGTGGGGGGCAGAGTTCCTTAATATCTGAGACAATGCCTCCATGGCAGGAACCCACGGAAGTGGTTTAAATCACAGGTGGGGTGCTCTCTGCTTGGATCACCATGTCTACACTAACCTGTATTTAACTTCATCTAGCATCCAAACTTTGCTTCATTTTGCGCGGTTGTGCAGAGGGATCTGGGAGAAAGGTCGTTCCGAGGCCGGTTTTGACCTCGCCAATCAAAGGGTCCACCATTGCCTTTTTCGTGAATTTGCGGACCCAGATGTAACTCAATGTAAAGCAGTTTTTACGGGGTAACAAGCCTACAGATCAACTGAATTTCTTTTGCATACGCCCACATAGGTAATTACTAATATGCCCTAAGTTTATTAACCTCGGTTTATAGGCTTTTTGGACATATTGTTGTCTCTGGGGGACTAGAACTGACGCGTACTGTGCTTTAATTTTTTTTCTTCGCGCGGGGAGAGTGCGCTCAAAAGTTGCCCACCGGAACACAGTGAAACGGGGACCGCACATCGCTATTCTGGGCTTACGGAGATCAGGTGATAACCACAGGACAGTGGACGCTTTGATACAAGATACCTTTGTCCTATCAGTGACACATAATCATTCATGTGCAATTATGAATTCGTGCGCAAAAAGCAGCTGAATTTCTGCACAGCTCTGCCCATTGGTCTATTGAGTCAAGGCACCCAATTTTGACCAGTCCCTCAGGGATATTATCAGATACATGCTTTAATGTCTTTCATTTAACCGTGAGTAATGTATTGATTGTTTTTAAGCTCAACACGTGGCATAGGTCAGTTATATGAGGCAGCTGATTAAGTGAATTAACCAAAAAATCAATCACACGAATGATATTCTGTGTTAGGAAGGATTTCTTGTCCCAGGTCTTGCAGTTCCATATTAATTCCGTGGGTATTTTAAAACTAGCTCGATGGGTACGGCATGTTAACAAGTTAACACTGTGTTATAAAATTAATGAGATGGATGTTAGTAACACCTTCCGCGCCCTACACTCCTCTCTCTGCTGCGTGACAGTAGTTATTTAAAAAGATTTAAAAATAGGTGGATACTACATGTTGTGTAATTACTGCAGAAAACCTTAAGAGTAAACAAGTCCAATAATAAAGTGACAACTGCGCCTCGAATGAGACCAGGCAAACAGAAAATGGTCTGTTTCTCTTTACTTCGTGGAAACCCGTTAAGGAAGACAAATAGCGCTATTAAAATATCGAAATTCTTTCTTAGGCCTCTTCTGGTTTTATTTTTATTGTATTCGTTTCGTAGCATTTAGTGTTATATGAGCTGTTTAAAGTGTAAATATAAATCTGTTCATGACAACCTTTTAAATCCTATTTAATCGTAGCTAAATATCTAGATTTAGCCGTGTATTATACCTTTGTGTTTTAAATTTACACCCGGATCCAACTCCACAGGGCATAAATCAGAGCAACACCTTAGCTGGTATTCAACTGGAAACAATCCATTTACCACAATAAATGATTTACACCCTTGCCACCTTATTACTCAACATGGTAATTTACTTAATTTGTCATATTTCTCATAATCACATGATTTACACCACATAACCTACAAATACAGTCTCATAAAACGTGACCAACAACTCCCGACCATAAACAAATATTAATATTTTTTTGAGAAATGACAATTTTAAACAAATTCATTATCTCCTTAAGTATAACAAGGTATATTATTTATAATAATTTTGACCAAACGAAGCAGCTTGATTTCTCGCATGTCTAGGCTTGAGCGTAATGCATGGTTTTTTAGTCTAACGAAGTCGATAATAAATAATAGACCATTCTTGTTCAGTACTTAATTTCTTTATAACTCAGACTTGACAAAAATATCTCGTCGATATATCGCTATTTCGGTAAAACACTAGTATATCAACTACTAATCATAACTTGCCCTAAACATACATCAAGGCTGACGATTTTTATGCAGGAAGACACTTCAGAATCGCTTTAATCCCTATAGTTTCTCCGTTTTCTAGTGTCTTGGTGAAAGTGCCGAGAAAATTACATCAGAGTTTCGCATTTAAAACTTGCCCCCTGTTTTAGGAGTGCGGCTCCGCGTGTTCTGTCCTACAGGGAAAGTCCACTCTGTCTATATCGTTTTAGAAAGTTTTGCTATATGACCTTCTAAACTTTAATAAACCCAAATAAAAATGTAATGCATTCAAACAATTCTGCTAGTAAAGGGATAGTATGTGTATTGTTTGAAAGATTAGTTTACTAATCATTCTTTGTGCAGGACATTTAACTATTTTGATTCAAAAGGAAGGAAATATTCTCCTACCTCCACAAATTCGCATATGCAATAATGAGCATGCGTGCCCTGCGCCTACGTCTTTTTATGTCTTCACCGCAAAAAAAAAAAAAAAAAAAAAAAAAAAAAAAAGAATCTGGTCAACTTTCATCGGACGCTTTTGCTCAGTCTGCAGTTACGAGATACTGTGGTGACGAATGCGGAACAGGGTCTGGCTGTAATTCGGATCGTGGTACAGATCTGTAAAGGGTGTAAGAGACAGGTGGACCTAAAAGTAGACAGGCATAGTAGTTCATAGTAGACACAGGCACAGCCAGACTCACCTAAAACCAGTCTTCAGCGAGGGCTTTCTTCGCGTTCAGATCCAGTTTGGTATTAAACTTGTCTTTTGTACGCACCAAGTAACCCCGGCAGTCAACTTTTTTTCTAGCATCTTATATGAATTGTATATATAGAGTGTTTTCTCTTAAGTTTTCAGCATTGCGTGTTTAAATATATACTTCGTCGGTGAAAGAGCACGGTTTTTTATGTTTGGATTTGCGTAACGATGGTCACTTACCAAAACCATGGAGATGACGCGATACATTTGAAGATCCGAGATGCTAACACGACCACGGACAAGCAACGCATGGAAGAGGAGGCTGTACAGGAAAATGGATCGGAGAAGACACAAAGATGCCAGAAACCCCCATACTCCTATGTCGCACTAATTGCCATGGCTATTCAGGAGAGTTCGGAGAAAAGGCTCACTTTGTCAGGCATTTACCGATACATAATCACCAAGTTCCCTTTTTACGAGAGAAACAAGAAAGGCTGGCAAAACAGCATACGCCATAACCTGAGCCTCAATGAATGTTTCATCAAGGTACCCCGGGAAGGCGGCGGCGAGAAGGGAAACTACTGGATCATAGACCCCTCATGCGAAGACATGTTTGAGAATGGGAATTACAGGAGGAGGCGGAGAATTAAGCGGCCCCTCAGATCGTCGCCGACCCACTTTCAGTCGGGGAACTCCTTTTTCAGTGAGGATAGTTATGGCTGTTTTGCCCCTTCGGGGTATCTGCAGTCTGGGTTCATGAATACTCCCTCGTCGATCGGGCAGCAGTCCAGCCCGATATCCTACACTTCTTGTCAGATGGCAGGTGGCACCGTACGTCCGAAGCATGCCGACGATATTTCTCCTAATTCCGCATATAATCCCTACTCTCCAGTGCAGAGCATGACTCTGTCCGGCATGATGAACACCTACAACGACTGGGGCTATCCTTATCACCCTCACTCTCATCACCTGCAGCAACTGAGCCCAGCCACGGCGGCATGTCCGTCGGTCCCCTGTGCCGGGGCTCATACCTTTAACCTGCCGACGCCTGTCAACCTCCTAAGTTACCCCTAAGTCGTATGTAGGATCACGACAGCGCGCAAAAACATTTAAATAAACGAAAAGCTGTCAGTACTCACCATTATATGGATTTTCACTCAAAACGTATCTCATAATACTTGTAAAGAGCCGTGTCTATACTGAACATTTCCCAGGGTATGTCTGAGATGTTTCACTCTTCGTTTGTGCAAAGAAAACATCGAAAGGGAACGATGAACAGAGAGAACTATATGAGTGTCTTTGAGTCAAAGATGCACGCTTGGGAGGCAGTTCGCAATTACTTTTTTAAGATTCATAAAAACTACACGGATGCTGCTCAGCCATTGACTTGGTGTTACGTTTGCAATTTTTACTTTTTCTGTTGTGTTAAGCTTGGGTAAGTCGATTTGGCATTGCCATTGCGGAAAAACTGCTAAGCAACGAATTGATTTGTTTAAAGAAAGACAACAGTGCTTATCATTTCTTCATATTTTTGTATGATTTTCAAATGCATAACCAAGCTCATAACGGAAAAAAAAACATTTCATTCAGAGTAACACTTAGAAGTTTATTGTAAACGCTTTCCTACTTGTTGCGTTTCAGTTGCGAACTAAGACAGTAAAGACGAAACGAACAAATAGATTGATATTGATGCTCAGAATTGTGTATTCTAGAGCGATTCAAAGGAATATGCATTTCAAATGATTGACTGGCATATTGTGATATAGAAACAATTCCTAACCTAACCCCTTATTTAAAAAGCTATAGTGATACTACAATAAACTATAAGATCTCTGTAGCCCTGTATAATACTTGCATAGTAATCTATGATACTTTTACCTCCATGTAATATTCTGTCTATAGCAGTGCTGTCTAGTAGTATTCTACAATACTTGTGTAGTACCCTATTGTATTTAATAGTACTGTGATAGCATTCAGTCTCAGTAGTAGTTCTGTGATATTTTTGATAGTTTTACTATAGGAAATCAAATATTTGCGTAATAAATTATGGTGTTCAAGAACTCTTATAACATTCAGTCTGGGATATCTATGATATTTATACGTGAATGTCTACAGATGCCGCATACCAAACTAATGTGAAGTTCAAGTTACGTATCAGCAATCATTTTAGACGAACTGTATAGGAAAAGTGATTTAGGAACATAACAAAAGGCGTAATAAAAATTACATGCATAATTACTTCTCTCCAAGTTACTGCGATATTTAATAATTTTATTCTGTTTGCAACAAGTGGCTATTTTAAGAAGGTTTATTTGCAATTTTCAAAAACGCAAACTAAATGTTACCGAATTATTATGTATTATTGATTAACTTAAGTACCGCTTAATCGGTAGAGAGTCGCAGCTGGAATTTATTATTTGATTGAAAATTCTATTTAATAATTCAGGTGGCGTGGGTGAAGCTATTGACGAACACAAACCAAGGGACGTTTCTTGTGGTTTTACCAGCATAAAATTGCAAAATTAGAATTGATAATCTCGCGTTATTTTTTGTGATTATCAACCTATCTACAAATTTATGAAATGAAAGATGAAACATAAAACTGCAGACATACAGTAATCTTGGACAAAGGAATACGAACAGGTCTACAATCAAACAGGTCGCATTAGAGGATATCATTACTGTTTGGAGTTGTACATATAAGCTACATTTATTAAATTAGTTCAAATCATACATCATACAAACAATTTTTGGGACCTGATTGTTCTTTGACGTGTTTAACCAGGTCTGCGGTAGATTTCAGAAATAATCTTAAAGAAAAAAACGAGGAACTTTACATTAAACACGTGGAACGTGCTTAGAAGTTCAAAGAAGGCTTATCTACCTACTTAGTAGCTTATATAAGTACTTTTTCAGTTATGTTATGTTATGTGTTATGGTCACGTTATAAGTTTAATGTAGTCTTACCTGGAATTTGCGTATAGTCGACTAATAACTAAAACGGTAGGTCCACAGCTAGGTAGCGACGTTACAAACCAACTTCTGTTCTTAGAAGAATAATACAGACAGTGGGTGTAATTTCCACTTCATGTCTATTTATATGACATTCATCCTTAACAACTGAATTATCATACACATATATTATATGTTATATATTATAACAAGCATTTCTAATTTGAAGGATCGTTTA
>JAODJW010000043.1:17006925-17017108 GCA_026777045.1 Hyperopisus bebe
GGGGGGGGGGGGGGGGGGGGGGGGGGGGGGGGGGGGGGGGGGGGGGGAACGTGCTGCCTGCCGAACATTCATGAGGGTGGCTCTGCGGAGGTGGAGTGCGGGGTGCTTTACGTGAGGATCAGCCCAGTGCCACCAGTAAACAATAAATAAGTCAACCAGCTATAGGGCAAAATTAGAGCAGTTTGTTGAGCCTGAATTGTGAGGAGTGGTAGGAATATGCGATAGTCCCCCTGATTCATAGGCTTTGAGACAATGTAATGTTGTGGAAATGCACTATACAAATCAAATTAAATTGAATTGAATATACAATGATATACCTCTCTATATAGCTCTGAGCTTGGCTGAACTGCACACTGCATTTGTGCCCTTTCATGGTTTCTGAATGTATGTCTGGACGATAAGAGGGATAGCTGACACACCTTCGTCACATTTTTATCACCAAATGGGGTCAACATGTTCATTCACAAGAACTACTTTCCAGTCATGACTTTCTGATGTTCTAAGGCAGTATGACTTGGCTGAGTTCATTTATTCTTTTTAATTCACGATGATGGGGCCGGGTGTTACAGGTTTGTGAAAGCAGGACTGACCCCAGGGCCTTGGTCGTGGCTACCAACCACCACTGTGGGTTTCACAGAGGGACATCTGTGAGAAGTCAAAGGAACGACAGAAGTAGGTTGGGCAAGTGCCGGCCCCAGGAACAATAGGCAGAGGTGACTGAATCAGCCGACTGGTGAGTCAGGCTGGGAAATAAAAACAACTTTTCAATGTTTAGGATTAAGGCTATTGACAGAAGGGTTGGTCTGCTTTTCTGGTTGCCATGGGAACAGGAGTCATCGCCATTTTTTTGTCACACACAGCCTATTTATCCCATAATTAAAAATTTACAGATATACAATTATATTAGATTCACTTTAGCAAGATCTGTGCTATTCAATTTACATTTTTCAAAGTTAATCTTTCTAATTACCAGACAGCTCTCCATAAATCAGTTGAAACTGTATTAGATAAACTGCGAATTTCTACATTTCTATGAAGCTGTGAAATGCTAAAGCTGACGTTTCTCGTTATATATGCCCTTTATTAAGGTGCAGCAACCCAGCGGCTGAGCCGTTGTTTTCGCGTCAGCTGCTCGTCATCATGGTCTTCAGCTGGCTGCTGTTTCCGTTCATGTACATCATCTATCTCTCTGCCAGGGGTCCATATTTTTGCTGATCTTCAGTTCATCTATATTTCTGTTTTTATCTTGGAGTTTAATTAACCTTCAATACCGCTTACACTTTTATTTGTGCGTTCATTGGACGCACAGAATAGCTGCACTTTGTCGACTTTTTAACAACTTTATGTTTGCAATGTGCTATTTGCCTCACTTGTATGTCATTTTAGCACAAAAGCGTCTGCTAAATAAAATAAACGTAAATATAACGTTTTATACCACTCTTCTCTGTCTCTCTTGAAATGCCCGGTGTGTCCAGTAGATGGAGACAGACATGCAGTTATACTTTAACAATACGTTGGACTAGGCGACCAGCTGGCTTAATGGGAAGCGTTGTGATCTCACGCTTCTGGATAGTAAGATTTCCTCCCGCTGCCAAAGGAGGCATTTTAGCTAAATTAGTGTCTCTAAAAATTACTCTCCGCCAGTGACTGTGTGTGAGTGTGAGCCATGTGACGGACTCACATCGCCTCCTTGCGCCATGCACTTCCGCGATCCTGCAATGGAGAAGCTGTAACAGCAAAAATCTAAGGAATCCTATGATGTTAATGGTACGCTAAACTTAATACAGGGTGCTATAACAGTAATTATATTAAGCGCCCCCCCACCCCCACCCCTCCACACACACACACACACACACACACACATACTTGATTCTTTACAAAGCCCTTGGTAACAGCATATGACAGGAAATTAGTCTTTTTTTTTTAATTAGTTAATCAAATCCCACAATCTTACCTTTTAGACAGCTGTTTGTCCTGTATCTAAACTGGTGCATTTGCATTATGTAACACCTGTACTTAATTCGAACCACTGAGTAAGTCATTTTAGATAATAAAAACAAAAGTGAATAATATAACCTGGCAAGGCTAGTGGATACCTGTGGGAAGACAGATTTCCTTCAGCATGCAGTTGGCCACTAGCCTTCCACCCCAGAACACTCTGACTCGGAATGTGGTTAGCTGTAGTATTTGCTTGTCTGTGTCTAGCTTTTAAATTTAGGGATACGCCTCTTTTTCCATTCAGCGAGATGTTAATTTGTCATATGGTGATATAACCCACACATGGGACTATGGGCCCTATGACAAACAGAGGAATTTGCCGGAATGCAGCTGTGTGCGCCTGCAACGTGACCTGAAGAGGCTGAAGTTTGAAGTTTCGGGGGAGAACCTCAGACATTTGAATAAAATACTCAGTGAGCGAAACTCTTCTGCTTTTCTTGTTTGCCTGTATTTAGTGCAGTTCAATGCAGTGGGTTTTGTGAATGAGTATGTTGCCCCCGCCCTCGAACTCAGGGCCACTCGTTCCTGCTGCTGGAGGTATAGCATCCCACAGAGCTTAGGTGGGGCCATATAAGAATGACAGTTAGCCTACCATGCAAACACGATTCAGACCCCCAACCCCAATGTCATTTAACAATCATTTAGCAGACACACTTATCTATATACAGCTGGAAGGTTTACTGGAACTCTTGAGAGTGACAAGAGCTGCAGAAGCTCCCTCCATTTAACAGCCATCTTTGGGCAACATAGATACGACTCTCTCCACTTGGCTTAGTACTACCCAGAATTCTCTGCTGTTCCTGTGTGTACCAGGTCAAGTTCTTTGCTGAAATGGGTGTATACTGTCTCTAACTGCATAGTCAAGTTTACCCTACTCCCTGAAATAGATTTTTTTTTTTTTAATTTACGTCATACATTTCTGATTATTCTCTGGCAATTGTTAACATTCAATCTAACAGTGACTTGTGAGAATCTCTCTGTATATAAAACTCCTCCTAGCTCCTCCTCCTCCTCCTCCTGTGTTTGCTAAGGAGCCCTAGAACACGCACGAATGAATCATGCTTTGATGTCTACAGCTGATTATTCCAGGAGAACCCATGGACAACAGGGGGGAGGGGGGGCTGGACGAAAATCCATGAGCGCAGGAAGGGAAACACTATGAAGGCCCATATAGTAAAGGAGGGGCTGTGATTGGACTTGAGAAAGTGAGTCATCTTTCCATCTCATCTACAATTCATCTCACCTATTCGCTTTGCACTTCAATATAAACATGGAATATGTAATATTTGCCACTTATTTCAAATCCATTGTGTTAAAGCCACTCTATTTACCAGTCTTACCGAAGAGAACTTGCAAACGTTTCTAAACCGGCAGTGCCTTTAAGAGATTTTTAGTGATATCTGTGTGCTGGTGTGTGTGTAAATGTGTACGCATTGGTTATTTGGGCGCTTGTATATGGACATGAACCCATTTGCACAAGTTTTTGGAACAATACTGGATCAGTGTTTCTCAACCCAGTCCTTAGGGACCCAAAGATGGTCCATGATTTTGTTCCCTCTCAGCAGTACCAAAAACATGGACTGTCTGGAGGTCTGTGAAGACCGGTTTGAGAAACACTGCTCTGGATGAGCAGATAGTTTGACTTTCTCTTGGATAAATCGTAACACATCCTCTGCGCCCCCTTTTGCTGGCTTTGTAGAATCCGGGGAGGTCTGTCTCAGGTATGGAGATAAAGGCAGTTCATCTTTGCTCCCATCTCTATTTTCAGCCGTATCTGCTCTTTGTAAATAGCTGCAAACGAAGTCATTTACAGAGAACTTCATTCACATTTGTTTCTATAAACTGTTATTTTCAATTTTGATGTGTTGTGTGGCCTTTGCATACATTATTCAATGATGGGTGAGAGAAGCACTGGAGCTCCTGGGGTTTCCAAGGCAACTGCATGAGATAACAAGGAAGGGGGTGATGAGGGTGAAGTTTGAGGGTCTTAGATATGAGATGTCCTTCAAGCCTCCTCATTGTAGTCCAGAGAGGACAGATTAGTCTGTTAAATGGTCACCTTCTTGCTGGAAACAGTGCCTTCAGGACTGGGGATACTGAAATATACAGGGTGGCCAGATCTAACCTGAAAAGGGGAATCAAACTCACCAAGACTACTCAAAGAAAACATACTGAAGACCACTTATACAATGGTGATACTCATCATGGGTGGTGGGGCATTCAGTCCATTATCAACTACTGGAGCAAGAATCAACACCGACCCAGTGATAACACCTCATTAGCTGAGGAACTAAAAGAGCTTCTCTGCTCGGTTTGATAGTAACAAGGTTGGAACTCCAATGAAAACACTGGACAGCAGCACACCAACATTCACACTACAGGCACACAACATACACTCACTGAGCACTTTATTAGGAACAGCTTTATGCCTGCTTATCCATGCAATTATTTAATCATCCAATCATGTTGGAGCAGTGCAATGCATAATATTATACAGGTACAGGTCAGGAGCTTCAGTAACTGTTCACATCAAACAGGTCCTCAAAAAGGCCCAGCAAAGGATGTACTTCCTGTGGCAACTAAGGAAGTATGGTCTGCCACTTCTACACTGCAGTCAGACCATGAAACAGGACCAAGTGAGACCACAGCGAACAGTGAGAGCAGCTGGAAAAATCATCGGTGCCCCCCTGCCCTCCATCCAGGACTAGGAAACGGGCAGAGAAAATCATTGCAGACCAGTTACACCCTGGACACTATCTTTTCCAGCTCCTCCCCCCTGGCAGGCGCTACAGACTGTACACTAAAACCACCAGACACAGGAGCAGCTTCTTCCCTCAGGCCATCACCCTCATAAACAGCTAAGCTGTGTCACCTGCCTTCTGTCAATTTTCCCCCCTTAAACTTTGTTTGCATTCAACCTCGCACCTTATACTTTGTACCTTGGGTTACCCATGTGTATATATTTCAAATTTTATTTCTTGTATAGTGTAACTTATTGTTTGTATAGTGTTATTTATTGTCTGTGTACTAGGGAGTCTCAAGCAGCCGGAACCAAATCCCTTGTGTGCCCCAACACACTTGGCGAATGAAGCTGATTCTGATTGATTCTGAATGGGGTAAAAATGTGACCCCGGTTACTTTGAACATGGCATGGTTGTTGGTGCCAGATTGGTTAGTTTGAGTATTTCGGTAACTGCTGCTCACCTGGGATTTTGGTGTACAATAGTCTTCAGATCTTACACGGAATGGCGTGAAAAACAAAACACATCCAGTGAGTGGTAGTTCTGTCGATGAGAGAGGTCAGAGGAGAATGGCCAGCCTGGCTCGAGCTGACAGAAAGCTCCTGTAACTTAGATAACCACTGTGTACGACTGTGCTGAGAAGAAGAGCATCTCAGAATGCACAACCTGTCAAACCTGTGGGTTACAGCAGCATAAGACCATGTCGGGTTCCCCTTCTATCAACCAAAAACAAAGGCTACATTAGGCACAGATTCACCAAAACTGGACAGTCGAAGACTGGAAAACATAGCCAGGTCTAATAACTCTCCATTTCTTCTGAGGCACACGGGTGGTATGGTCAGAATTTGGTGTCAACTGCATGAATCCATGGGCCCAGCCTGCCTTGTGTTAACAGTCCAGGCTGGAGGTGGTGGTGTGATGACACACATGGACCTGTTCATAATAAATAATAATAATAATAATAATAATAATAATAATAATAATAATAATAATAATAATAATAATAATAATCAATACTTTAGTAATCCCGACGGGGAAATTGTCTTTTACGCCTCCCTCAACTTGCTCTTTGTAGAGTAAGTTGTCTGCGAAGGGCAGCCACCTGTTGGGGCGCCCAGGGAGCTGGGGGTTAAGGGCCTTGCTCAAGGACCTGAAGATGTGTTTAACAGTAATCGAATATCGATTGAATGCTGCAGCAAAGCAAAAGCCATCTCAAACTGGTTTCATGAACATAACAAATAGTTCAATGTCCTTCAGTGACCTTCCCGGTCACCAGATCTGAATCTAAGAAGTACACCTTTGGGGTGTGGTAGAATGGGAGATTTGCAGCATGAATGTGCAGCTGACAAGTCTACAGAAATTGCATGATGCAATCATGTCAGCATGGAGCAGAACCTCAAAGGAATGTTTCCAGCATCCTGTTGAATTCATGCCATGATGACTTGAGGCTGTTTTGAGAGCAAAGCAAGGTACAACCCCAAAGTCATAGTATAACGTTCCTAATAAAGTGTCAGATGTGAGCTTCATAAAGTGAATGCAAGGAAATATGAAGGATCTACCAGCATACCAGGACACATCCTCATAGACCATGCCGATCAGTTAGCTGCAGTGTCTGCAAACATCTTCAACCTGTCTCTGATCCAGGCTGTCTCCCCCCCCCCCCCCACGCCTCAAAACAACCACTATCGTTCGAGTGCCTAAAAATCAAATATCCACTGCTTCAGTGATTTCCATCTGACAGCACTCACTCAGACTGCTGTGAAGTGCATGGAGAAGCTGACCCAAGTACACATCAGAGAAACACTCAAGCTGATCTGAACCAACATCAGCAAGCCTACGAAGTCAGCTAATTACCCAAAGATCCCATCGCCACTGTCCTACATATTATACTCACTCATTTGGAACATCAAACGTTGTAGGTCAGAATGCTTTTAGCACAGTATTTCTAAGCAATCTCCAAACTGGACCTGGGCCTTAGTCAGTATATCTACAAATGGGTAATGGACTCTTTAACCAGTCATCCCCAAGCAGTCGGGTTATGAGCACGTCTTTCTTCCACACTGATAGTCAGTGCTGGTGTACTTCAAGGCTGTGTGCTGAGCCCCATCTTCTGCTCCTCTTTCACATATGGCTGCGCACCTGTCCACTGTTCAAACTCAATAGCAAAACATGGGGACAATACCACTATAATAGTACTGATCTCTGATAATGACAAGGCAGCCTACAGTACAGAACTTGGTGGGCTGGTGTTCAAATAGATGAGAGAATAATAAACATGCACCCCTGTATATAAATAGAGATCAGGTGGAGAGAGTTCCCAATTTCCACTTCCTGGGAATCTACATTTCTGATGACCTCACATCAACAGTCAACATTCTTTCTGAGATCCCACAGGAAGGCCAGTGTGAACAGGCAGCTATTGCTGAACTTCTATCGCAGCACCACTGAAAGCATCATCGCTCTCTGCATGACAAGAAATCTCTAAAGTGAGTCATCAGCACTGCACAGAAAATCATTGGATCTGAGCTCCACCCCCTGGACAGCGTTTTTTTCACCCGTTGCCATGGCAGAGCAACCAGTAACGTCACAGGCGACACTCACCCCTATAACCAACTGTTTGCCCTCTTGCCCTCATGCAGATGATACAGAAGCATCCAGACACGCACCTCAAGAATGAGGAACAGTTCCTGCCCTAGAGCTGCTGCCCTGCTGAACCAACAGTAATCAGTCTTGTTCACTCTACAGTGACATACTGACACTACCTTGTCTTTTTTGTGCCACTGTCTTTATCATCACTGTGACACTCTCACCTATTGCTACTGTCGATTTATCAAAATAGTGCCTCATGGTCATGCCTCCTTGTGCTCTACTGCTCATGGAGGCTCTCATACTTATTGTAAATTTCTCTCTCTCTCTATATATATATATATATATACTTTATTTTTTTCTTATGCATTTTCACTAGTTTGCCATACCAAATTTCACTGTACACCATATAGTGACAATAAAGGTACTTTATTCTGTTGCACTCTGTTGAAAGTCAGTGCAGGGAGGTATTTTGTTCTGCTGTCATGTTGTGCCTGTAGATGTTACGTCATTCTGCTCAGCGTGGATTCATTACAAAGATCCTCGTTTTGTGAGGTCTAAGTGCATTTAACTGCCTTCATGCATTAGGACCGAAACAAGCTGGTTGTCTTTCTGCTGCACTCCTCATTCTGACGCAAACCGCAGCCCCGCCCGCACCAAGCATACCGCAGAACAGTGATTTTCGTCTGGATAAATACTATCCTCCCTCCCTTCCTTCCCTGTTCTGGGCTGTGCGATGACATAATGGCTGTGGAAAGGCTCCAGGGCCAGCAGCTTGGACTCCAGCTTCCCCTCCATCTCCAGCCGCTTTCCTGGCAACGGCCAGTGAGCTGTAGCTTAAAATACCACCTCCCCCTCATTCCTAAACTGTCCTTCCACCTGTTCCTGTCCCAAAATGTTTTGTTTAGTCTGACGTCAGGGAAGTCAAATTTTTATTGTGTTTATCATTTATTGAAAAATTAAGCATTATTGTAAATAATAACTTTACTCCACATACAAAGCTGGCATCCCATCCAGGGTGTACCCTGGCCTCGCTTCCTGTGCTGCCTGGGATTGGCTCCACCCCTTACTGGGATAGTGTGATGGCCAGAGACGGCCACACAATGGTAATATGGTAACCCCGCCTTGACCCGCATGCACAAGTACTACTTGAATATGTTTTACCCAGGTTTCATTTATATGCATTTATACATGGTTTGGTTTTTCATCACTATTCTCAAGAAACACACAAGGCACATGTAATCAATTTTATTTGTCAGAATGTTCATTTAACAAGGTACGGTTGTGTCAACATTCATGTATTTATATTCTTACGTTGCAGTTACCTAGAGGAGTGAAACAGCTGGAATCGGTGCATGCATTTCTTCGGTCCGACGGGCAAACAGTCTAGATCATCAGGGTTCCCTTTAAATTCCCATCGGCGGTACCAACAGGTGCCCACAGTCGGGGGATGGGGAGTTAGGTTGGGTTTTGGCATAGTTGTTTATTATATTCTAGTTAACATTTTTGATTTAGCTTTTCTTTATAAAATTGTTGTATAATTTGATGGGCTAAATATGTTATGGGGTTTATGGAGTTATTGGCATGTAGGTGTAACTGTTATGGTAGTATTTCCCCCGGTGTGTTGCTGGACTGATCACCCAGTAAAATATTTATATATATAAGGGCTGTCAAAATTAATTCATCGTAATTAATCTGATTAAAATTTTAACGCAATTAACCCATCTGCAGCGCAGAATGACTCAAAATACCTGAAATGTCTCTGAAAAGCCTCTTGTCAATGTCAGTATCACAGACTTTTTAATGTTGTTCACTACTTCCAAGCTAAACTGAGGTATGTTTTCCCCAAAAAATAGTTGCTAGCAATGTAATAAGCAACTTACTTATAGTTAGACCCCTGCAACTGAATGGTTCTAACTATGTAAGCTTTTGGGAAACAGGCCTTTAACTCACCCATTAAAGATGAACATCTTCCATTCCTGTTGCCAGTTTGCTTTCTTGGAAAGAGTGTAAAGAGTGGAGACATTGCCATCAGACTCAAACGGCATTCTCAGGCATACAAGCTGCCATTTCTGCTGCTCTCTTCCGTTTCATTCTTCGCAATACCAGAGGAACTATTGAATTGCACCTGTTTCACTTCTTTCTTTTACCTATTCAGGAATTATACTTGAAAGAGGGAACAACAGTGTTTGAGATTCACGGTATGTTATTTCCATGTACCGAACTCTACCTCGGCATGGTTGAAAAAGAAAAGTCAGATTTTAATTCTATGGCACCTTAAAATAGATTTAGATCAGTAAAGTACAATAGCCATCTGTACCAGTTTCCAAATGAAAAACTAGTTGCTGTTGGAACGACAGTGTATTCCCGTGACTTTTGAGTTATTGTGTTAAGTGTCTGTGGGAGCGGTGGACCAGTCCCGAAGCCAAATGTATTCCTAGTTCAAGTAATACAGGTATGTGTGCTTCTACTGTGACAGTGTAGACAAAATTAGGTTACCCATGCAAAATGTAACAAGTAATGATCGCTATGAATAGATTAGTCAGAATTACAGAAATTATTTACAATTATTGCTGAGTAAAATGTGAAAGATAAGATTATTACTCAAAGTACAAAGTTGCCAAAAAATATACTTCAGTACAAAAACGAAGTACAATTACTCAAGCTCTAAAGATCAATGAGATTAAACAAAAGAAAAAACCAAATGTATATTTCAACAAAATTCCTCCTTTATACACCGAGATATATACACTCACCTAAAGGATTATTAGGAACACCACGCTAATACGGTGTTTGACCCCCTTTCGCCTTCAGAACTGCCTTAATTCTATGTGGCATTGATTCAACAAGGTGCTGAA